>QTSX02005725.1:0-310601 GCA_014839935.2 Entomophthora muscae
GTTGCAGCATCTCTCCCAGGATCTTAGGAGAAAGAGCTGTGGATATATTTGTTGTAACTGTGCTGTTTTAGCAGAGTTATAAGGAGAAAAATATTTAGAAACTAGATAATAATCTTTATTGTGAGATAGTGATTATATAGTCAATGTGAATCAAGGATAACAGGAACATGATTGCTGATCACACGGTTGGATGGAAGAGGGGGATGGCTTGATCCTTGTAATGAGTCAAGCGCCAAAACAAGTTACCCAACGGGAAGGGATCAGCTTTTGTTCATGTTATTGTATTTGGTAATTTGAGTTGTCTTCCTAACTTGGCTTCAGATGAATGGATAATTAGGTTGCAGGTGACAAACCTGCTTACTTGGAACCTTGTTGGCAGGTTGAGCCTGCTGTTTTGACATTTACCAAAACCAACAACCTGCTCTCTAGATACAGTTAATGTGAGAGCAGTTAGGTTGGCTATCAGTAATTGAACAGGGTCCTTATGGGAGACATCTAGGATTTCAGAACAGAGGTACAGTTTGTTACAACCTAGCAAGGGAGGGGAGTACAACTCCAGGAAAGTATGCTCAGGTAGCTCATACAATATTTGGGAGTCCAAGATGGCTTGAGAGCCAGGGGGAATGGTTATAGCAGAAGTAGCCAGGAGAGGGATCCCCTCAGACGCAGGGAAAGACATAGGAGGACACTTCATGTTGGAGGAGTGGGTACAATATTTTGAGTGAAAACACCAGTGGGGTATTCTAGGGCAAACATCTTGAGGCGCATCTCAGGAACTTTAACTGGTTCCTCAAAGATCTTTGGGACTTTGTACCCCAAGATAGAGAGGTAACCATCCTTCAAGTTGATTATCCCATTGTATTCCCTAAGGGATTGGGTACCAACTAAGAGATCATAACTCTTGTTCTCTAAGACAACTGCCGGTGCAGCTAGGAGAAGCTTGTCAAACCGCATGGGGAGAGAAGAGTAAGCCCCTATGGCGCGGGTCATAGACAGTCCAGCAGTGCCATACAACTGGTGATAATTGAGGTTGGGAGCAAGTTTGAGTTTCTTTACAAGCTTTGAGGAGACAACATTAACCAGAGAACCAGTATCCAAGACGGCCTTGATCTTCACCTTTTGGATAGATATTTCTACACAAGTGGTAGTGCGGCCAAAGGGTGGGAGGACAGCCAAAATGTCCTGAGCCTTTGCCAGTTCTTTATCCCATTTCTCAATCATGCATCTTAAGCCTGGGAACTCCTTATAGACATTCTGAAGAGGGAGAAAAACTGAAACATTCCTAAATACAGTGTCAGCAACTTCAAATGCTTCTTCTGATGACTCCACTAGTACAGGGGACCTCTTTGCCTGAGTGAGGTAGGGGCAAGAGACAACTTCTTTGACTTAAAGACAAAGGCTTAGTAGTTGTTGTAGTCTTCCCTGAGAGTAATTTTTAGGGGACTGCAATGGTTTTAGGGACGGCAAGGACATAATATCCATACACGTCAGGGTCTTCAACATCAGAATCATCCATGTTGGAGTTGTCAGAGATATAATGTAACAATAGGAAGATAGGAGGAGCCTTGGTATCCGCAGGATCAGAGTTGGATGTAGAGGGAGGGATTGAGAGAGACTGGGAATAATTGTCAACCAAGAGCGTCTCTGCCTCTAGGTTGACTGTTCTTTTCCCGCCTGCTCCTTGGGATCAGCTCCTCCAACCCGCAAGTTGGTGCAGACTTGAGAATAGTGACCTATCTGGCCACATTTATGGCAACCTTGGCTTCAAGGAGGATTTTGAAAGTTCATTGTAAGCATGCAAGGGTCACAGGATGACAAACCAGAATTAGAGGCAGCACAATTTTCCCAAACAACTGCCCCAGAATAGGTAAGGTGCATATCCTGCAACACTATCTTTATTCTTTTCTTAGAAGAAATAATGACTTTATGGGCCTTGAAGTGAAGACACAGGAGTTGGTTAACCTTGAGGGCTTGAGTGCAGGCCATATAAGCTTTATGACCGTTAATTGTCTGCTTGTTATCAGTTATTGTCCTTCCATGTAGAAGCTATCTGCAAATTCAGCTAGTGTTTCCTTAGGTTTGAAAGCAATGTGCATGAAGGCGTCTTTCTTTACTTCTAGGCTAAGATCACCACAAAATTTGTCAATCAGAAGCTGCTTCATATCCTCCCAAGTCTCAAGATGAGCAGCTCAGGCACCACCATCTTCTGGCAGGTTAGGTGTAGACAGCTCAAAATATGTTCCTTCTTAACCTCATCTGATGCTTGTCTTGTTGCAGTTTCATAGATAGTTAGGAAAGCAGCAATGGTCAAGGTTTTGGGATCAAATACTTGCTTAAAGGTAGGCTTGAAATGTGCTTCAGGATTTGGACCACCATTGTTGCTATTGAGTACATTTATGTGTGGAGAGAATTCTGCTTTGGATTTGATGGGGGGTTGTCTAGCCCACAGCTGTTGAACACTTTCCTCCAGGGTTGTCAGAGTCTCAGCAGCACAGGCAACCATGCCATTATCTAGAGTGGTTTATCATTCAGTAACATCTAGGCCTTGGCCCTGGGAGGTTACTACTGTGGAGAGCTAAGCCAGTCCAGAAGTAAGGGATGGCCCCACTGAGAGGCAAGGGGCAAACCTGTTGTTTACTGAGTTGATCAATTAATTCATCTCTTGTATGTCTCTATCTAGCTCAGCATGATCCCTCTTCAAATGATCCAAATTGTTAGCTAGGGCAATCAACTCCCTAGTGTATTAGATTTGAGGAGATCCTGGTAAGTCAGGGCAGCAACCATCTTCACCAACAACCCTGACTGGACTAGTAACAGTTGCCACCATTTTGCGTAAGGCAGCAATTTCCTGTAGCTCAGTAACTTGAGCGTTCAATGCAAGCAGCTGTGGGTTAGGCTGAGGAGCTTCAGTAGGACGTCCATGACTGCAAGTAGACACTTGTAGCTCTTGAATGGCATCTCATAGTCTCTGCTCTCTATCCACCAAATCATCAGATGGGGAAGAAGGCAGAGCATCTGGCTTGGGCGTAGATAATTCTTTCACTTGATTCTGGAGCTTGGTTATAGCAGCGGCAGCTTTTCTTGATCAAATTCTGCACTGAGCTCATTAAGGCCTCTAGCAGAAAGGTCTACAAACTGCTGCAGTTGCTCTAAGAAATAAGAGCTGAATGCATTGAGCTGTTGTACAAGTTGTTTGAAGTCAGTGAGATAAGCATTCAGGGTGGAATCTACTTGGGCTTTCCAGGGTTGTTCTAACTGGTGAAACTCATGTAGACGCTCTCTGAAGTATTCAGGGATGGACTGGCGCATCTGCTTGATGGAATTAACCAAAGGGGTTTGGGAGGTGACAGAGTTGCGCTGGTTGTATGATACCAAGGAAAACAGGGAGTGGATCCACTGTTGATAGGCAGCAAACTGATCTCAGTGATGAGTGACAGCTGCTTGTAGAGACAAGATTTCTTGTATGTGAAGCCCTAACACCATTTGATGGTGAGCTAAGGCAGGCTGTACAAAAGATGACGGTAGGTGCTCAGCAGAGCCAGCTGCTGAGAGGAGATGTTGTGGAAATTAAGGAGCATCAATTAATTTGTAGTATTCAGCCCAACTGAACTGCAACTGGAGGCAAGGGATGGCTTTGTTGTGGGCTATCCCAAGGGCTACTGCCATGACTTGTTCTAAGTCAGGGGTGCCCATGGGATAAGCAACTAGGCAAGGACCATTGCCAAGTTTCAGTATAGTAGGGACAATAGGCGGGTCTGCAATGTCTTCCTCAATAGGAGGGCTAGTAATTTAAGGTGAAGTTGGCTCTTGTATAGGCAGAGGCAAGGGACCTGAAAATTTGGATGCAAAAGAGATAACCAAGAGGCTTGTAGCCTCTGTAGTGAGCACCATTTTTGTCGTGTTCTGAGGCGTGGCACAGACACACAATGGGGAATCCTAACCTTAGGATTGAATTTGTACTAAGTCTTGGTTAGATGGTAGGGAAGGCTATGCAATTACCTTGTGGCCCTGGATGAATAATTTCTACTAGATGTGGCTAGAGAGAGGCGCCAAAATACTGGAAGACACTAACACAAAAATGTGAATAGAACTTGATTTTATTGGTGAATAGGGAAAATAATATATAGTGATTGGCAATACCACAAAACACTACCGGGACAGTAGAATCACTTGCCACCAGCATGAGTGGGGCAAGTGAGTTGCATAGAGTCAAGAAATCAAACAATTGTATTTCCCAATTCAGTCATTAACTCATTTCAAGAAGCAAAAGCAAAAGTGAGATATTTGTCTTCAAAATGGCCCACTGAAGGCAAAATCAACACATGGTGAATGGCGGCATTCACGACAGTTTGAGTGTTGATATTTCCTATTATGGGATTAGAGATTTTATTATATAAGGCCTGATTTTTGGGGCAAGTGCTTTTCTGGGAGTGACACTACTCTTATGCTTATCTGTCTGTTGTAATCTGTTTTCTTTCTTTGTGGCATTTTTTTTCCAAGAAGGTTTCTTGAAAGTCAGTAAAGTTTTTAAGTTCAAAGTTTCTCATTGTACACAAGGGAAGGCTATTGTATATGTTGACACAAGCAGATGGATCATCAAAGCTCACATGGCTGGTTGCTCTATCTCTGATATCCTTATAGATGTAATGTATTTATCAATGATCCCTGTCATTTTGAGTTTCTTGAGTTTCTGGGACATCATTATGTTATTATCTTTGAGTGAAAACTTATAAATGAAGGCTCTTTTAATGAAATACATGCTTTTATTCAAGATTGATTTGATTAAAACTGTTCACTTAAAAATTTGGTGGCAATTCCTGTGACTCTAATAGGGTTTCATGACCAGAATTTTTGAGTGTAACTGACTTGTTTGAACTTAGTTTGTGCAATTTGGATACAGATGGTGGAATTTTCTTGGTATAAACCAGAAAAGTGCCAATATCTATGGTGCAAAGGCACTGAGAAAAGACAGGGATATATCAGGCTCTGGTTTTCAATTTAGATATTTCAAGGCTCTTCTTGCAGTGATGTAATTTGACTTTTTGATGGGTAAAAGAACATTATTCAATATCGTGTACCCCACAAGAACATATTTTCCTTCTTGCAGGTTCTCCAGCCAGTAGCAAGCGCCATAATTTAAGTTATTTTATTTAGATGGATTTTCTCTTAGGTAAAGAAGGTGTGAAATACCTATTTCTTCTAATAATTTTGCATTCTTACTAAAAGAATTATAAGGTATGAAATAATGGGGGATTAAAGAAGAGCATGATGCTTTTATTGAATAGAAGAAAATATTTATCTAGTTATATAGTAAACCACGTCCACCTATTAAGATTGTATATTCTATGTGGCTTTTTAAAGGGTTAAATTGTTTGGAGAGTCAAGAGATTGATCCTAGTGTGGCATCTGGATTTATTATTAGGCCAATTTACTTACAAATCAAGTCATTCCTTGAGGCAATAATTTCCCAGGAGGGAGTAATCAAAGAATATGTGACATAGGATTATAATTTTATTTAAAGAATCTTTAGCTATCAATTTTCTCTAGCATCATAGGGGTTTATTACCAGAATCAATATAAAATAACTTTTACACTATATTTATTTTATCCCTCTCTGAAATCATTTCCCAAGAAATGATTCATCTCCAACTAGTAGGTGACACCAATGCCACATCCCAATGTCAAAAAAAGTTAACGAATCCAAATCCAATGTGGAAAGTACTTGGACAAGCCTATGACTTCCATGAATTACATGAAAACTATGTGGCTTTTCATGATACTATGAATCACTTTTCATACTATATCAAACAAAGTACCAATATATTCCTTAAAATCCCCTTTTATCTGTTTTATATGCTTCCCAGAAGTAAATACCTGACACAATTTATAAATTGGCATCTTTCAAAGTAAACACATGTCTTGTTATGAAATTGAAATACGTGCTCAATCGCACTAACCTTTGAATTGTTTTACTATCAATTATGCATCCTATTACACATTGCAACAGTAAAATCGGCTGGTTGTAGGTTAGGCGATCAATTTCTATATAGACATCAGATATAAGATGGTTTTTCATGTCAAACATTTTTCAACATGAATGCTGATTGTGGCTATTGTGTTGGCTTTTCCTTTGATAGAAAGGAGACAGTACAACACTGCAACATTTCAGGGATGTTGAAAAGAGGCAGCAACTATGATCAAAAGAGAAAATGCTACAAGGGGCAAATACTTTGGCTTTTTTGAAGCAGGATAAATTTGAAGATAAATCCTTAAGCTTTTACTAAAGCAGACGGACAAAATATTGGCTTAAATTGAGCCAAAGGTTATTGGTGAATCAAGAATACATATATAGTTTCAAAGTGGCTAGTGGGCCTTAACACAAAAAGTATGTAGTTTGATTAAATGTGTCACAGCAGTGTAGACACCGATAAACAATAAGTGGAAATAGAGAAGATCCCAAAATTGAGAAGAGGATCAATTTGGGGGTTTTGGACACTAGCACTACAAAGAGAGATGATAAGAAGAAAAATTTGAGGACATCATCAGTCAAATTTGAAGAGTTTAAACTCCCCAAAGTCATGATCAAAACTCTATTGGAGTGCAAATTCACAACTGTGACGGTTCTAGGTGGATAGGGCTGTCTTTTAAGCTTGTGCTACGCTTGCTGATTTTCTTCCCGGGATGGAATGGGTATGGAATGAATGGTAGTTTTTTAATTTTACAAAAATAAATGGTCGTGATGAGAATAAGTATATTTTAAATGAAGGAGGACTCCGTAGGATTATTCTAGTAATCCAAAACCAAATCAAAATTAATTTTTGGAAGTATAAGTTGAGCATTAAATGGGGTTTAGGGACAGAAGTTCATCATTGAAGCGTTGAATTGCTGGAAAGTTCAAACATCATTCAGATAACCCTTTCTTTATCATTTTCAAGTAAATGTGTTTTGAAAGCTATAAACGGAGCACTGGTTATCTTTATTTTAAACTCACTTTTCAATCGATATATTTGGGGATAGGAGAGTTGGTGAGCGTCCCTCTGCTGCAGAAAGGGGGGAGAGGTAAGACATTGTTGAAGGGCATGATGTGGACGGCCATGCTTTTCATGTCAGTGTTTCCAAATGCGCAGTTGGGATCCTCATCAAACTCCTGGCTGCACACGACCAACTCGGTTTTCGAGGACGTCACTTTGCGCTCGTGGATCTCAAGCCCGACGTGGACATACCCGGCAAAGCGGGGAGGCAGGTTGACGACGGCGTCGTTCTTGTTGGAATAGTGGATGATGTTGATCCCTAGGCTTTCAAAGTAATTTTTAGCCTGTATGTTCCCGGGGCGTGCTCCAGAGTATGAAGCAACAGTTACGGGGACGTTGTGTGTTGCTTTGAACTTTGCCCAAAAGGGAGTGGAGATGATGGCGATGCTGCCGCCAAGACTATACCCCGTGACAAATATTTTCTTGACGTCTCTCGTGGCCAGGATGTTGGCAGCCTTTGCCATTGTCTCGTTATGGACTGACATGTAGTGGAGGTACATACCGCGATGGACTTTGGTGCCCTCAGGAGCGTCAGTCATATTCGTCATAATGTAGTCGAGATTAGTCAGCCAGTTGCGTAAGCTTGAGGTGTACTTGTAGGATACAATCATCTGGGCTGTTTCCTTGTGGTATGCAACAACGGAGTCTGACTGGTACTCGACACTGTTGATGTACTCCACGCTGTCATACTCCTTGTCACAGATGCAGGCCTTTCTGATCAGATCGACCTTTGAACACATGGACAAGTATGAAAACTCAAGTCCCTTGACCAGAAGCTCGTAGTCTAAAGGCTCAAAGGTGGTGGGGTTGGTGAGCTTTACAGGCGGGATTGTCTCCATAGGGCCAAGGACAATATCCAGCTTATCCTTGTCCGCATTCCTTGCCAGAGCTTGGAGGTAGGACGTAGCGCCTGACGTACGTCTCTCCGGGAGGCTAGTTTGGAGGCTAAATGAAGCTAAAACCAACAGGGAAAAAAGTTGCATGTTTTCTATTTTCGTTTTTTTCAGCTTAAATAAGCGTATATTTTTTGATCCACAAACGTAAATTCTCGCTAAATTCAACTTTAAGTGCAAGGTGATCATGCTGATCGTCTTGGCTATCCATTCCTTAATAAATCCTAAACCAATTACTGCTTTTATCGGAAGAACGCTTTTTGATTCTATAATCTTAATATAATCTAATTTAAAGCTGAAATTTATCCAATGTCAAGTTTGATACGCATCTCAGAGCAATATATACTTTTGAGACCAGGCAGTTACACATTGATTAGAGTTAGCTTGTTTAAATTCGAGTTAGCATTTCGGAACTGGCACCTTATTTGTTTAACACATGCTGGAAACTTCCCGATTATCATCTCCACCAAATCAAGGGAAAAATAATATCTAATCAACGATGCGGATTAGTTGAAATTGAAACGCTTGGATCATATCTCGCTTCCATCCGAACTAAAATTTGATTTCTGTGGTTGAGCTACGCTTCACACAATATGCTTGGAGCGAGTCTTTTTGATCCAAGTTTGTAGAGGCTCGCATAAGCTATCCGAAGGACCCAGTTAAGTTTATACCTTTGAAAAAAACCAAGCGACTAGCCAAATCGTACATAATCCAAGGAAAATACCGAGATTGCAACCATGCTGATTAAATCAATGGTGAAAATGTTTCCTAAAATAAAATGTTATTAAATATCTGACTGGGAATAAACCGCACACCACTCGTTTAAAACTAGAGTATACGACATAGAAAGAAGGGCCAATTAACATTTCTCTAGATATTTTTTTAATTTATATGACAGGTTTATGCAATCAACTATCAACCATTTAAACTTAAGTATATCACTAAGCGGTTTCTCATCAAAGGATATATGCAAAGCAGAATCCAGCTTATCAATTAATATATTTATTTGACACTATACCGGTGTTGATATGCTATACCATCTCGAAAGCAGCATCTTGAATTATGCCCTCTCAAATTGATTTCAAGATGGTTTTTTGGGTGCAATACACGACCTCAAATATAGGGCAAGTGCCTAAAGTCGAAGTTCCTAAGGTCGAAAGTGCAGAAATCCAAAATATCAAAGATTGAAGTGCAAAAATTAATTATCCAGAGGTTAACTTTGAAGTCAAATAAAATACAGCTCTTAATATAAATATATATCTATTATAATCTTTACTAGACTAAAGAGAACCCAAATAAGATCATTTCTGCAATAAAAACTATATGCTAAATAATAATAAAAATATTAAGTTAGCTGTTCTTTAAAGAAACTCTTTTTTAGTTTTAAAATCAAAGTTAGACTAGAATTTATATGTAACTGTATTCAATTAAATATAAAAAATAAAGCTACACAAAAAACTAATTTAAGATTTATTTGTATAGTAATTTTTTTTGTCACAATATAAAATTAAAAGTTAGCAAAAGCAATGCAAGATTTAATTTCGGATATAAGAGAACTTTTGCAATATTCTTAAGATGAGTAAGCCATTTAAAGGAGTTGTAGGGAAGAAGGGAGTTTTTTGTGACTATCTCAAAGCTGTTGAGATCCTTGCTGCTCTGTGAAACACTTTGACATACATCTAAAAACTCCTGGTAAAGAGTTTCATTGGTTAGCTATTCAACTTTGAGTTTGTTAATCAGGACATTGAACTCGGGTTTCTTCACCCCAACACAGTTGGCAAACTTATTGTGCCAGCTTTCCAGGGAGGAAGTAGATTTCATGGTCTTATTCTTAAAAAAACTTGAACTGGTTCCATTCAATCTTGTTTTCCTTTCTACCATGGCGTCTGGTCTCAAAATTTTCAATACATTGGTGTTCAAAGTAATCAACAAATAGAGCAATAACAGTTGCATTGTCCTCCATATACTTTGTTGTCTTAAATGTCTCATATCTTTCTGGAGTCCTCTTTTCTGTAAGGAATTCCATACCTTACACAAATTTTGGAACAAACACAATAAATCTGGATAAATCCCAAAATCTGAAAACTGCATTGTTAAATGCAGATTTGAAAACTAAGGTTGTTAATGAAACAATTAATTTAATTGATTTGAAAACACATTTGAAATTGATAAACAAATGTGTTTTAAGCAAAAACAAATACAAAAGCAAAAATAAGTGTGAAATACAAGAACAACATATAAATTCCACTTTAAAATTGAAAATCAAGGCTTCAAACAACTATTACAACAACATTAACAATTCAGCATTGAATTTTGGCTCCAAAAATCATACAGTAGTTTTAAAAGCTATGGCAACAACCAAAAATACCTCAGATTTAAACTAAATCCAACTCTTAGGATAAAATATACACTCTGTTAACAGGGTTTATTGGCGTTAATGGGCAAAATGAGTCAACACAGCAACAAAGGGCTCACACACAAAGCAAAACCATTCAAAATACAATCCAAAATACATTGATTCACAAGCAAAATGGTGTGAGTTGACTTTCAGTGTACATATGTTTACTATGTGAATTGGTGACAAAATACACCCAAGCAAGGTGTGTCAAAACACAAACCAAAAACAAAACACAATAGCAACTCACTACGTAAACAAAATCACTCACGCAATGTATGCAATGGATTGTAATCATGAATGATACCAAGGTATCTAAAATAAGACACAAGATCTGAAACATAAATTTTAAAAATATTGTGTTGGGTGTTTAAATTTGGCAGTAAAATCTGGGAAAATGGGTGGAAATTATTTTGGGTATTCAAAAATGGGCGTTGTAAAACCAGAAACAACTAATTAAGAAATAAAAAATCCATAATTGGGATATTGGGTGGGAAAAAATATTAATTAAATATCCATATTCAGATAAAAGTAAAAATTAAAATTAGGGAGTAACTTAATTGAAATTTATTTAATATTTTATTAAATTTCAAAATGGAAGGAACACAACAATAGAGTACCAATACACCCGTTGTGCGCCGCAGTTGTGGTTGCCCCCACAGGTCAAAGAATAGAGATAGTGCAACCCAAGTGCCTACTCAAGGAGGAGACGGGAGAGGAGAGTTCCATAGTGACACTGCACTGACACATCCCGTTCAACGAGCACAAGCTGCTAGGGTGCGGAGCATAAACCCTTGGGTCCCAAAGCTGACCTGGAAGCCAACCAAGGTCACCAATACAAAGAAAGTTAGAAACAAGGAGGTAGAACTTACTTTGTATGTGTTTGACGTTGTGTACCGGCAAGAGTTGGTCCCGTCAGCCATGCTGGAGAAGGTGAAGTCTGTACTTGATACTAGCCACAAGTCCATACATCAGTGATGGCAATCAGGAGGATGACAAGGAGTCCGAGTTCTATCAAACCGATGAGGGACAGCTGGTGTTAAAAAAGGTTGCAGCCTTCTATACCAAGGTACCTATGCCCTGTGTTGTGCCCAATGCCAATGAGTCAATCCCCACCACTAAAAAGCCTTCCCAGAAGCGCATCCCCGACATCAAACACATCATCCTGCTTAAGCTAATGTGGGAATTGGGTGATTACAAGGCGGCTGCGGCCCTTGTTGGAGTGGATCCCAAGTACGCCAGCAAGACCTTACAAAAATTCATCAATACTGGACGTGTCCTTGCCGCGGAGAAATCCTTGCGTGTTTCTACCATGCTCACCAAGGAGCATAAATGGGCAATCCACCAGTGGATCACCCGGGACTGCCATCTTGAACTGGCAAATATACGGGCCTTGGTTAAATCTACTTTTGGGATTGAGGCCTCAATTTCCTCCTACTACCATCTGGTGAAGGGAATGTGATTTTCTTGGAAAAAGCTTGGGGTATCCCCCTACAACAGAAACAGCCCAGCCAATGTCAAGACCCAGAAAAAATACGCAGAGGCGTACACTGCCCTTAAAGCCAAGGGGACGGTAAAATTTTACTATATTGACAAATCTGTATTTGCCTTGTCAATGCGCAATGGGTATGGCTATGTCCCCAAAGGCTCCAATGACAGGATGGCTCAGCGTACTGCAGTCCACGCCACAGCCTACTCAATGATGGCTCTCCTTGGTCCAAAGGGGGTCAAGCTCTAGCAAATGATATTGGGTTAGCATAACAGCAGGACCTTTCTCTCATTTCTCTGATTGGTCCAGGAACACATGAGGCACACAAGCCCTGGCTTCACCAATGTCATTATATTAGACAATGTTGGTCTCCACAAAGTGGCTGACATTCTTGAAGAATTTCCATCAATTGACACCAGCATTGCTGTGGGCCCCAGCAATTGGCCACAGCAAATTTGCGCCTTCTCTTCCCCTGGCCTATTTGCCCTTCCTAAATCCCATCAAGGAAGTCTTTGGGTGTCTCAAGCAAGTCGTCCAGCAAGGAACCCCAACTGGGACCAAGGACCTCTTTAATTTGCTGCAGGCTGGGATCCACACCCTCCCAGCTGAGACCGTGGCCAAATTC
Organism: Entomophthora muscae; assembly: GCA_014839935.2. Classification (NCBI taxonomy): domain Eukaryota; kingdom Fungi; phylum Entomophthoromycota; class Entomophthoromycetes; order Entomophthorales; family Entomophthoraceae; genus Entomophthora; species Entomophthora muscae. The sequence goes on from QTSX02005725.1 coordinate 12,434, forward strand.
TATGGCCACGCTGATTTGTTCATCCCTGTGTGCCTAGCCAAACAGCCAAGAAATTAAAGGTGTAGTGTTTCCAATTTTTTTATATTCTCTTATTTACTATTCAAGATTTATTAATTATCATTTTATATTTAAATGTTTCCACACCCACAATCACATTCAGAAGATCCATCAATAGATGTAAGTAATTTATTTATTTTATTATGTATTATTTTATTATGCCATCAAAGGTAATCCCAAACGCTTGATACTGGATTATGTAAATAGATTTATACCACTTTGTCAAATAAATATAAAAATAGTTTTAAAAAATTAAACATAAAATGTACAGGTTGGAATTTATTTTATTACTGTATTATTTTATGCTTTTATGAAACCCGTTTCCGTGATATATTTTGCAAAACTGGTTTGCTGAATTAAGAATCAGAAAATTTTGTTATATATAAAAATAATATGAATTGTAATGATTTTTATTAGAAGAGAGAATTTATCACAAACACCTGTAGTGGGTTCTTTGGTATGTACCTACCCTGCAATGGAGGTGGCACAAAACCTCTACTGCCACACTGTGGACGTTGGATATGCCCTTATTAAAAAACTCCCTCCTGCTGGTGAAGGGGAGTAGGATAAGGTGCAAACTGAGGAGCAGCTTTTTGGGTGGGGCTGCAAACCCGTAAATCCCTGCCAGCACCAGGCTGTCTTGGATTATATGGTCCACCAAATCATATCCAGGGGGGACCTTCTTCCTGTCAAGTGCAAGCCAGGCCTCATCAATTCCCAGAAGGATCCTGTCTATATCCTCTACGCTGGCGCTCATCCCAAAGAAGAAAAGATAGCTGAGGTAAAACACCAAATGAAGCCTTTGCCTAGCAAAGGCTTCCGTGAACTCATACAATTTATTATAGACCGCACTGATCTTCTTATTGTGCCTGGTCTTTGCAAAGATAAGATCCATTGACAAGGGGAGCCCTGTCTCATCTGCACTCCAGGCTAGCCCAAAGTCTGCAAGGAGGATCTTAGTTTTCTTGACAGCTGTTGCGTCTGCAACAGCCAATTTCCCCACTGGCTCCCAAAGTTGTCCGGAAGGTAAGATACAGTGTGCTCCATTGGGAAGCAGAAGCAAGCAGCCGCATGAGACCGGCCCATCTCTGGTACATTCTTGAATGGGAGCGTTGCCAGGACGTCCCAAACAAGCTCAATGGAGTTTAAATAGTAAACTCCACTGAGGTTAACTGGGTCCAGGCGGACCAGTTGGGCATCCTTGTAGGCAGTAACTGCCCACTTGGATGCCCCCTCTCCATGTGTCAGCCCAGCCAATGCCTCCCTGGACATAGGAAAGGACCTGTGGATGCAATCCTTCAGCTCCTGCATAACAGGGGGGACAGATACAATTGCTTGGCCACATGAGTGGCATAATTTGCATAAAAGGTGGCTAGGACAAAGGGGACCAGGACTTGGCGGAGTTTGCCGTCTACGTTTTCTAAGAAAAAAGGTAAGTATTTTGAAAATTTATTAATTTTTTTAGGCTACCTTTTTGTGTTTCTTCCTTGCCCGCAGCCTCAGCCAGCTTGACCATTCTTGGCGCAATCAATTGCACTGGTAATTCAGTATCCTCTGCCCTGGCACGCTTGGCGGGTTTGAGATGTTCATACATCTCTGGGTTGTCAACCCAAACAGACAGCACAGAAAGATTGTACGCCTTGAACTGGAGGCCCTGGACCACTGTCTTCTGGATGTTGAGAAGACACTCAATGGTCTTATCTGGGGTGTCTGGTATCTTTGTCATAAGTGCCTTTGTGGACACCTTGTCGATTTTGTCCCCAGTGAGGACAGCAGACTTAACTTTGGCTTTGACCTTGCGGTCAATGTCCTTGATTTGGCAATTGCCAAGTTGAGGTCTTTGAGTAGTTTTTTAAGTTCTCTCATTTGATTTTTTTACTAACCTTTCCATATGTTTCATAGTTTTTCCCCCAATAAATCCTGTATTGTTTTGATACTGTTGCCTCTTTGTTTATTCCTTTTTGTTTTCTCATCTACTACATTATCCCATCTTTTTACCCATTTTGTATATGTTTTACGCTCATCTCAATATGTGTTGTTTGCTTTGTGTTGGCATTGTATCCTTGATTACCTTATTATTTTTAGCGCTTGACATAGCCCCTTGTGAAAATATTAACAACAATTTGGTGATCAGCTAAATTTGAATTAGAAAATTATAGTGTTAACTGTTTTTAGATAAAGTTGTTACTGATCCAAATTCAAAACCTTAATGATAAACTTTAAGGTTTTGAATTTGGATCAGTAACAACTTTATCTAAAAAAAAGTTAACACTATAATTTTCTTATTCAAATTTAGCTGATCACCAAATTGTTGTTAATATTTTCACAAGGGGCTATGTTTAAGTGCTAAAATGATGTGTTCTGGATCTAGATACATGACATAGTAAATATATGATTTTATAGAAATAAGCTGAACATAAAGAATAAAACCAACTATAAACAAAGAGAACATTAACAATTAAAATTAAAAAAAAAGATAATATAAATAGAAAATGTTTGGTGACAGGGGTTTAATGGGGCGGGGGAGAGTGATGCCTAGGAGGCAGAATAATGCAGGAAGGAAGACGTGGAGGCAGTGCTGGCCTGAGGGGTCTGGGATTGGGTGGGTTGGGCTTGCAGATTAGGGGTGTTGGTGGCAGGGGTGGAGGCAGAAAGATTTTGCGTGATGACTGCCATATAACACTCATAATATTCCTCATTGATCATTGGCTGGATGGGATGGTAGGTGGCAGTGGCCTGAGGTGGAATTTGCTTATCCTTACGTGATTGGTTGCCCATGTTCACATGAAAAACCATTTGCACTAACAAGTCAGCCACCATCTGGCGGCCAAAGAGAAAATTGTGGTCAAGGACCCCAAGATAGAGGTTGTTGAAAGCCTGAGGGCAGCGCTCCTGTAATGTGGATCCTGTGTTGAAGAAGATGACATCAGCCAGATGGACAACTGCATGGCTGGCGGGGTAGACTGAGGCCTGGTGCCCGCGTCCCTGGATGGCCTTGAGGGCGGTGGAGCTACCCTCCATCTGGTGGCTCACAAAAACCCAGTACTTGGAATTTGAGCCATCCCAGGAGTTGAGTAATCCACCAAGGATGTGGCTGTATGAGTATTCATTGATGAAATCTGGGTTTGTTCAATAGCAGACAAAACCCTTGGCTGAAACAGCCAGAAATGCACCAATGAACGCCCCCCTCTTGACCTTCTTTCTACTATTCTTGGCAGCGTATTTCCTTGCTCACCAAAATCATCAAAAGCTATTGATAGCATGTAATAGGAGATGAACATGACATCATCAGTTAGACTAGTCAGGCATTGGACCAGGGTTGATTCAATGGCAGTGTCATACAGGGAATCCTCAGCGCCATCCCATTGATTGCCGGCAAAATTGGTAAGAACCTGTATGAGAGCCACCTTCCCATACATCCAGAGCTTCACCATGCGCTCAGACACCCATATGTTATGGTGCGCAAGTTGCTTCCAGATCTGGGTAAATAGAAGCTTGGGATCCTGCTGGAGGAGGTCAAGAATGATTGGGTATGCCTCAGATATTTGTGACTTGGGGGCCTTCTTGGGCTTCTTGGCTGTCCCAATCAGATTCCCCTTATTCATCAGGTTGTTGAATTCCCACATGACAGTAGCTTGGGTAAATTGCAACTGGGCGGCAATATCTTCCCAGGACAGACCCTGTAGATTCAGTGCCATAATTTCCTGAAGAATTTGGGCAGTGATGATTTGTTACTTGGGGCGCTGGGCTGGGGGAGCTGAAGCCTGATTGGCTATAGGGGGGCAGGTTGGCTGGTGGCAGGAAGTTGTTCCAAATCAAGGTTGCCATCCTGATTGGTTGGTTGGTGGGCAGCTTGTGTGGGGGTGGGTACAGGAGCAGGGGCAGAGCTAGACACTAAGTGATTCTCAAACAAGTCAAAGCCATAGGGGTTGGGGTCAGGTACAGGTCAGCTTCCTTGTTACCCGCCTCAAAGGCTTGGGTGTAAACAGGTGCCTCCTTTTTCTGAGCCTCACCTCCATTGAAGCTGGCTTAGCTGCTGGCGCTGTCAAAGATATTGCTTGTAAAAACATTGTAAAAAACCTAGGATAAAATCACTAAAAGTAGAAATTTTAAATTTAATGATTTATTTTAATTTTAATCTCAAGTCCATATTTGGAAGGTTCTCAAAACCTTTTCATACAAATCTGGAGCCATGAAAATGGATAAAATGCCTATGTTCCTAAATTGAATAGCTGTTGATTTGGTGTTAAACTGTTATTTTTCTATTTTAGGCTGCCCATACTACACATCTTATGTGAGTTAATTTTGTTTTGTGTTTGTGTAATCTTGCTTCTAGATTGCTCAAGTTTTGTTTCATTTTAGTTCTTCTGTTGGTGCCTCATATGAATCCTGATTGGATTATAATATACTCTGGAACAGCATCCATCCATTTCACTTGTTGCATCAGTTCATTTTGTTTGTGGTTTGAACTACACCACTTGATGTTTGATATAATTTTGTATAATGGGCTAGTGAAATTTTGTTTTTTGTTTGACAGACCTTTATTTACTTAAATTTTATAAATTAATTGAAACCAGAATCTTGCGCAACTTGGATTTTGTTCAAATCTGAAACCATTTTTGTTTAAATCTGAGGTATTTTCAGTTGTTGCCATAGCTTTTAAAACTACTGTATCAGTGTCAATTATTTAATCAAGAAAAAAATAATCTTTAATATTGAAAATAAGAAAAATATTTTTGAGAATTGTCAACATGGAGGATGTTCCATTCTGCATGAGTTAATTCTAGAGGTTGCCAAATTTGTTCTTAATAATTGTGAGATCACAGACATAGGTGTCCTGATTCTTACCAGGAAGGAAATAAAACACCAGGGGAAGAAAAAATTGCCAAACTGATTGTGGATATTTCAAAGCTTACTGATGAGCTTTTGGCAGGTTGAGATGATGCCATTGTCTAGAAAGGCTTTGCAGTTCAGCAGAATATACAAATCCCAGCCTTTGGCAAAAAGATTAAAATCTCCTTTGCATTTGAACCATTATTGTGAAGTATGGATCAATTCTCATGTCAGGACACTTTTTGCTCCTCAGTTAGGGTCAACTGATAAATTGATATAGCAATGACACATTCAGAGCTTAGATTATACTGCTGGCATCATCAAAAGAGGTAATTTGGAAGTCATAAAGATAATTAGGGTCTTGTTAACAACCTCAGCTGAGGGTTTATATTTGGTTTAGGGGATTAAGCTATAGAAAATATAGATTATGAGCCGGTAAAAAGAATTGAAGAGATCATCACAGTTGTTTTTGATAGTAATGATATTAAATATGATGAACCCATAGGTGGTGAGCCTTTCTGGACAGCCAAGGTTATCTTACTTGGAATAGTGGTGACAGATAATGTCAAAACTGCGGGATCAACCCCCTGGCAAAGCTCCACACAAGAGACCTCATACCAATTAAATTTACTGTCCTAGCACTCAAAGCATAATGCAGAGGTCAACTCAAATTACCAAACAGGGAAACAAGAAATAACAATAATATCAACCCAGTGGCAACTTGATTTTGGCTTCACTCATTAGTTGGATCAAGTCACCTACTACCCATCCAAGTAATTTATCATCAAAAACCTTGTTTGTCTTAAAAAATTCAACATAGCTATAAAATCACATCTATCTCAATAAAGATAATTATCTATATCTAAACACTTTCCCTATGTAAATCTTCTAATACAGCACAGTTAAGATTATTCAACAGACATCACCAGCTTGAAAATGTTAAGAGGAATTGTCAATTTACTTTAGCCCTATAATAGTAGGGTAGAAGGTAATTAAAATCTAATCCTATATGCTTATGGTCAGCATCTTATATTTGGTATAATAGTATACATATAGCAGCATCTAGTGATGTTGTCTAGGACATTGTATCTCACTGTAGCAGCCTTCCTGCACTGGCAGTTAAAGACTTGTCTTTCTATAATAGGCTGCATGTCTGCTGTGCTTCACCTAACTTGAGGACGGCATCTGCTAGGTTGAAGATTTTATATCCTTAATAGATCACTAAAACTTCTCTATATGGTTTCCAGAATGCAAGAAAATATTTTCATTCTTAGTGCTCCTTTTTTGCTTAACCTTGGTAGGCTTGAATTTCTTTGGGAGTCAAGTTTCTCATCAATAGCTTCTTTTCAAATTCAAATTAATATAAATAAAATCAGGTCTAACTGTCTGTATGTCTTTCTGTAATTTTACCTTGAATGGGTGTAAGCTGTAAGGGATTTAACTGAATTAATTTTCCATTTACAATTAACTTTAAAGTTGATGGCCAAGTCAAAAGCTTGATAAAGATTATCCTTACATATACTTCCTTACATGCATCTTTGAAAGTATGAAGGTCTAATTTTTTTGCAGTGTGGTATAAATTATATGAAATGATGATATAATCCACTTGGACAATAATAAACGCATATAAAACTGCTTGATTTTTAAATTGTGGCTCAACTTCTTGAACCATGACAAAGAGGCTCATCTATGAAGATTACTAAACTCCAGAATCTGTGGATTAAAATTGGAAGAGATGCGCAGATTTTTAAGACACTTTTATATGATTGTATTGTTAATCTCTTTGCTAAGGATTATATTAACTGAAGAAAGGAGTGTTTGGTGAAATTAAAGAGATACACTTTAAATTATATAATATCAGTTTAAGTAAGAGATGGTTGGCTTGTGCACTTCAAATTTATTTATTTTCAAGTGAAATAATAGAATATTCTACTTGGATGCATTACCTGCTCCAAGTAGCTGCAGTTTATTTAAGATCTAAACTTGTTTGTCAGAGCTTCATATTAATAAAGATGTTAGTGAAGTGAACTGGTAATAATAATGTTAAGACTGTTGCAGATCCTGAATAGATTAGACAATAAGTCATCCACTTACAGATCAAGCAACGTAACAATTGTTAAATTGCTTTATCTCATAATGGTTTTAACAAGGTTAATTACATTAAAAACTCCCTAAAAATTGGTGTTTGAAGCGTCTATCAAATGCGCTTTAGGTGTGGGCTTTACTTCTGAGGTTATAAATAGAACAACATAGATATTGCCACTTGCCTCCATTAGGAAAGCCATGTGAAACCAGTTGTTCTCTTGTGTGGCTCTTTCTACTGTGCCTTTCTACTCTCCTCCTTTAGGAAGGTCTTTCTATCTGTGCCTCTTTTCCCCTGGTAAAATGCCCCTGCCTCCTACTATATAACTGCAGCACTATCATAATGAATACTAGTTTTGTCATTATATCCTTATATTCTTCTGTCCTATCAAAGGCTGTCACTATACCATCTACATGTATAGTGTTAAGAGTTAGGATCCTGACCAACTTTTAGTAGTAAAAAGGACAACAGCGCCCATGTCAACTCAAAACTCTAAATCTCCTATGTTTTTTTCTAGTTGCACTAGCTTAATTCTTTTTTTAAAGCGTTCAGGGGTGCAAACCCAGAAAATAAAACAAAATTGTGGCCATCTCAACACAATTCAATATTAAGCTTAATATAAAACTCAATTTAACCAGATTTTTCCTTTACATTTACTAATAAAAGTTAGTTTATTTTATTTGTTTTCACAACGTAAAAATGTCAATGTCAACACTTTTTAAGCATAACTTATTTTTAATAACAAAACTGAAGCATCTACAACAAAGAAATTAAGTGTGCATTTAAAAATATTTTCTTATTGAATTATTATATTGAAAAAGACAGTGTACATACAGTTGATTGTTGAAAAGTTCATGTTATAAATATATATATGGCACTTATTACGGCTTTAATATATTAAGTGGATTGGTGGCTAACAGCAATTCAATAATTTAAGCATGAGTTACTATGTAAGTTACAATAGAATTTATTATTAAAAATAATGTTGACACTTGTAAATGTCGTTTATTTGCTTGTGATTATCCCCCAGGGTGGAGTTAAGAAAATTAGAGTGGCATAATTAAGCCTAGTTAAATATGTCATCTCATATAAAGAATGTTGTAAGTGAAGTTATCGACACTTTACCCTTTTCATTATCTACCAACAACTTACTAACATTTTCTTATATACACCATGGTAAAATATCATATTACCACTACCCAAATATTATTTTTAATAAAAGAATAAAGAACCTTGATACTTTTTTAACTTATTTTCATATTTTTTTAATTTTTATATGTGAACAAAAATACTCAGAAAACAGTTATTTTTTGCTAGCCCATGTAAATTTAATTAAGTGCCTATGAAAAAACATAGTAAATTTTTAAAAAAATGTCAATAGTGACAATGTTGTCAAAAATGATGTCTACAATTTTTGTAATCAACAGTGAGCATTCATCCTTTTTTTACTAATTGTCACTCATAATGTCAACACTTTTCAGTTCTCACATATAAAACTTTATGTTTTACATTATAAAAACTTCTCATTCTTTGATATGTTGTATTTTTGATTTTGCTCTTTCATGTTTTAATTTTTTTTAAAATAAAGTCTATATCTAAAAATAGTACTTTTACATATATCTCTTAAATTTTAACTTGTTATTTAAAACTATAATAAAATAAAAACTATACAAGTATTTAACTTTTACATGCCAATAAAAACCATCTAAGATTTACTTTTTATATATTATGCTTTATAAGTTGTTTTTTTTTGTTTTTTACATACATTGCTTTTATTTTAAACCATTTTACTTATTATTTTAGGACAAAAACTCTTCAAACAGCCCAAAGGAACCAAGCGTCCTTCAAAGCCAACTAAAACCACCAAAAAGAAGCCTGTCTCATCAAAGAAGGCCACACCAAAACCATCCCCAAAGCCCTCCCCTGAGCCCTCTCCTGAGAAAAGCCCTGCTTACTCCACTGGGGGAGAGGAATCTGATGGCTCCCTTACAGATCACAGTTTTTATAACTTGGCTTCTGACAAGGAGCCAACCAAGAAGAAGCGCTCAGCTCAAAAGCCCCCACCCAAAGATAAGTCTCCTGCACATGAGGAGCGCCACAATAAGCCCCCTTCTGCTTCCCCTCACCAAGCTCTCCCCCTTCAAGCTCATCTGGAGATGATTCAAAGCCCTGCCCCAATTACTTCCCTGACTTCCCCCATGCTCCTGCTGGCCCCTGGGACCCTCTGTTAGCCCAAAACATCTGCAACATTGACAGAAAATTTAAGTTTCCCTCTTCCTTGCCCAAATACTTCCCAATAATGAGAGTAAAGCATGGGCCGGCCATGGTGGCCAATGGGTATATTTTCTCTTACAACAATACCAACTGGGGCTTCAAGAGCCTCCATTACACCTGCAAGGACTGCTCCTGCCCAGTGCAGCTCAATACTGAGCACTGGGACTTGGTACAAACCATCAAGGATGAACACACTTGTCTGATGCCAAATACCACCATAGCCTGCCTCCTTAATGATATCTTGTCCAGGTGATGCCCACTTCCAAAGATCTTTCTGCCACCCAGCTGGCCATGCTTTCTTGCAAGTACCTCTCCCCAACCAACTTGAAGAGGGTTCCAACTCACAATCAGTTGGTCAAGTTTGTAAGTGATAGGCGTCAAGCCTCAAACCCCATGGCCAGGAGTGCCACCAACATCAAGGACCTTGTCCTCACAGATGCCCTCAAAAAAGTTGAGGATAGTGAGATGTTCCTGCTCCATTACAATAGGCAGGAAGTGGAGGATAGGATTGTAGCCTACGCCACAACCCAAAGCCTGGAGCAGCTGAACACTGCTACCACCTGGCTGTGTGACGGCACATTTGCTACTTGCCCCTCCCTATTCAAGCAGCTTTGGGTCCTGCATTGGCAGTTCAATGACCAGGTTATCCCCCTTGTCAATCTTCTCCTTCCTGGTGCCAAGACTGAAGTCTACATCAGAGCCTTCAAGATTGTCTAGGATGCTTTGAGCTCCCTTCCCACCAACATTCTCTCCCCTCCCACTCACGCCACAAGGGCAAATCCCTCCTCCACTGAGAAGGATGAGTCCACCATAGCCGCTGAGCAGCTAGCTCATGCAAACTCACTTAGGCCAAAGATTATCATAATGGACTTTGAGCAAGCTCAGTTCAGAGCCTTTGAGGCCACCTTCAATAAGAGAAGTCCAGGCTGCTTCTTCCATTTTAGGCAGGCCCTCATCAAGAATCTCAAGAGTGAGAAGGACCTTTTTGAGAAGTATCTTAACAATGGTAAGGGGAAGTGCTGCTTTGCCCTGACTTGGTTTTCTGCCTTGGCTTTTGTGCACCTGGAGCATACTGGGCTTGGCTTTGAGGCCCTCCTGGAGGATGCTTACATCAAATAGCACTCCACCATCTTCAAAGGTTACTTGGATTACTTTGAGCGCCAATGGGTGGGCAAGAAGGTGACTGCTAGGAGAGGTAAGAGAAGGGCCACTGCCCCTTGGAACTTTCAAGGTGCCTGCCTCAAGGGGGAGATGAAGACCACCTCTAGCCTTGAGGTTTGCCACAAGCACCTGAAGGTGAAGTTTGGGTCAACCCCCAAATATAACAAGTTCTTCTCTAAGCTACAGGAGGAGCAGGCCCGGACTGTCTTCAAGTTTTGCAACCTGGCCAACTAGGTGGCCCCCAAGAAGCAAAAGTCCAAGCAGCAGGACTACCAGGAGGACGTTCAGAAGGTGGTGAAGAAAAAGTACAAGGTGGCAGAGATCAAGAAGTACCTTGAGAACAGTGCCACTGCTCTTGCTGGTGGCTTTAATTAGCACAACAAACCTTGCTTTGCTTTGCCTGTATATTTATTACTTTTAAACTTTTAATTTTTTAATTTTTTTAGATAGTACTAATCTTTTTAGGTATAAAAGGTAAGTTTAAGATACAGCTTCAATGTGGTTTTGTAAGAAATATCTTATATTTTATTAATTTATCTTTAAGTTATGAGATATTTTCAGTTATGCTTATATAAAGTATAATAGATTAAAATTAGAATTTTTTTAAATTTAGTAGTTATTATGATATATCAAATATCTTTATTTTCTGGTTCTTTGGAATTTTAATTTTTATGGGAATAAAAAATAATTTTATAATAAAGAGTGAAATTTACATAGTAAATTGAAAAATAGATGATTATATCTTCTTATTCTTATTACTTATAGTAATTTTTTTATTGCAGTTTTAAACTCTCTGGGGGCTTTTTATTATAATAATGTATTTTAAAATATTTTTATATTAAAAATGATCAGGGTAAAGTGTTTTTTTAATTAAAAAAGTGTTGACATCCAGGAAACAACATTAAGTAAAACCAGGTTGTCACTTTACTATAGTGTTAACATATAAAGTGTTGACATTAAAAGTGTCAACATGGCCACTATCAACATTTTTAATGCCAAAATGGGTGCTGTTGCCAAAAAAGCACTTTTTACTGCTACAAATATGACATTGACACTCGTGTCTTTCCACACTAACAGCCCCCACCCCCGCGGTTCTTTCAATGAGGAGGGAGGAATGTCCCTGGCTGAGCCTTCTGGCACTGCTTCCCCCTATCACCAGGAACCAGCCTTCACTGCTGACAATGTCCATTCTGGGGAAAGGGCAGGAGCTCCCTATGATCTGCCCACTCTTAGCCACTTCATGCCAAAACATCAACGTCCCCAAGTCATTATTTTTGATCAACCACTGCTCTTGCAAGCCCCTGCCCCTTTGGAAATGGACGCCAACTCTTCCCCTTCCAATGATGCTATCTGTAGTGCCATTCATTCCATGGACTCTGGTGCTGCTGGTAATGATGCTTGGTCTGAACATCTGGCTATTCAGAAACCTTCTGCTGAAAACTCCTTGGCTCGCTTCCAGAACCTCTCCCAGGTCAACCCTGACCAATTCCGCTGTGACCTCTGCACTGTTGAACATAGCAAGGACAATTTACAACAGTTTACCCATCCTGCTGTATACCACAACAAAATGCACCTGGGTTGCATCCAAAGCCTAGTGCATGACCAGGGGATACTGGTATCCAACCAACAGAAGTTTCTTCAGGTCCTTTACTCTGAGCTTGGCAACACTTTTACTACTGTTAATCAGTACCTTGCTGAAGTTAACAACGTCCAGAATACCATGCTTCACTGGGTTGACACCATAGAGAGGGGAATAGCCAAGGTAGTGCCAGTGCATGTGGTACAGACCCTCACCCATCAGGGTGTAGATGCCAATTGAATTAGTGTGATTACAAACCACGTGCTTGAGACTGGCCCATGGTTCAAAGCCTGGCTCATGAGGTGGAAGTCTTGGCCTGCTGCCTTGCCACCATTCCCTTGTTCAACCCCACACCTAATACTATGGACAACTCCCCCTCCAGCCACTTTCTTGGCCGTGACGTCATTGAGCTCTTTGATCACTACAAGAAGATGCAGGAAGAACTGGTCCAACAAAGCACTTATCTTGCCTTTCTGTTTGATGGCTACCACACTGTGTCAGAGCTTCAGATTGTCTCAAACTTTGAAAATCACATGATAGAGCTGATAGCCAGACCCAAGCCAGGAAGGAAAAGGAAGTGATAGCCTTTTTTCAAGCTGAGCTTACCATCTATGAGAAGCGCATCCCCTCTCTAGAAGATGACTTGGATATCACCCATCAAGAGAGCAAGATATATCAAGATGAGCTGGAAAAGCAACAAATTATCCTGGACGCCTTCCAGAGCCAATTGGATAGGATAGACAGTAAGATTATGGCTATCAACTTACAAGCTATGTTCCTCAACTCCAAGAGTCACCACATTCCACAAAGGTCCTCCAGCCCTGAGTTCTATCATAGCTACAAAAGCAATGATGGCCACACTTGATTGACCCCCAACACTGTACAAGTATTAGAGCCAGTGTTGGAGTCTGAGGACAGCATCTTGGAAACTCCTGAATCTTCTGGGGCTGCTCAGGACAGAGAAGTTAAACGTGAAGCGCAGCAAGAGGAAAATTTTCAACGTGCCTCTGAGGTTAGGTTTGCTGCCTCTACCCTTAGCCATTCCTGTCTCATCTGCTCCCCAGTGAGGATCACACCTGCTCCCCTCCAACATGGCTCCAACAACTTCAAGCCTGTCAATCTACCCAAGTTTGACCGCAAGAGTAGTGTGGCCATGTTCTTACACCTATACCAGAACTCCATGTATGGTGCTGATAATGCCATAAGCGACTCCAAGATTATCAACTGTCTGGATACTGAGACTAAAACCATTATCTTGCTGTGTCTCCCTGAGAATGACTGGACTTTTGCCAACGTTCCCAGAGCCTTGACAGAAGAATTTGGTAGCCAAGAAGCCCTTCTTGGTTGCAAGATGAACTTCACTGACACTAAGCTAAAAGTGGGGGAGAGCCTAGAAGACTTCACTTCTAGGCTCTACCTTGAGGCTCAAACCCTGTCATCTATGAGTGCTGTGCAGTTTATTGATGTGCAGTTAGCACTCCTCAATGTAGTACATGTCAACCAAGAACTATCTCTGGCTCTTAAGTTGGGTATTTACAATGCTTGCACCGTGCCAGACCTGATTTGCCTCCTATGCACCTACAAGGAGGAGTTCAAAATCCCTCTCCCTGAAGGCTGCCCCTGCCAGCAAGCTGAGTATAGACCCTGTGTGGCTGTGGAGATGCCCAAGCCTTGTAACAAGTTTGGGCCCACTCCAGCCAACAACGCTCCCTGTACTTGCTTAAAATGTGGTATGGCTGGCCACTTCTCTCAGGAATGTAAGTTCCCCCGCCAAAAGGTCCACCATGTAGGCATGGAGGATGCTGAGGAGAACTGCACCAAAGATGCTGATATTGAGGAGGGCAATGAGGACCAGTCAAAAAACTACTAAGCAGTCAGGACAAGGAGAAATCCTTGGCTGCCTTTGTAATTCCAACACCCTCATCTCCCCCATACCGCTGCCCCCAACAAACCTTCTCAGAGGCCTGCTGCTTTACCATCCTCTTAGGCAAGCCCTAAGGAGGAGCCCTCTCTGATTAAATTCTACTCCCAACCAGTACACAATGATGTTGAATCCAAAAGAGTTCAAGAGGACCTCCTATATCAAGTCCTCACTGTTAACACTCAAACTCATTAGACTACACCTTTCCCTGAGGTGATTATCTCCTAAATATCTCAGAGAACAGTATCCTTACCTTATGCCAAACAACTTGCTCAACCAGGTGATGCAGTCACTCATGAGGAGGATAGCTCTGAACAACTGGCCAAGCTGCTCCGTAAGTAAACGTCTTGGCACTGCTAGAATCCCTCAAGGAAGCAAGCCCAGCTGTAGGAGCTGCCATGGTTACCTTCCTGGAGAAGTTCAAGGGACTGGGCGTACACAAGGTCTCCAAGATTGTGAAGATCATAGAGGACTGCCAGGATTGCACCTATATCAACCTGGTAGTGAACAAAACCCACGTCTGGGCCATACTGGATACTGGTGCTCCTGGGAACATTATATCCTTGTGGCTGGTCAAGAAGCTTAAGCTGGCACTGGACTTAGCTTACCATGAAGAGTTTGGTACTGCTGGGCCACTGACCACTAGAGAAAAAGGAGCCTACTCTTCTCTTCCTCTTTGTTTTGGGAAGCTAATGGTAATTTCTCCTGCTATAGTTCTGGAAAATAACAGCTATGACATTCTTTTTGGGACTAGCTTCATGGTTCAGTATGGCACTGTGACTAACCATGAAGACCATACATTTGGGATTTTGGGTCACTCCATACCTATGTTCTACCATGGTAACTGCCCTTCTGACCTGCCCTTACGCCGTCTTCACTACATCAACCTGGAGTACACAGATAGAGAACTGCCAGTTGCCTATACGCTGCACATTAAGAAGGTCAAGGTACTACCTCTCTCAGTTGGGGAAGCCAAGGGAATCCCAGTCTACGCCTCCTGTAATGTGACTATCCCACCTGGCTCTCAGGTGATTCACAATACAGGTGATCAACAATACAGGCCTCTCACTGGCTCTACTGGCTGGCACTCATGGAGAAATCTTTGGCATCCCTAATGCCTCCAGTCTAGAACCATAGGCTGCACCAGGCATCCTCATGTCAAGCAATAAGGAAGTACTCATACTCTTGGCCAACATGATCTGTGAAGCTATGGTTGTCTTCAAACACCAACTTCTGGCTTATATACAACTAGAAGAACACAACAACCTGCAGGAGACCGCCCTCTTTGAAGAATTATCTGAGTTGGGTCTACCCTGTGAACAAACACTGGTGTCATTAGTCATAAGCCAAGACTCCCTGCCTGGCCTCTCTGAAGAGCAAAAGGATCAAGCCATGAATTTCTTTGCTCTTTATAAGGATGTGTTTGTCAAGGATTATTATGACCAGGGCAAGGCTGCATATGTTGCCCACCATATTGACACCCAAGGCAGTCCATCTATCTGCTCCAGACCCATACAGCATATTCAAGCCAATCATGCTGTAGCCAACAAGGAGCTTCAGAAACTATTGGGATCTGACTTACTGGTCCCTAGTAAAATTCCTTGGACTTCCCCTCTCCTGATTGTCCAAAAGAAGGATGGTAGCAACCAAGTGGTGATTGACTACTGCTGGCTGAACGCTGTTACCAAGAAGGATTTATATCCTCTCCCTTGCATTGAAAATACTTTGAACCGCTTGGGTGGCGCCAAGCTCTTCAGTAACATGGATCTTATCAGTGGGTACTGGCAGATTGATCTACCCCCCGCCAATCAAGAGAAATGTACAATCATCACTGACCAAGGTCTAATCCAACCCACAAGGATGCCCCAAGGTCTTTTTAATGCCTCAGCTATCTTCCAACAGGATATAAATGCAGTGATGAGTGACCTCAAACTCACCAGTTCCTGGTCTATCTGGATGACATTAATGAGTTCTTCTAAACCTTTAACAATCATCTGCAGCACTTGGAGAAAGTCTTCCAGAGTTTACTTGCAGATAATCTCAAGCTCAAGCTCAAGCCACACAAGTGCAATTTCATCAAGGAGCACCTTGAGTTCTTGGAGCTCATCATTAGTCAAGATGGACTCTGTCATGTATCTCTGAAGGTGGAAGCCATTGAGAAAATTCAGAGCCCGGTCAATAAGCGGGATGTGCAGTATTCCTGAGAATGATTGGGTAATACTGTTGTTTCATCCCCAAGTTTGCATCCCTGGGTGACCCCCTTTTTCAGCTTTTCTGTGCTGATAAGGAATTCTTCTGGATCCCAGCGTGCCAATCTGCCTTCAATGCTCTCAAGGGAACACTGACTACAGCCCACTGTACTAGCCTACCCTGACTTTGCCAAGCCATTTGTGGTTCATACAGATGCTAGCCTGACTGCAATTGGTGGAGTTCTCTCCCAAATAGACTCTGAAGGACTCAAAAACCCTGTTGGATACTACTTGTGTACGCTTAATGTTCACAAGAGGACCTAAACTGTCATCACACGCAAGTTTCTGGCTGTGATATACTCCTACCAACAATTCAGAGTGTATCTCCATGGGGTACATTTCATAGTTGTAACAGACCATGCCTCCCTGCAATGGCTGAAGACCCTCAAGGACCCTGAAGGGTGTCTAGAGTGTTGGTCCATTAAACTTCAGGCTTATGACTACAAAATCATTCATCAAGCCAGAGCAGCCCACCAGAATGCTGACTGTCTCTCCTGTCTTCCTACTGTTGCCTTAGTATCCCCCATGGCTGAAATCCTCTATGACAAGCTTATGGAGGATCCTTCTTTGTGGGGAGAGGAGTCAGTAAAGATACAGAGGGCTCTCAAGAAGTTAGTTGTCAATACCAAGGTCTCTAAGGGACAGCTCCTAAAGCTTTGTGAAGACTCTTGGCTACCTTACATACGCCCATTCCTACACATGAACTCAGTGGTGGCCACTCACAAGACTACTGGTCATGGTGGTATACAGAAGACATTAGCACTGTTACAGCAGCACTGCTTCTGGGAAGAAATGCACACTGATGTAGTAGATACGCTAGCCACCTGTCATGACTGTAACATTGAGAGACCAAAATTGCCAAGTTCCAACACAGACTTGTACACCCTGGGTTTGCCTTCCACAGGTTAGCCATTGACGTAGTGGGGCCCCTTCCAGTTACCAACAGTCACAAAAAGTTCATCATTGTGGCTGTTGACCATATGACTAAATGGGTAGAGGCCAAGACAATTCCAAACCAATCTTCACTGGTGACAGCCACATTAATCCTGGAGAATATCATATACAAACATGATTGCCCCCAGATTCTGCTGAAGGACAATGGTACCAACTTCACCATAAATATCATCCCCCACATCAACCAAATGATGGGAATTCATGGGACAATATTCACCCCTTATCAACCACAGAAAAATGGCATGGTAGAGCTCACTAATGGGAGCCTGGTCCAGATACTCCAGAAGCCCAGTCACCAACATGAGACTAAATGTGATACCTTCCTGCCTGCAGCCACCTTTGCATATAACATTGGGTACCATTGTGCTGCTGACAAGCTGCCCTTCCAACTGCTCTATGGCTGGCAACCAGGAGTTTCCCCTTTACTATATTCCTTGGTAAAGCCCAGCCTGGCTGTGTCCCCAGAGGCATACCTCAACAAGCTTGTTCAAACCCTTATTGCTTGCAATCAGAGACCTACACTTTAAACTTAAACCATAAGTTGTAGGACCTAGAGCAAGTTGCATCCAAAGCCCTGCCCTACCAACTACCTAGTAGGAGACTCAGTCTACTTCTTCAGCAATAAAGAGTATGGGCGTTAATCCAAACTTGCTTCCCTTTGGCAAGCCCCAGTTCAAGTTATCCAGAATGCTGGCTCTAACTCCTACACCCTTAAGGAGCCCCATTCTGGGCAATTAATCACTAGAGTACACGTTCAGTATATGTGTGCTGCTTCTAGTGACCAAGAGTAAGCCCCAATGAGGACAACAACTCAAAAAACAAAAGCCTAATTAAAAAATTCCATGGCTTTTTGTCCTGTTTGCAATAGCAATGTACCAAAGTATGAGAAATAAGAATGAAAGAACAAAGCGTTTATTGGAGACTGAAAAGACTCTTTCAATACTACACCAACTGTTCTACCACCTGAATAAATTAGACAATAAGTTGTTCATTTAGGAATTGAGTGACGTAACAATTGTGAAATTACTTTATCTCAACATGGTTTTAACAAGGTGAATTACATTAAAAACGCCTTAAAAACAGGTGTTCAAAGTGTCTATCAAATGCACTTTAGGTGTGGTCTTTACTTCTGAGGTTATAAATACAACAACATAGATATTGCCACTTGCCTCCATTAGGAAAGCCGCATGAGAACAGTTGTTCTCTCACACAGCTCTTTCTACTGTGCCTTTCCACTCTCCTCCTTTAGGAAGGTCCTTCTATCTGTGCCTAATTTCCCCTGGTGGAAATGCCCCTGCCTCCTACTATATAACTTCAGCACTATCATAATAAATACTAGTTTTGTAATTATATCCTTATATTCTTCTGTCCTATCAAAGGCTGTCACTATACCATCTACAGGTATAGTATTAAGAGTTAGGATCCTGACTAACTGTTTGTAGAAAATAGCACACTTTATTGCTACAAATAAGACAAAGACCCAATAAAGTTAGTTTCATAAATTTATAGTATATAGATAAATTATTTAGCTAATTACAATCAAAATGGTACCAAACTTGGTAGCTCTAGCTACTCTAGATGCTAAGATTAATCTTTAAATGCTGAAACTGTTCTTGTGTCATAATCAAAGGCATAGGCTTAAGTTGATTCATATAAATTCACTCTAAAAACATATATAAAACTAAGCCAACATATATCTGCAAATATCAAGCCAATATTAATGTATTATAGCTTATTTAAAGCTACATATCAGCTATATATTTTGAAGGTGATTATAAAATCAAATAAAAATTTAAATTGTTTTTTAGCTTTACTAATATTAATAGTAATACTCCACTTATTTAGATTAATATTTTACATTTATACTTAGAATATTCATTTTTTAGCTAAATTAATTTTAACTTGTTCATTAAAAGAGTCTTTTTAAAAATGAAATTTAATTAATAAGATATTAAGTAATCCAAGCCTAAAAATACAATGAAATATACAGTAGTTTTAAAAGCTATGGCAACAACCAAAAAAACCTCAGATTTTAAAAAAATGATTTTAGATTCAAGTGAAATCCAAGTTGCGCAAGATTCATGATTCAAAAAAGTTAAACATTTTTGGTTAACAAATAAACTTTCAAACAATAAAAGAAATTTCACTAGCCCATTATACAAAATTATAGCAAATATCAAGTGGCGTAGTTTAAACCACAAACAAAATGAACTGACACAGCAAGTGAGATGCATGAATGCTGTTCCAGAGTATATTATAATCCAATCAGGATTCATATGAGGCACCAACAGAAGGACTAAAATAAATTTTTTTGATCAATCTAGAAGTGAGATTCCACAAAAAAAACAGAATGAATTTACACAAGATGTGTAGTAAGAGCAGCCTAAGATAGAAAAATAACAGTTTAACAGCCAGTCAACAGCTATCTGATTTAAGAACAGATGTATTTTATTCATTTTCATGGCTCCTTATTTGTATATAATAGTTTTGAGAACTTTCCAAATATGGACTTGAGATTACAATAAAAATAAATCATAAAAAATTAAACTTCTACTTTTAGTGATTTTATCCTAGGTTTTTTACAATGGTTTTTACTAGCAACATTTTTGAGAGCACCAGCAATCAAGCCAGCTTCAATGGAGGTAAGGCTCAGAACGTAGAGGCACCCATTTACACCCAAGCCTTTGATGCGGGTAATGAGGAAGCTGACCTGTACTTGACCCCTAATCCCTATGACTTTGACTTGTTCAATAGTCACTTTGCGCCCAGCTCTACCCCTGCTCCCTTACCCACCCCCGCACAAGCTGCCAACCAACCAGCCAATCAGAATGGCAACCCTGATTTATAACAAATTCCTGCCACCAGCCAATCTGCCACCTCCCCTCAGCTAATCAGGCTTCAGCTTCTGTGGCCCAGCGCCCCAATTGCTGAATCATCATTACCCAAATTCTCCAGGAAATTGTGGCACTGAACCTGCAGAGTCTGTCTTGGGACCAGATTGCCACCCAATTGCAATTTACCTGGACCACCATAATGCAGGAATTCAATAACCTGATAAACAAGGGGAACCTTATTGGGACAGCCAAGAATCCAAAGAAGGCCCCAGAGTCCCAGAACAACAAGCATACCTAATCATGCTTGATCTCTTGCAGCAGGACCCCAAGCTTCCCCTGACCCAGGTCTAAAAGCAACTTGCACACCATGGCATTTGGGTGTCTGAGCGCATGGTACAGCTCTGGATGCCTAGAAAGATGGCTTCAGTCAGAGTGCTGACCAATGTTGCTGGCAACCAATGGGATGGCAGTGAGAATTCCCCATATGATCCCGCCATCAAATCCATCCTTGTCTGATACCTGAAAAGTTTGTCTAGTGATTTCATGTTCATCTCCTATTATAAGCTATCAATAGCTTTTGATGATTTTGGTGAGCAAGGAAATACGCTGCCAAGAATAGAAGAAAGAAGGTCAAGAGGGGGACGTTCATTGGTGCGTTTCTGGCTGTTTCAGCAAAGGGTTTTGTCTACTATTGGAAAAACCCTGATTTCACTAATTGATACAAGTACTGCCACATCCTCAGCAAATTGCTCAACTCCTGGGATAGCTCAAATTCCAACCACCAGGTTTTCTTGAGCCACCAGATGGAGGGTAGCTCCACTGCCCTTGAGGCAATCCAGGGATGCGGGCATCAGGCCTCAGTTTACCCTGCTGGCCATACAGACATCTATCTGGCTGATATTGTGCTCTCCAATATTGAAGACACAGTCCAGGAGCGCTGCCTCAGGCTTTTAATGATCTTTATCTTGGTGTCCTTGACCACAAGTCTCTCTTTGGTTGCCAATTTGTGGCTTAATTGTTTGCTAAAAATGGTTTTCTACCTGAACATGGGCAACCAATCATGTAAGGATAAGTGCATCCCACCTTGTGCATCAGCTGTCTATCAGCCAATCAAGCCAATGATAGACAAGGAATATGATGAGCAGTATATGGCGGCCATAATAATAAATCCTCCTAGCTCTACCCCCACTACCCCCCACCTGCCAGCCCCACCCACCCACCCAATCCCAGCCCCAGAAGCCAGCGCCGCCTCTTTGCCTTCCTTCCTGTGCTATTCTGCCTACTATGCATCTGTTTTTAAAATAAGTTCTTCTAGTCCTTCTGGTTACTTCTTGGTTGGTTGCTTGCTTGAAAAGAACTGAAAGGCTGTATTCACAATGGCTTACCACTTATAAGATGTCCTTAAGTCTTTACTTATCCAGTGGAGGTAACAACTAAGAGTATTCAAATGTATATCAAGTATAAGTGTAAAAGTATATTTATTTGATAAGAGTAGGGAGAGTTATATAGTCATTACAATGCTAATAACCCAGGCTCAATTCCTGTGACTAGTTATAACTGTGCATATAAGAGGGGTTAATCTGGGGCACTAATCAGGGTACTTAATCACATGAATGACTTATTCTAATCAAGCCTTGCATCTAAATGACCTCATATTCAAGATTTCAGGTATTTGTATAACTTCCTTAGTAGCTTAGGAACACAACAACTACAGAGGCTACAAACTGATCTCATTGTACCGTGGCAGCAATTAAAGGCATTTGGAATGTATATTAAAGTCAACTGATCTCAATATTATTATAGTATTATAGCAATATAAACTTATAAAAGATTAAGTACTATAATTATACTAAAATAAAGATACAATTCAGTATTTACTATAATATATCAATTAGCCACAATTGTGATAGGCTAATCAACATAACATAGCTCATTTTACAACAGCACACTCTTCCCTGTCCCCCAATAAGCTCCCTGTTGCCAAACATTTTCTATTTAATTATCTTTATTCTGAATTTCAATTGTTCATTTTCTCTTTATTTATAGTTGGTTTTATCCTTTATGTTCATTTTATTTCTATAAAATTGTATGTTTACTATGCCATGTATATAGATCCAGAACACAGTTATTTTTAGTACCTAAATGCATCCCCCTGAGAATTTATTAACAACAATTTGGGGATCAGCTAAATTTAAATTAGAAAATTATAAATTTATTGTGTTTAGATAAAGTTGTTGCTGATCCAAATTAAAAACCTTAATGATAAACTTTAAGCTAATAAGGAGTCAAGTGATAAAGTGATTGTTGTGACATAAAGGAACATTCAATAATTCTTTGGTGCATGTGCACTAATTAATATGATTGGCTGATTTTTTTGCCATTGTGCGACATTGTTGCTGTGGCAAGTTGTTGGTGGACTAGTACCTAATCAGCTGCTGGGTTAGCACTAGTCCACCAACAACTTTCCACAGCGGTAATGGCGCACAATGGCAAAACAATCAGCTAATCATATTAATTAGTGCACATGCACCAAAGAATTATTGAATGTTCCTTTATGTCACAACAATCACTTTATCACTTGACTCCTTATTAGCTTAAAATCTATCATTAAGGTTTTTAATTTGGATCAGCAACAACTTTATCTAAATACAATAAAATTATATCTTTTCTAATTTAAGTTTAGTTGATCTACAGATTTTTGCTAATATTTTCACACAGGGCTATGTCAAGCGCCAAAAATAATATGGTAATCAAGGAAACAATGCCAACACAAAGCAAACAACACATATTGAGATAAGCGTAAAACATATACAAAATGGGTAAAAAGATGGGATCTTGTAGTAAATGGGAAAATAAACAGGGATAAACAAAGAGGCGTTAGTATCAGAAAAACACAGAGTTTATTGGAGTAAAATCTATAAAAACAAATGTGAAGATTAGTAAAAAATCATATGAGAGAATTAGAGAAGCTGCTAAAGGACCTCAACTTGGCAATTGCTGAGATCAAAGAAATTGACCACAAGGTCAAAGCCAGAGTGAAGTCTGCTGTCCTTGAAGGGGACAAAATTGACAAGGTGTCCACAAAGGCCCTAATGGCCAAAATACCTGACACATCAGAGAAGACAATGAGTGTCTTCTAAACGTCCAGAAGACCGTTGTAGAAAACTTCCAGTTCAAGTCCTTTGCCCTTTCTGCACCATCTGTCTGGGTCAACAACCCTGAGATGTATGCCCATTTCCAACCTGCCAAGCGTGCCAGGGCAGAGGACACCAAGTTGCTGGCCCAACTGCTTGCGCCAAGAATGGCTAAGCCTGTCAAAGTCTCTGGTAAGGAGGAGACTGTCAAAGGTAACCTAATAATCAAAAATTAATAAAATTTTTAAAATACTTACCTGTTTTTTAGAACATATTGACAGCAAACTATGCCAGGTCCTGGTCCCCTATGTTTCAGCCACGTTCTATGCTACTTTGCCAGCCATGTGGTCAAGCAGCTGGCCCTTATCCCCTGTTTTGCAGGAGCTTGAGGATAGGATCCACAGTATCTTCCCAATGTCCAGGGAGGCATTGGCTGGGCTTTCACATGCTGAAGGGGCATCTGAGTGGGCAGTTACTGCCTACAAGGATGCCCAACTGGTCTACCTGGACCCAATATCTCTCAGTGGAGTTTACTGTGTAAGCTTCATTGAGCTTTTTTGGGACATCCTGGAGACACTCCCATTCAAGAGCATACCAGAGATGGGACAGACCCATGCAGCTTCTTGCTTCTGCTTCCCAATGGAGCACACCCTATCTTACCTTCTGGAAAACTTTGGGTGTGGGTTAGGAAAATTGGCTGTTGCAGACACAACAGCTGTCAAGAAGACCAAGATCCTCCTGACAGACTTTGGGCTAGCCTGGAGTACCAACAAGACAGGGCTCTCTCTGGCAATGGGTCTCATCTTTGCAAAGACCAAACACAAAGAAAATTAGTGCTGTGTTCAATAAGCTGTGTGAGTTTACTGAAGCCTTTTCCAAGAAAAGGCTTCATCTGGTTGTTTACCTGGGGTTCCTCTTCTACTTTGGGATGAGCGCAAATGTCAAGGACCAAAATGGGGTCCTCCTTGGGATCAACAAGGTCAGGCTCTCCCTGGATGGGAAGAAGGTCTTCCCAGGATACAACTTGATTGACCATGTGATCTAGGACGCCCTGGTCCTGGCTGGAATTTACAGGTCTTCAGCCCCACTCAAAATCTGCTGCTTCACTCCCATCTCACCATACTCCTTTTTACCAGCTGCCAGGAATATTTCAATCATGGTGTATCCATTGTATACGGTGTGGTGGTGGAGGTTGTGCTCCACCTCCATTGCTGGTTGGGTATATACAGAAGAACCCACTTTAGGCGCACCTAATAAAAATATCATTCCACAATTAAATTTACATTTGATCTTTAATTATTAATTTTTATATTCAATTTCAAATAGCTGTTTTAGAATAGCAAACTATAAAAAACTAGAAGAATCCTAGAGAAGGTTTTCATGAAACATAATAATATACATTAATAAAATACTTCTAGCTTGAGCGCTTTTATTTTTTATCTTTCTTTTTATATGTAATTGACAGAAGCAACAATCTAAATATTTATCATATTGTATTTTAAATATTCAAGATAATCATAACTGAATATTATAGATAAAATTTATTTTTAAATTAAAATTTTAATTTCTGTCAATGGTGGTGCTGCATGGAATTGCGGGCTTGGAGTCATCTAAATATAAAACACTAATCTGTAAATCTAAAAGAGTAAATTATAGAATATAAAAAATAGTCAGTAAAGCTAATCCTTTAATTGATTGGCTGTTCAGGAAGACACACAGGGATGAAAAATCAGTGTGGCCATAGAATTTGGCCACAGTCTTTAGCTAGAAGGATGTGGATCCCTGTGAGAATTGGGGAGCAGGTTAGGAGAAAATAAAACCAAGCTCTCAACCAATATAAAATTTTTGGTTTCAGCAACAATCAAAAGGTTGTCACCAACAATTCCTGGGAGGCCAAGGGGGAAGGAATCAACTGAACACCAAAAGCAACAGAAAAAACCAAATGGTCAGATTAGACTAACAAATTTTGAACTTTATTAGAGTAGAGAATGATGAAGCAAGGTTTTTTTACAACTCTTGCATTAGTTTAAGGTATGGGATAGAATTGGGGTGGTAGATTGAGTGTCACAAACCAATTAACCAATGATATGAGTGGATAAAAATGCATTTCTTGAGGCAGAAAGATCTTGACAAATTTCAAATGGACCTAGTCAAAAGGGAAACTGAACCAACTAACATCAGGTATATTCTTTGGATGCAATTACCACTGCTCCTGGCCACTCTTGCACATGATATTTAACCAGAGGTGTCTCTTGGGTGGGTTAGGTGGGGGCATCTTCAGAATAACTCCAAAATATTAAATTGATGGCATTTCTTGGGCTTTTTCAGTAACCTTTTAGATAAATGTTCAAACATAATTTGGTATAAATTCCCAAGCATTTGGCAGGAATTGAGGTGGAGGCCTAAGGGGGAGGTGTAACTTTAAAATCCCATCCTGCAGCAAATCAAAGAAGTCCTCAGTCCCAGCTGGGTTCCCTTGCTTGACAACTTGCTTGAGCCACCCAAAAACCTCCTCAATGGATTTAGGAAGAGCAAATAGGCAGGGAGGAAGAGAAGGCGCAAATTGGATGTGGCCAATTTCTGGGGGCCCATTGTGATGCTGGTGTCAATTGTTGGAAATTCTGCAAGAATATCTGGCACCTTATGGAGACCAACATTATTCAGTACAATCACATTGGTGAAGCCCGGGCTTGTGCGCCTCAGGTGCTCCTGGACAAATCAGAGGAATGTCAGGAAGGTCTGGCTATTGTGGGAGCCTATTATTGTTTGATAGAGCTCAATTCCCTTTGGACCAAGGAGAGCCACCATTGAATAGCAGTAGTGCAGACTGCAGCACGCCATGCTACCCTGTCATTAGAGCCTTTGGGGACATATCCATATTCATTTCACATAGACAAGGCAAATGATGATTTGTTAATGTAATAGAATTTGACTGTCCCCTTGGATTTGGGGGCAGTGTACACCTCAGTGTATTTTTTCTGGGTCTCAATATTGGAAGGACTATTCTGATTGTACAGAGATACCCCAGGTTTTTTCTAGAAAAAGTGCATTCACTTCACCAGATGATAGTAAAAGGAAAGTGAGGCCTCAACCTCAAAAGTAGATTTAACCATTGACTGTATATTTGTCAGTTCAACATGGCAGTCTTGGGTTATCCACTGGCAGATTGTCCATTTGTGCTCCTTGGTGAGCATGGTGGAAACATGCAAGGATTTCTCTGCAGCAAGGACTCAGCCTTTATTGATGAAGGTGTTGAATACCTTGCTTGCATACTTAGGACCCACTTTGACAAGGGCTGTGGCTGCCTTGTATTTACCAGATTCCCGCATGAGCTGGAGAAAGATGATGCACTTTATATCAGGAATGCACTTCTGAGCAGGCTTTGTGGGAGTTGTTGAATCTAGATCCTGCTTGCTGACTGGTGTGCAAGGCATGGGCACCTTGGTATAGAACAAAGCAACCTTCTTGAACACTAGCTGCCCCTCTGTAGTCCTATAGAACTTGGTCTTGTTGTTGTCTTCCTGGTTGCTATCACTGACGTAGGGCTTGTAGCTAGTGTCAAGTATGGGCTTAACTTTCTCCAGCATAGCTGACAGGACTGACTCTTGGATGTACACAGCGTCAAACACATACAAGGAGAGTTTGATCTCCTTGTTTTTGACTTTCTTGGTGGTGGTAACCTTGGTGGGCTTCAGAGTCAGCTTGGGAACTCAAGGGTTGATGCTCCTCACCCTAGCAGCTTGTGCTCCTTGAACCAGCTGTGTCATTGCAGCGTCACTATTGAACTCTCCCCTCCCATCTTCTTCCTGAATAGGCACTTGCCTTGCACTAACTCTGTTCTTTGACCTGCAGGGATGACTGCAACCACAGTGCACAATGGGTACATTGTTAATCTGTTGTTGTGATCCTTCCATTTTAAGAATTTTTTTAAGATACTAAATAAATTCAATTTAGTTACTCCCTATTTTTAATTTTTTTATCTGAATATGGATATTTAATTAGAGTTTTCCCCACCCAATATCTCAATTATAGATTTTTTATTTCTTATTAGTTGTTTCTGGTTTTACAACGCCCATTTTTGAATACCTGAAATAATTTCCACCCATTTTCCCAGATTTTACGCCAAATTAAGCAACCAACACAATATTTTTAAAATTTATGTTTCATATTGTGTGCCTTATTTTAGATACCTTGGTATCATTCTTGATTACAATCCATTGCACACAACAAGTGAGTGGTTTTGTTTATATATTGAGTTGCTATTGTGTTTCAGTTTTGGTTTGTGTTTTGACTCACCATGCTTGGGTGTATTTTGTCACTGATTCACATAGTAAACATATGTACACTGAAAGTCAACTCACACTATTTTTTTGTGAATCAATGTATTTTGAATTGTATTTGGAATAGTCTTGCTTGGTGTGTGAGCAATTCTTTGCTGTATTGACCCGTTTTGTCCATCAACGCCAAAAATTCCTGTTAGCAGAGTGTATATTTTAACCTGATAGTTAGAATTTGCTTAAATCTGAAATAATTTTGTTTAAATATGAGGTATTTTTGGTTGTTGCCATAGATTTTAAAACTACTGTATTGAATTGATTCTTAAATCCAACTTTATATTTGTCCATGGACAGGAAACCACCTAGCTATCATATATTTGATTTGTAAGAGTCAGTCCATAAATTGAATATTGATTTTATTTAAACTTGGTGCTTTGATGCTCAGAATTATATCTGCTGGCACTTGATCCTGGTAGTTCAGGCGCCTTGGCGCCAATAATCTTTGTTGCTAATTTTGTGGCACTTTGGTTATGTACCATGTTTAATGTGTGATTGATCAGATTGATTATTGGGGTTGATTAAATTTGCTTGCTTGATCTCATTGGCTAATATAAATGACTTAATAATTTAAGTATTCACATCCCTAGGAAACAATTCTTTAAAATATTGGATTCAGTATCTATGGTAAGAGTGGACTGTTGTGAATGGCCATATTCATGCTATTTTAATTTTGCCTTTGATGGGTTTGCATTCTGACTAAAATCAGAAAATCTCTCTTTCCCTTTTCTCTAAAACTTTTAATAGTTACATAAGAGGAGTTTATCTGTTTTTCATCCATAGTTTTTGCCACAGTGATCTGCACTCTATGTGCGCAGGTGGCCTTTGATCTAACTGTCCTGGTAATTTTTTGTAGTAACGTAAGATATTAGATAAATCAATTTTCCCAATAAAATCTAGTTTTTTTCACATAAATTCTGGTATTTTCTCTAATTTCATCTGTTCCCTCCTTTAGCTATAACTAAAGAATCAATCTAAGATTAAGGATTATCAGGGCCTTAAGTACAAACCCAATTCTAAAGTTAGGATTTCTTCATTGTATCCCTTGGCCACACTCAAGGTAGAACATAACAGGTACAACAGTTCAAATCAGAAATTCACCTTACTAAGCATTAGTGAATTTTGAGAGTATTTGAGGCTTAGTATCATAATTCATTCCCCTATATAAGTCTTTATCTTTCTTGCTAAACAAAGATTACAATCCATCAAATATTTTAACTTTATTTTAGGGTGGTAATTAGTATATTTTTAGGTCTTATCCTAATCTTTATTAACTGAATATAAACTGTGAACTCTGAGTTTATTGACAAGAAATCTACTATCAGAGAAAGTCTACAGCATAGCCTCTTAATATAATTATCATATAATAATGAACGGTTATAACAATTGAACTTGGTCATGATTTCCTAACAATCACTCTTAGTCTTTTAGCCTATAATAACCAAGGACCAAGTTATTCTCTATTAGAGCCATCATCTGGATTTAAACCAGGTATAAAAAATTGGCCTTTGCCTAATAAATCATCCCAAAGGACAAGTCATCCCAAGAAATTAACTAAAAAACCTAAAATAATATGATTCAGGGTCAACCCCCATAAAAAAAGTCAACCAATATATTTACATCTCTAACAGGAATCTGACCCTAAAATTTACAGCAATATGTGCATTAGCTGTAAGAAGTAAACTGAATCTATACATTGGGTCCTTGGGAAACAGTATGATTCATACCCTGCTAAAGCACCTACATAGTGGAATTAAGAAACGGATACAAAAATATTTTCATGGAGTAATATAATCCTTTCCCCTGAGTTATCAAGGTATCTAGACCTACATCTTATCACCCATAGCCAAGAGACTTTAGAATCACCAAGAAGTTACCGCTTGAAATTCACAACATGACAGTCATTCAAGGGGTATACCTTTAGAAGGGAGGGGGAAAGATTGACAGCTGAATGAAAAATTCTTAGCCCAGGTTTGGTTAGATCTCCTTTAGATACCAGGATGAAACAGGGCTTAGCAGCATACCACCAGGCTAAGGTCCTAGCACAGCTGATTATTTATGGATATATCTTTAAAGCTGTTGTAACTGTGCTGCTTTAGCAGAGTTATAAGGGGAAAGTAATTAGAAGCTATATTGATATCTTTATTGGAAGATATAGCTTTTATAATTTGAATGAATCAGAGATAGAAGGTAAATAATTATGATAACCACTTGGTTGGATGGTTAGGGGTGGCTTGATTCTGATAATGAGTCAAGCGCTAAATTGAGGCATCCACTATATAGGATCATCATCTGCCCATGTTGCTATTTCTGGAAATCTGATTTGACTTCTGCATTTGGCTACGGGTCACTGAGAAGTTGGATTGTGGGTCACAAACCTACTTAGCCAGAACCTTTCTGGGGGGTCAACCATGTTGTTTTGACACAGTGAACTGTCAAGGGGGAAGCTATGAACCCTATGCCCTTTGGTTCTGATGAGCTTTGCCCCACCTTGGCCAAAGAAATACTTAGTTGCATGGCAATCTGTCACACTATCTCTCCCGCCCACACTTGATCCTGGGAAACTGATAGGATCTAGCTGAATAAGCTTAGTTTAAAAGCCAAACATATTGTTAGATGAAAATATCAACATCTTGTTTCCATCCCCTATGTAAGTGACCTTGTTGGAAATATTATCTGGAATTACTGATAGATCAGGGTAGCCAGAAATCAATAGTGTTGCAACTTCTAAAAGCCCTCCCTCTCAGGAAAGCTATTCCCCAAGGGGTCCCCGGGTTAATAAATGATTGATGGCACTCCTATCAGCTGCTCATGCTATATGGGATCAACCCTTTTGAGTTTAAATAAAAATTACCTGGGTATGCCCTGTGACTACCATGATGTACATGGATAGCATGGGGCTTTCTATGATACTATATAATCCTCTATCCTCATATCAGATAAAGTAAAGTTTCTTCTAAATTTTTCCCTTTATCTTGTTTCATATACTTCCCAGAAGTTTATACTGAACAATAGCTGATATGGTTAAGCTTATTGGGGTTGAGGCTTGAAATTGATCCCTGTTGTGAGGTAAGTTATGAATGAATAAGCCTGTAAGTAACTTTTATAGGGTGTATGGTTAGCTATGGTATCAATTGGGGTCTCTATAAGGCTTGGATTGAAAGATATGCAGATATAAAGGGCAGTTTGAAACAATTTATCATGGTGGGATTAGAGTTGCAGCAGACCTTCCACCCTAGTTCCGGATTTTGGTGTGTATTGAAAGTTGGTATATATTATTTAAATATTCTAAAGTATAGGTTTCAATGTGCTGGAAAGTTCAGGGTGGTCTGTTGCAACTGGGGTTGGGATGATCACTGCCACTGTGGGATCACAGAGGGATAAAAATGTCTTCAAGAAGGTTTAAGATTAGGTTTTAAAACAACATTTATGGTTTTGTGCTGCAACTTTTGGAGCAGGTCACAAAATATAAAGGGGGATATTATGTAAGGATGAAGCTTGTGATTTGTTTTGTGCAAGGCGCAGGATGTGTAATTAGAGCAGGTTCAGTTGTTGAATTTTTTTCATGATTTTTACAAGCTTTATCCATCATTATCTCACAGTGGTAGTTTTGATTGAACCACAGTTTGTTTTGGATGATTATATTAAAATACTAATCAATTAAATGAGTAAATATCTATTATAACCAAAATGAATAGTTTACATACTTATTATTGGACACCGCACAAAACATGATAGGATTTTGCTTAATCATATCACAATTGATTCAGATTTGTTTTGTGACTTTAGGAGCAGGTCGCAAAATGTAGCAGTTACAATTGTGTACTGCTCCCTAAAAACACAAAAAAAATCTGTATGAATTATGATGTGATTTGAAGGTTACAAAATGATTTGTGCTCAGCTGCCAAAGCCACAAAAACAGAGGGTGATGGATGAAGCTTGGTCATAATACAAATTGTGACAATTTTGATGCATGTCTCATCTCTAGGTGCAACCCTGTTTGGACTCACATGGTTTTAATCGGGACAGGAAGATATCCTGCCAATTATTTTTCTGGCAACTGATTTTCAGTCAAACATTGATCCAGCTATAACTTTCTTTGTGTGTAAATTTTTTACTTTGTGACAATAAAAAAGTTGAAAATAAAAAATAAAGAAAGTCTTTCATATAAAATTTGTTCTTTGAAACTTTTAATGCTCATATTTTATTTTCTAGCAGTGAAACTCAATTTAATTGGCTTTTAAAAAGGTAACTATTTGAAATTAAGACTCCTAAGTGCAAAAAAGAATTAAGAATAAGTATATGTATGAAGCATAGCTTTTATTAGTATATAGATTAAATTTGAATTTTTGATTTGTTGTAAAGTTAAAAAAATATACATGGAGAAAATTACAGCTGGATCAAATCTGACGGAAAATCAGTTGGCGGAATATCTCTTGCCCCTTTTAATCAGGGTACCTTGTTGCAGCTATTTTGATTTCTCATAGGGACTTGGACGACCTAGTGTTGGTTTGAGATCAAGATCTAGACTGGCATTCGGATTTCATCAAATGATGCATGTTGATTGAACCCAACAATTGTACTGTAGATCTTTGTTTCTTTGATTTGAATTTTAGCTTTGAGTAAGGGGATTGTAAGCTGTGTATAATTAAACTTTAATAAAATAATTTTTCACTCAATGTACTCTGGAAGGGGAAGTTTGGTGAGCGAGCCTTTGCCGCAGAAGGGGGGGAGCAGTAGAAGGTTGTTGAACGGCATGTAGTGGAGGGTGGCACTCTTCCTTCCCGACTCGCCATACGCGCACTGGGGATCCTCGTCAAACTCCTGGCTGCACACCATCAACTCGGTCTTGAAGGTGGATACCGAGTGCTCATGGATCTCAAGCCCCGTGTGGACATACCCGGCAAAGCGAGGCGGGAGAGAGGGGACCACGTCCTTCTTGTTGGTGTACCGGACGATGTTGATCCCTTGGCTCTCAAAGTACAGTTTGGCCTGCATATTCCCGGGCCTTGCTCCAGAGTACGAAACTACGTCCACGGGGACGTTGTTGGTCTCCTTGAACTTTGCCCAATACGGAGTGGAGATGATGGCAAGGCTACCCCCTAGGCTATACCCGGTGACGAACACGCCTTTGACATCTCTCGTGGCTAGGATTTTGGCCGCCTTTGACATGGTCTCGTTGTGGATTGACATGTAATGGTGGTACATGCCGCGATGGACCTTGACGTCACTGGGCGCTCCTTCCATGTCGGTAAGGATATAGTCAAGGTTTGTCAGCCAGTTGCGTGCGCTTGATGTATACTTGTACGATACAACCAGCAGGCGCGTTGGGCTGTGGTATGCGATGAGGGAAGATGCCTTGTATTCGAGGTTGTTGGCATACTCTATGCTATCATAGGCGGAGTCGCATATACATGCATTCTGAAGCATGCTGGCTTTGGAGCACATGGGCATGTACGAGAACTCCAAGCCCTTCAGCAAAAGGCTACGTTCAGGTGGTTTAAAGTTAGAAGGATCCTTGAGCTTCACCAGGGGAACTTTGTTTTTGTATTTAAGAAGCATGGCAAGCTTTTCCTTGTTGCCGTTGGCTACAAGGTTTTTGATGTAGTTGGCAGGACCATCGATAATCCCCTGGCTCTCCAGCGTGCTAGCCTGAAGAGCATATACACCTGAATACGCGCCAAGGACTAAACTCAACTTCATGTTTAATTTCCCGTCCCCCAAGCCATTTTATAGGTCCCAACTTCTTTATTTGGCAAGTCCCAATGTTTCAGCTTCTGCTGCATCTAACTTTGTGAATTCATCCCATCAATCATAAGCCTTCTTTTCCAGGGTTCTTATTTTCGAATGCCATCTAAATAATATACCAAATGAAAGAATCTTTTTGAATCAAGCACCGTAGCTTGGAGCAAGAACCCTAGCTCTCAAGACATTTAGATTTCAATTTCACATTTAAAAGCAATTACAAGTAATTCCTTGGGGTTTGAGGCGAAGGGTTTTATTAATGACTCAAGTTCATTTGTTTTTGTAATAAAATCACATTGTTATTCCAAAACATAAATCTATCACCCTTTGGAAGGATACGGTATTTCATGATGCTCCCTTGTTTTAGAAAAATATATTTCTTGATTTTAATAAAAATTAACATACCTATATAAGCTTTTAAACTATTTCAAATAAAATGTTGCTTTGGAGGAGTATATGTATATTTAAACTATTAATGTAATTTACTGAGTTTATAAAATGTACCAATATCGTGATATATTTACCATTTCGGTAACAGTTTCATCGAAACAACCTATAGAGGCATCCTTTTTACTAAAGCACTTCTATTTCCGTGCTAGACGGAGTATGACAAGCATGGATGAGCCTTAGTTTAATGACTGAAATTTATCCATTAAATCGAATGAACGTATTAGTCTGGAACCACCCTGTTCGCCAAAGCGTTTAAATGCTACTACAGACATAAATCACTGGAGAGCGCGCCGTGGGTTCTATTTCAATAACCGCTTCACTTGTTCACCCCTTCAAATCTATCGATCCAAATCTAACACCCCCTTTAAAATCAACGAGCCCCATTCCAACCCCTCCAGCTTAGCCGAGTTCACCTATACTCATCTCATGTCCCATACCGGGACTCACTGCAACGCCTTCATTACCTTCTGAAGGACCGCGGTTAATAATCATCTAAATGACGCCACCCCTCTAGAAATCCCAACCCACCCCTTATCCAACCAGACCAACTTTTATCTTCATGATCTAACATAAACCAGCCGAATTAATCGTCAAACCAAGCTCAAACATTTTTCATTACCGCCTCGACTTGTCATCTCGACTCGTCACCTGGAGGTGGGCTGAGGGTTCCCACGCCCATACCATCGTGACAATTCGATTACCAGCTCGCCCGATCCTACCAAGATACCATCCCGCCGATCCCGGCCCGGATACGGCCCGGAGATGAGGTCGGAACCGGATCGGGTTATGGAGCATGCTGACCCGGTTGAACAGACCTGTCCCTCGATCTTGGGAACCCAGCTACCTCTGACGGCGTGCCAGTCGCTACCGGGCCTTTAAAGAAACCTAAAAAATCGGATCTGAACCAAATCGTACCTGCCAAGTGTACACTTGTGAAAGGTACACCATACGAAATAGGAGGGATTCTTCAGGGAGAGAAAAGTGTCTATACCTTGTGGGGGGATGAAAAGCCCCCTGCAGCAGTTCAGTGTGCCACGGTACAAAGCTTGTTGAACATCCAGCAAATGGTACACACTTGATAACCCCATTCAAGAGTTAAAAGCTCAAAGAAAGATATCTTTATCAAATATAGAAGAGCGGTATAACTAACTGGTAAGTCTTATAGCATCCAGTAGATCATGTCAGCCATGAGACTTTGGAAGATCCATACTCCCTTGTAACATGAGGATTTAATCCCGGGATAATCTCCTGACTTTATCTTACAGCCACCCTTACTTGTCTAAATTCATCTCTTGGGGACATGATTTCCTGAGAAGCAGTAATCAAATATGTTACAGCATCTCCCTGGGGTCTTATAAGGCAAAGCCTTATTGCAACTGAACCAATTAGAGTTTAGTACTGGATTAGAGAAGACAACAGTCCAATAGAAAGGACAGAAATGAATAGGATAAGAGGTAGTTTTATTGCAGAATAGTGTGATTGATATACTATATGGAGAAAGCCACAAGGCCACAGGGAGTGGCATGATGGCGGGTTCCATGTAAGGTTTGAAGCTGAAAAATAACTTGCGCAAGGGTCAGTGGGTCAAATTGGCAACACTCCTAATTAGTAGAAAGTGCCCGCAGTTTGACCCCGCTATCAGATTGATCCATGCGTTAGACATGTCCTGGGGCAACTCATTGAGCGCCCCCTGTGTATCGTAAGATAGGTTGACAGGTAAGGAGAGAAACTCAGTTGCAACAGCCTTAGGGACTTTTTTGAGGGTATTCAGGAGGCGTGCTTAGTATCAATCCAGTTTTTCCTTGGATACAGGTAGCTATGAGTCTCTTTGTGTCTACTTTGCTTTACATAATCTGGATCAGCTGTGTGCAAGATTTTGAGTATGGTGTATGACTCAATCCTGTTGATGATATAGTACTGTTAGACTTGTTCTCCATAATGATCCCTGGCCCTCTCCAGCTAAGGCCCAGTCTGTGCTGGTCATGATTAACTATTTAAATTCTATCTCCTTCTTAAAATCTTCCTCCTTGAAGTGGTATCTCTCCCCTCTGACTCATTCTTTCTCTTGGTGTAGCCAGTCTTCTTCAGCCTTTGCCCAGGTTTAGTTTTGCTCAAGTGAGGTCAACCATTAGTGCAGCTGCAAGCATACCTGCCCAAAGGAGGGGATTGTTAGCTACCAGCTTTCTGAGTAGCATAACTAGGTATTCAATCAATCTCTTGCATCTAATTTTCTCTTTGGGTGATAGGGGCTTCTGATTGTGAGTTGATGGCATCCTTGATAAATTACAGGTTGATATTTTCCAATGTGAACCCCTTTCCTTCATCTGTGATAAGGATTCATGCTTATCAAAGCTACTGATTATCTTGTTACCAATGAGTTTTCCTACAGCGTAGCCGCTATACTCTTTGGTGACCTGTACAACCTGCATATCACTGGGTAGTCAATGAGGGATGATATTGTACTTATTTCCTAATTGTTACTTGGGGTGGATCCAAAACTAATTCTTGTCTTCAAACTTTGAATGTTTAGTCATAGAAGTTAAGGTTACCTAGCAACGAGGAGCAAATTTTGGGAAAGCTTTGAATATGGAT
The DNA here is from genome assembly GCA_014839935.2 of Entomophthora muscae. Classification (NCBI taxonomy): domain Eukaryota; kingdom Fungi; phylum Entomophthoromycota; class Entomophthoromycetes; order Entomophthorales; family Entomophthoraceae; genus Entomophthora; species Entomophthora muscae. The sequence goes on from QTSX02005725.1 coordinate 48,634, forward strand.
TTAAGAAAGAGAAGAAACTTTATTGGATAATACTTTTGAACTATATAGTTTGCGCTGTGGCAGGGACTTAAGCTAGATCAAATATGGGGGAGGTTGTAAGAGAGGGGGGCTAGACTAACAAAGTCTGGCTTTCATCCTGGTGAGACCAACCATCAGGATGCCATCTAGTGCAAGACTGGGATAGCCGCTTGAAAGGGCCTCCCAAAGGAGACCAGATGTGAAAAAGGAGGAAAATATGCATCCAAGGCCATGACCAAGGCCCCAGAAAGCAACCACAGAGAGCAATCCCAGGTGGGAGGGATCTCTGAATCTAACACGGGGATTTGGTGCAAGGAAGGTAGGAAGAAAGCTGAGACTGCTGCGGGGGAAGAATCATCCAAGTTAGAAAAATGAGTTTCAGTAATACCGGATTCTAAGGGGGGTGACAATTTCTTAAGATAAGAAGACAATCAAGGTAACAAACCATAGGATGCTAAGTTGGTGGGAACCTGGGTGAGATGTACAATTACATTAATAAGCAGACCAGGAGCAAACCCAGGAGATTAAAAAATCAAGGAAATTTTTCTCCAAAAGACAGAGTTGGGAGACCAGAACAATAGGGAAATAGGCACCAATATTCACATAGCCACCTTGTACCAAGGAGACAACATGATATCAGCGGGGTGCTTTTCTACTAGAACTTCCGGGCGGACGGACCAAGTGCACAAGGGGTAAATAACAAGAAATGTGCCAATTTAGATCTTCTCGGAACAATTTCTAACAAAAACTACGGGTGGGCGGACAGTTGGGCAGGTGGGCCAAGGAAAAGTGAGAGGCAGGGATAGCATCAGGAGTTGAGACAATTACGTTTATTATTAAACAAGCTTCAAAAATACAAAAGATTTGCAAAGTCAGGAGTTTATTTAATAATTGGAATTGGTAAGCAAGGGATCTGACAGCCCATGCTTCCATTTTATGCAGAGGGGGGTGATAGAAATGGGGGGGGGGGGGTTTGAAAGGGGCTATCAGAGTGCAATCTAAAGGAAAGGCCATTGGCTAATCTTTCTCTGGTTTGTGACCAAGAAAAATAGGGGCAGCGGGCCCAGATGTAGGACTCAGTCCCCTAATTGGCTAGGAGCTTTCTGAGGACTCAGGGTGCACATTTCTCCTAATGCCATCTGGTGTCTCTACCAGAGGGCTCCAGAACCCAATTATTTTAGGCCGAGGGACTTCCGGGCTGGAGGAATTGGTTATCTGGGACATCACTGATTGCGGGATCTGATACTTAATTTCCCCAGGCCGCGGGTTAAGCCTTCCAGGCTTCATGTGGCCTGCATTTTTCTGTTAGTCTGCTAGTTGTCTTAAGACTGGGCAACACCAGGACAGCAAGCAATCTAGCTGAATTAATGTCTCCTCCGCGGTTGGAGGGGACTCCAAAGGAAAGATGGGAACTTCAGCCAGGAAGGCCAACACAAAGCGTTCATTCACTGTGTGGGCCAAGTTCTCCAGGTTTTGGAGGAGTTTTGCCTGCACACAGGCCACTTTTTTCAACAGTCTGGGAAATACATCCCAATCCAGGGCCAAAGGTGGGCCACAAAACTTTACAGAGGTCATGTGAAAGTTGGATCTGAGTTTCTGGATACCTGGACAAGTCATGTGATATTGATTTGTTGCCATTTTTTGAATGTTGAACTGAATATTGGATTGGCACTAAACCAGGCAATGACTGGATACTATGTATGTTGGCAACGGCCAGAATACCAGTACATCCAGCTCCTCGACATTAGTTTTGGGATAAAGTAATCATCTGAAGCAGATGAATATTTTTGCAATGTGCACATGGTACACCACACCTCAAAGTTCAAGATCAAATATTATTTTTATTAAATATAACTTCAAAAATTATCATGAATATCAGGTTGATGACACAATATACATCATATCTGGCTCTCAACCGACACAGCAGAGTTTATTCACGTTGGGAGTTTTCAGGGGCTTGGCACAGTTTAAACATAAAAGAGTCTGTTACGTCCCAAAAGTATCTGGCTTAAATTGAAATTTATGTAGTTTTGTACATGTGGTCTACTCATAGACTGCGGGCGAATCGGTACAATTACCCATGTCGGGTTTTTGGCTTCCATCTGCCAGTCTTTTGTAAGCACTATGTATACCTGCACATCCATCATGAGAGAGATGAATAGAAAATACGATGTAAAAGTTGCGACACAATTGGCTTTCTGATCAGCAGCTGGATTTTCACCATGTCATTTCAAAAGAGTATATTTAGATAGATTATTTATAAAGGCTATTGATAATCAGAAGCCCCACTAAGATAATTATCCTAGCAAGTTATTTCAAGCAATGCATTATTGTCCATCACCGCAGCTTATGGGTGATCCATCTGATAAATCAATATTTAAGCCAAGCAAGTAAGTTGAGGCTTCAGAATGAAAGCAGGCTACATCTTTTCCTTGATCGGCTCGTCCTTGGCTCAGGACTCGCCTTCGTTTGCTGATGCCGAGCTTGCCGTTGACCCCGTGTCATATTTCGCCGCCGCTTCCAAGCTGGTGAACCTCGGCAACGTCAGGAAGCTCCTTTCGCAGATTGACACCTTCCCCCCAAGAAGATCCCCAACCTCACACAGTTCAAGCCAATCTCCATCGAGGCGCTGCGCCAGGGACTGGAAATTTCGTACATGTCCACTTGCCCCGAGGCAAAGATTACAAGCTTCGACTGCATCTGCAGCCGAGACTATTCCGACATCAGCTTCGCCCGCAACTTGGAGTACCGAGCAAATGCTCTTGTCGGATACAACAGGAAGACAAAGCAGGTCATTGTCTCGTTTAGATACACCAACGGCCTCCGCAACTGGCTCACCAACTTCGACTTCCTGTTGGGCCCAATGCCAGGAACCCCCAAAGGCGTCCAAGTACATCGGGGCATGTTGGAACACTACATGACACTCCACAATCAGACAATGCACAAGGTTGCAAAGTTGGTCAAAGCCAAAGAAGTCAAGAGCATCTTCGTTACCGGCTACAGTCTTGGTGGAAGCCTTGCCATTCTATCCACTCCGTTTTGGGCACATTTCAAGAAAGAACACATCATCCCTGTTTACATTATGGGGTTTTCAGGGGCACGCATCGGTAACCTCGAGGCTAAACTGCACTTCGAGAGCCTTGGCATCCCCATCAATCGGTACACGAACCGAGATGACATTGTTCCTCAGATCCCACCTCGCTCACTTGGGTATACCCACATAGGCCTTGAGATCCACGAAAGATCCAGGAACATCATTGGCAGTGAATTGATTGTCTGCAGTCAGGAGTACGATGAGGATCCCGATTGCGCGTGGGGCGAGCCTAGTTTCCGCAACCCCATCCCTCACCTAGCACCCTTCAATCACCCAATGGTTGTTCCGCCGTACTGTGGGCTTTCCAGCATGCGAATCAATCTCCCCAACTACGCCTAAGCTATTTCGTTTGGATTATTTAGAATAGAAATATATACTTGCAATTAAACCATCGTATCTAAGACAATGGCAATAAATCAGGTGCATTGGCGACATCACATTTTTATATAGCTATGGTAACTTTGGTAAAGTAAAGCTTTCCAGATCGCAACGTGCTAGCTATCCGAGTGTTAAAAGGTGCCAGCCGAAAGGGCTCATTAAAAAATATGTGCTGGCTTACACCTAGAGATCACTTTCAAACCTCCATGCACCATGTGCCTATCGCAGAAGAAACCTGGATCCAGTTGGGCTGCCTTTTGGCCCAACTGAAAGAGGATCACACAACTAACTAATCCTGGCCACACCATTGCCAAGTTGAATTCACTACTGAAATTTCAAATAACTAATCAGACTTCCCTCAGTCATCTTTAAAAATTACTTTAAAGCCATATCCCTAAACCCAGGGAAAGATATCCTGGCCCATCAGTTCTCTCACCTGACTCATATTCCAAAAAGAGGCTTCTATCAGGAACTTTCCCTTTACCAGGTCAGCAAGACCTCTCTGGGTTCCTTGCTTCCCTATCCTCTACAGTTGAATTTATGGTTCTTCAAACCTTCTCTGAGTTCTTATTCATAGCTCTTTTAAAGATTTGGGGTGGCTATTTTGCTCCTTCTGATTTAAGCATCATCTTTTCCTCCTATTTCCAGCTCATACCCCTATAAATTTTTAAAGCTGGCCAGCTCCTCTCAGATTTCTGGGCCTTCCTATGACCTTGCTTTTGAAATAAGTTTTGATCCATGTTTTGATATAATATAATAAGCTTTAAACCGCCTGCCTGCACCTTCTCCACAGCTACAGGTTGGTCTGCGCTCATGCCTCTTCTAAATATTTAATCAGGAGCTGATATGCTATCTGGTACATCTTTTAGCTCATACACAGCTTCTTCTTCCTAATGGGAGCATTGTCTCTTGCCCTGGTCTCATAAATCTTACTCTCAAAGTAGCATCTCCTACTGGGGGCTATTATGATTGTGCCTCCAATTAAAGTCATGACCCTCACTTTGGGTCCTGGTTTGGTTCTTCTCTTGACTGCTGCTTGTGGTGAACCTACTCTTCAGAGGCCACATGAGTGTGTCCTGGATCAAATCCAGGGGCTGGCTGGGTTGATTTTCCATCCTTCAATTGGCTAATTTCAAGTGCTGAAGCATTCTACTGGGATTACAGAACTGCAAACTCTTCTACCCCATTCCCCATCAGTTTCCTAGCAACTTCACCCTGCATTGTCATTTCTTCCTGTATCAGTTCCTCTTTGGGAGCATAAATCTCTTTGGGCAGCTCTTCAAATTCAATCCACATAAGCTCCCTCCCTTGTAAAAAGCTTCACACATTTTGTCATCCTAGCACATCCTTTCCCAGGAGTTTGGATTCCTGAAGATTTCCTGGACCTTTGCCAGTATCTATATTCTTGAACAGCACTGAGATAAGAAATACTAGGGATGCTCCCATACTTTCAATGTCTTTAAATCTTTAGGGGCGGTAAAAGAGTCCTTGTTGTAAAAAAGCAGGATCCCTTTAGAAAAATTCTGGTATCTGCCCAATTTTTTGGTTGCCTGCTGTGCAGTTGTTATATAGTTTCACTGGGCTGTGTTCATATGCTTTTCTTGTATATTATTGTTAAATCTATTGCCTGTATGTGGCTAGTCTCTTAAGCTTGACAGGATGTATCTCTTGAAGTCAAGATCATGTGTAGTGATGTTGATGAAATCAAGCTTCACCAGTTGATTGCAGAAATATAGTCCTGTTGTAACTATGCTGTTTTAGCAGAGTTACAAGGGGGAAAATATTTAGAAGCTAGATAATAATCTTTATTGTGAGATAGTGATTATATAGTCAATGTGAATCAAGGATAACAGGAATATGATTGATGATCACATGGTTGGATGGAAGAAGGGGGTGGCTTGATCCTGATAATGAGTCAAGCGCCAAAACGGGGTATCCACCATAAAGGATCATCATCTCTTCATGTTGTTGGATTTGGCAATTTGAGTTGACTTCCTAGTCTGGCTTCAAGTGACCAGATAATCAGATTGCGGGTCACAAACCTGATTGGTTGGAACCTTGCTGGCAGGTTGAGCCTGCGGTTTTGACAGTCCCTTGTTGAAAAGCATCTCCTTCTTTGCACAGCTCTTTAAAATCTGAAGCTAGTCTAGGAAGCCGCTTTTCTATCCTATAGTTAGCTTTTTGAATTATCCTATTAAAAGCCTAAAATATGCTCATAAAGAGTTCCCAGATTATGCAGTGATCCTTTAGCTCTTCCACCAATGGACTTTGTCAACAAAGCAAGCTTCAAACTCATTCAATAACCCATCTCTGATCATCTTAAACACATTGTCAACATTTCAAAGGTCTGCCGTGATTTTAATGGGATGTCACTGTTTCCCTGCTTGAAGAGTTAAAATTTTCCTGTCCCTTTCAACATTTCTCTAGGCCCAAGATCTCCCCATCTACATGGTAGAATGCTATGAGGAGAAAATCCCTGTATTTTCTTCAGCATTTCCCCTGCATTTTTCCTTTGTAGCAAAAGCATTTAGAAACATTTCACTGAGGTGGGTCCCTCTTTTGCTCTTGCAGCAAACTATATCAGAGAAATGTTTCAAGACGTCTTCAGTACTTCTCCAAGCCGCTTTAAATATTTAATAATGCCCTAGCACGTTGCCCACCTATTGCAATTATCTTGGCCATAGCAGTGCTTTCTAAAAATGTTTTGCCAGAGGTCAATCCCATTTGATACTGTATTCTTCTGATTCACCCACAAGGTTAGCCTGGGCTTTTAGCACAAAGTAACCCATTTCAATTATTAAGCACCCCAAATAATTGGGTTTGGCCACCACTTCTCTAAGTAGAGCCCATAGTAGTTGTTTTAGGCACCCCATGCTTGCAGTAGCATTGAGTGTCTCCTCTAAAGATACCCATAGGGCACAGACAGAGAAACTCTACCCATTTTGGTTGTGCACCCAGCTGTATTATAGCCCCAGTTGATCTGGCAACTTTTGTTATGCATTGCATGATTCACACTGTTTCAATGTTACCTGCAGATCATTATACCTGCAAAGATCTAACTGGTTTAGTGTTTATCTTCAATAATAGCCCCATTTCCTTAAACAGGGCTTTACCTATGTCCATGCATTATAGTTGTATCACCTGGCATATTCTTATCCCAATACAATGTCAGGTCTCTTCATCCCCTCTGTCCCCTTAGATAATGATTTGTGCTATATTTGTCTATATAATCCTTGAAATATTCCCAAACAAATTTTGAGTTTATCTACATTCATGTTGGGTTTTGTTACAGTAGTTTTAAAAGCTATGGCAACAAGCAAAAATACTTCAGATTTAAACAAACTGATTTCAAATTTAAACAAAATCCAAGTTGTGCAAGATTCAGGATTCAATTAATTTAAATATTTTTGGTTAATAAATGAACTATCAAACCAAAAAACAAAATTTCACTAACCCATTATACAAAATTAAAGCAAACATCAAGCGGTGTAGTTCAAACCACAAACAAAATGAACTGACACAACAAGTGAAATGGATGGATGCTATTCCGGAGTATATTATAATCCAATAAGGATTCATATGAGGCACCAACAGAAGGACCAAAATGAAACAAAATTTGAGCAATCTAGAAGCAAGATTACACAAGCACAAAACAAAATGAACTCACACAAGATGTGTAGTATGAGCAGCCTAAAATAGAAAAATATCAATTTAACAGCCAATCAACAGCTATCCAATTTAGGAACAGAGGCATTTTATCCATTTTCATGACTCCAGATTTGTATGAAAAGATTTTGAGAACTTTCCAAACTTGGACTCAAGATTACAATAAAAATAAATCATTAATTTTTTAAAATTTCTACTTTTAGTGATTTTATCCTAGGTTTTTTACAATGTTTTTTAATAACAACATCTTCAACTGCGCCGGCAGCCAAGCCAGCAGCAGCCAAGCCAGCTTCAATGGAGGCAAGGCTCAGAATGTGGAGGCACCTGTTTACACCCAAGCCTTTGAGGCGGGTAACAAGGGAGCTGACCTGTTACTGTCCCCCAACCCATATGGCTTTGACTTGTTTGAGAGTCACTTAGCATCTAGCTCTTCCCTTGCTCCCACACCCACCCCTTCACAAGCTGCCTGTCAACCAACCAATCAGGATGGCAACCTTGATTCAGAACAACTTCCCGCCACTGCCCAACCTGCCCCCCCCTCAGCCAATCAGGCTTCAGATCCTGCTGCCCAGCGCCCCAAACGCAGAATAATCACTGCCCAAATTCTTTAGGAAATTGTGGCACTCAACCTGCAGGGTCTGTCCTGGGATCAGATAGCCAGCTAATTACAATTCACCTGGGCTACTGTCATGCGGGAATTCAACAACCTGATGAATAAGGGAAATCTGATTGGGACGGCCAAGAAGCCAAAGAAGGCCACAGAGTCCCAGATCAATGAGGCATACCCTATAATGCTTAACCTCCTCCAGAAGGACCCCAAGCTTCCCTTGACCCAGGTCCAGAAGCAACTTGCAACCATGGCATTTGGGTGTCTGAGCGCATGGTGCAGCTCTGGATGCACGGAAAGGTGGCTTCAATTAGGGTTCTTACAAATTTTTCCGGCGACCAATGGGATGGCGCTGAGGATTCCCCATACAACACCGCAATCAAATCTACCCTGGTCAGATGCTTGACAAGTCTAACAGATGACATCATGTTTGTCTTGTACTACAAGTTATCAATTACATTTGAAAATTTCAGTGAGCAAGGAAAAGCTGCCACCAAGAATGGAAGGAAGAAGGTCAAGAAGGGTCATTCATTAGTGCATTTCTGGCTGTTTCAGCCAAGGGTTTTGTCTACTATTAGACAAACCCTGATTTCATTGATGGGTACTCATACAGACACATCATTGGTGGATTTCTCAACTCCTGGGATGGCTCAAATTCCAAATACCGGGTTTTCTTGAGCCACCAGATGGAGGGAAGCTCCACCACCCTCAAGGCCATACAGGAACGCGGGCACCAGGCCTCTGTGTTCCCAGCTGGTCACGCCAACGTCCATCTGGCAGATGCTGTGTTCTTTAATATTAGAGATACACTCCAGGAGCACCGCCCTCAGGCTTTCAACGACCTCTTTTTGGGGTCCTTGATCACAATTTTCTCTTTGGTCACCAAATGGTGGCTGACTTGTTTGCGTAAATGGTTTTCCATGTGAACATGGGCAATCAATCACACAAGGATAAGCGCCTCTCATCCTGTGCCACAGCCACCTACCAGCCCATCCAGTCAATGACTGATGAGGAGTACAATGAGCGGTATATGGCGGCCATCACGCGCAATCCTCCTGCCTCCACCCCCGCCACCAACACCCCCCACCCGCAAACCCAACCCATCCAATCCCAGACCCCCCCCAGGCCAGCACTGCCTCTATGTCTTCCTTCCTGCGCCATTCTGCCTACTAGGCATCACTCTTCCCCGCCTCAATAAACCCCCTGGTTCCATAAAATTTCTATTTATATTATCTTTACTTTGAATTTCAATTGTTTGTGTTCTCTTTGTTTATAAGTGGCTATATGCTTTATGTTCAGCTTATTTCTATAAAATCATATATTTACTATGTTGTGCATCTAGATCCTGAAGACAGTTATTTTTAGCACTTAAACACATCCCCTTGTGAAAATATTAACAACAATTTGGTGATCAGCTAAATTTGAATTAGAAAATTATAGGTTAATTGTATTTAGATAAAGTTGCTACTGATCTGAATTCAAAACCTTAATGATAAACTTTTAGCCAATCAGGAGCCAAGTGATAAAGTGATTGTTGTGACATAAAGGGTCATTCAATAATTCTTTGATGCATGTGTGCTAATTAATATGATTGGCTGGATGTTTTGCCATTGTACGCCATTGCCGTGTGATGAGTTGTTGATGGACTAGTGCTAACCCAGCAGCTGATTGGGCACTAGTCCATCAACAACTCACCACACGGCAATGGCGTACAATGGCAAAACATCCAGCCAATCATATTAATTAGCACACATGCATCAAAGAATTATTGAATGACCCTTTATGTCACAACAATCACTTTATCACTTGGCTCCTGATTGGCTAAAAGTTTATCATTAAGGTTTTGAATTCAGATCAGTAGCAACTTTATCTAAATACAATTAACCTATAATTTTCTAATTCAAATTTAGCTGATCACCAAATTGTTGTTAATATTTTCACACAGGGCTATGCAAGCTCCAAAAAATAATATGGTAATCAAGGGAACAATGCCAACACAAAGCAAACAACACATATTGAGATGAGCGTAAAACATATACACAATGGGTAAAAAGATGACATAGTGTAGTAAATGGGAAAACAAACAGGTATAAACAAAAAGGCAATAGTATCAGAATAATACAGATTTTATTGGGGCAAAAGCTATAAAAACATATGAAAAGGTTAGTAAAAAATCAATGAGAGAATTGGAGAAGCTACTTAAAGACCTTGACTCTGCAATTGCAGATATCAAAGAAAAAGACCGCAAGGTCAAAGCCAAATTGAAGTCCACCGTCCTCATTGGGGACAAAATTGACAAGGTGTCCACAAAGGCACTAATGTCAAAAATACCGGACACCCCAGAGAAGACAATTGAGCGCTCACTAAATATTTAATAAACTGTGGTTGAGGGCCTCCAGTTCAAGGCATACAATCTTTCTGCGCCGTCTGTCTGGGTTGATGACCTGGAGATTTATGCCCACCTCAAACCCGCCAAGCGTGCAAGGGCAGAGGATACCAAATTGCCTGCGCAATTGATTGAGCCAAGAATGGCAAAGCCAGCTGAAGCCGCTGGAAAGGAAGAAACCCGAGAAGGTACCCTAAAAAATTATAATTAATAAAAATTCTTAAATACTTACCTTTTTTTAGAAAATGTTGATGGTGAACTCAGCCGGGTCCTGATCCCTTTTGCCCCCCACCTTCTATGCCAACTATGCTAATCATGTGGCAAGGCAGCTTTTCCTGTCCCTGCTGTCTTGCAGGAGCTTGAAGACAGGATTCATGGTACATTCCCAATGTTCAGGGAGGCATTGGCTGGGCTTTTGCATGGTGAGGGGGCATCTGAGTGGGCAGTTACTGCCTACAAGAATGCCCAACTGGTCTGCCTGGACCCAGTATCCCTCAGTAGTGTTTACTGTGTAAACTTCATTGAGCTTGTTTGGGACGTCCTGGCAACGCTCCCATTCAAGAATATACCGGAGATGGGCCGGGCTCATGCGGCTGCTTGCTTCTGCTTCCCGGTGGAGCATACCATCTCTTACCTGTTGGAGAACTTTGGGCACGCCGTGTCAAAATTGGCTGTTGCAGACACAGCAGCCGTAAAGAAGACAAAAATCCTCCTAGCAGACTTTGGGCTAGCCTGGAGTGCTGAGACAGGGGTCCCTGAAGCTATGGAGCTGACCTTTGCCAAAACCAAGCACAAGAGGAAGATTAGCGCTGTATACAACAAATTGTGCAAGTTTACAGAAGCCTTTGCTGGAAAAAGGCTTCATCTGGTTGTTTACCTGGGGTTCCAATCCTACTTCAGGATGTGCACGTCTGTAGAGGACCTAGACAGGGTCCTTTTTGGGGTTGACAAGGCCAGGCTATCACTGGACAAGAAGAAGGTCCCCCCTGGATATGACTTGGTTGATCATGTCATCCAGGACGCCTTGGTCCTGGCTGGCATCTTTGGGCTTGCAGCCCTGCCAGAATAGCTGCTCCTCCATTCCCACCTCACCATCCTTCCTTTTACCAGCAGGCGCAAATACTTAAATACGGGTATATCCACTGTCCACGGTGTGGCGGTGGAGGTTGTGTGCCATCTCCATCACGGGGTGAGTACATACTGCCAAACCCATTATAGGCACACTATATTTTATCTCTATATCAATAAATATATTTATACTCTACTATATTTTTATAGTATAAATAATTTTTCAAATAATATTTTAGAAAAAAATTTGCAAAATATATTGCAGAAATGGGTTTCATAAAAGTATAAAATAATATGGTAATAAAATAAATTTCAACTTTACAAGTTATGTTTAATTTTTAAAAGACTGTTTTATATTTATTTGACAAAAGTGATATAGATATATTTGCGTAATCCAGTATCAAGTGTTTGGGATAACCTCAGATGACATATTAAATAATATATAATAAAATAAATAAATTACTTACATCTATTGATGGATCTTCTTAATGTGATTGCGGGCGTGGAACCATCTAAATATAAAATGATAATCAATAAATCTTGAATAGTAAATTAGAGAGTATAAAAAAGTTGGACACATTAAGCCTTTAATTGATTGGCTGTTGGGAAAGGCATACAGGGATAAATGAATTAGTGTGGCCATAAAATTTGGACACAGTTTCAGCTTGGAGGGTGTGGATCCTGGCCTGGAGCAAATAAAACAGATCCTTGGTCCCAGTTGGGGTCCCTTGCTTTACAACTTGCTTGAGCCACCCAAAGACTTCCTTGATGGGATTTAGGAAGGGTGGATAGGCAGGGAGAGAGAGAAGGTGTAAATTTGACGCGGCCAATTGCTGGGGGCCCATTACAATACTGGTGTCAATTGATGGAAATTCCTCAAGAATATCTGCCGCCTTATGAAGACCAACATTGTCCAATACAATTATGTTGGTGAAGCCCAGGATTGTCCGCCTCAGATGCTCCTGGACCAATCAGAGAAATGATAGGAAGGTCCGGCTATTATGGGAGCCTAGTATCATTTTGTACAGCTCAACCCCCTTTGGACCAAGGAGAGCCACCATTGAATAGCAGTGGTGCAGACTGCAGCACACCAAGCTACCCATCATTTGAGCCTTTGGGGACATACCCATATGCATTGCACATAGACAAGGCAAATGCTGATTTTTCAATGTAATAGAATTTCACTGTCCCCTTGGCTTTGAGGGCAGTGTACACCTCAGCGTAATTTTTCCAGGTCTTGATATTGGCTGGGCTGTTCTGATTGTAGGGGGATACCCCAAGCTTTTTCCAGGAAAAGCGCATTCCCTTGACCAAATGATAATAGAAGGAAATTGAGGCCTCAATCCCAAAAGCAGACTTGATCATGGCCTGTATATTTACCAGTTCAAGATGGCAATCTTGGGTTATCCACTGGCGGATTGCCCATTTGTGCTCCTTGGTGAGCATGGTTGAAACATGCAAGGATTTCTCCGCAGCAAGGACTTGGCCAGTATCAATGAACTTGTTGAAGGTCTTTGAGGCGTACTTGGGATCTACCCCAACAAGAGCTGCATGAGCCGGAGAAGGATGATGCGCTTAATTTCAGAAATGTGCTTGTGAGCAGGCTTTTTAGCAGTGGGGATTGGCTCGTTGGCATTGGGCACAACACAGGGCATGGGCACCTTGGTGTAAAACGCAGCAACTTTCTTTAACACCAGCTGTTCCTCATCAGTTTGGTAGAACTGGGGCTCCTTGTCATCCTCCTGATTTCCATCACTGACATAGGGCTTGTAGCTAGTATCAAGTACAGGCTTCACCTTCTCCAGCATGGCTGACAGGACCAACTCTTGCTGGTACACAACGTCAAACACATACAAAGTAAGTTCTACCTCCTTGTTTCTAACTGTTTTGGTAGTGGTAACCTTGGTAAGCTTCTGGGTCAGCTTGGGACCTGAGGGTTTATGCTCTGCACCCTAGCAGCTTGTGCTCCTTGAACTGGCTGTGTCAGTGCAGCGTCACTATGGAACTCACCTCTCCCACCTCCCTCCTGAGTAGGCACTTGTGTTGTACTAAGTCTATTCTTTGACCCGCGGGGGCGACCACAACTACGGTGCACAACAGGCGCAATGGTAGTCTGTTGCTGTGTTCCTTCCATTTTGAGAATTTAATAAAATAGTTTATATAAAACTTAATTAAGTTACTCCCTATTTTTAATTTTTGCTTTTATCTGTTTATTGATATTCAATTAATTTTTTTTCCCACCCAATATCCCAATTATAGATTTTTTATTTCTTAGTTTGTTATTTTTGGTTTTACCACACCCATTTTAGAATACCCAAAATAATTTTCACCCATTTTCCCATATTTTACGCCAAATTAAGCATCCAACACAATATTTTTAAAAAAACTGTTTCAGATCTTGTGTCTTATTTTAGATACCTTGGTATCATTCTTGATTACAACTCATTTCACAAACTGATTGAGTGATTTTGTTTACATTGTGAGTTGCTATTGTGTTTTGTTTTTGGATTGAGTTTTGACACACCACGCTTGGGTGTATTTTGTCACAAATTCACATAGTAAACATATGTACACCAAAAGTCAACTCACAACATTTTGTTTGTGAATCAATGTATTTAGATTGTATTTTGAATGATTTTTCTTTGCATGTGAGCCCTTTGTTGCTGTGTCAACTCATTTCACCCATTAACACCAATAAACCCTGTTAACAGAGTGTATATTTTAACCTGAGAGTTATATTTTGTTTAAATCTGAAGTATTTTTGCTTTTTGCCATAGCTTTTAAAACTACTGTAACTTTGGGGCCCAATTGCATTTAATCTAAAGAAAAATGGTTTCTGTTTCCAGGGAATTAATGTATGGCTCCTTAATTTTGCCATGGAGGCTAACCTTTGGCTAGCTGAGCCTAAATCTTTTGCTATAGAGGGTTCCTGGTGTGTCCTCTTGGATGTCAACTTCAAGAGCCAACCACAACAATCTTAATATCATAGTATATATCCATCCCAGGGCATGTTTTTACCCTTGCATAGTAACAATAGGTGTCCCCTTACAGTAAATTCAGAACCTGAACGTAAAATGGGGGATTGTCAGATCCTTGGTCCAAATATTGAATCACTTTTGCGGGCAACTCAGCTGAGTGAAAATTAAAATATTTAATATAATCAACCATTTAATTTGACTTTTTTTAGTTTGTTTAATTTGGCAAATTTTGAATCTCTTGATACAATAACTCAATCAACTAAAGACAAAACACAACAAACAAACACAGGATACATGAATCAGAAATTTGGGATTCTAATGTACAATTTGGTATCCCTGTAAGTCTAACAAATCATAGGCAACATTTAAAAATTAATCAATCTGAAATTGCGGGATTCTCAAATCCAAGAACCAGATTTAAAATCAAAAATGAGGTGAATTTGAAATAAATATAATTTATGGGCATCTCAAGCAGGAAGTCAAAGGGTCTAGAGTGGATTTGTGCTAATCCTTTTTGGAATCATAGGCATTCTCAAAAATCACCCTATTCTATTTAGGACAGCTAAAATTTAGATGCTTGATTATAGCAGATTTTAGAAAACGCTAATAACAAAATAGAATTATATATTACAATCTATCTTATCATGTTATCTTTTCCTTGATGTTTTGATAGTTAACTTGCTGTTGATAATGTAAAACATTACCAACAGCAAATTAACTATCAACACACCAAGGAAAAGGCAACTTGATAAAAATAGATTGTATATATTATTCTATTTTATTATTAGCATTTTCTAAAATTTACTGTAATCAAGTAGCCTTAATAGCAATTCATGAATGCATAGTGTAGTTAACTGATTGTTTATCTTTCCCACCTCTACTTATTTCCCCAAAAAACTTTTAAAAAATTTCTTTGTCATCAGGAGGATAGCTCATATATCATTAATGGTTTTGTGGTTGCTATATTATTGATTTAGAGTACAAAATATTACATCATTTCCAGTTTGGACAATTTTACATTTCACTTAATTTCATGTCTAAACATGGCTATCAAGATTGAAATTTTCATTTGATTTTTGCAGAGTGGAGCTTATTGATTTGGACTGATCTGTCCTAGTTTCTTACTGTACATTCAATTTGGATTCCAGTTCCTGCAATTGATATTTTAGTTTACTAGTGGCATTCAAAAGTGATTTGAAATTTGGTTTGTGGATTTGACAATCCTGCAATTCCAAAAAACATAGTAAACTTAATTAAACTGTTGATGGATTTGAACACTTCAAATATGATTCCAGTTAATTCATTTTTTTTATTGGAAATATGCACATTGACTTAAAATTTTCAAAGCGTCTATGAGTTCCCACATTTTTAAAAATACAAATAATTCAATTTTATTAAAAAAAGCCATCCTGCAAAAGTGATTTGAAATTTGGACCAAGGATTTGACAATCCTGTATTTTTATGTTTAGGTTCTGATTTTACAGTAATAGCACTCTAAAGCCATAAAGAGCAAACTCCAACCATCAGCAACTGTGGTGAAATTAACTCCCTGGAGGTTGGCTATTAAGTAAAGTGAGAGTTTGGTTTTTTGTCTGATCAACTCTGGAAAGTTGGCCCTTTTTAAATTACTGGTACTTAGTACACTGTTAGCTTTTGATATAAAAATCAATATATAAAACTAATTTATACCAAAGTGACCCCAGAGATAAAAATGCAATAAATACCTGCCCATATTAATAAGAAAGGAGAGAAGTAAGCAATTGTTTCCCATTTCAATATGTAATTTAACCTTCTTGCTATAAAAATATTTTTTATTACCATATAAATTAAGATTACAATTAGATAAAAACAAAGGAAATTTAAAAGATATAAAATTCACAAAATATTGGAAAAGTACAATATTTATTTTTATAGTTCATATAAGCAAAACTGAGAATACCATTGCTTTACTAGTAAATTAACAAAAGTAAAGACATGTAATTAACTTCCAACTACAACAATTTGTCTGAAACTTACCACTTATACCTAAAAAAATCAGTAAGCTCTGAATAATTTAAAAATTAAAGCTAAACAAGGAAAGGATTAAATAAAAAATATAAAAGCAAAGCAAGCAAGTTTTTTTCTTCAGGCCTCTTAACCTTATTTATTTTGGCACCATACATGAAGGCAGTTGAAATGAGCTCAAACTTATGTTTAAGCTCAGAGGCCTTGTACTTCACCTTGGTGGTGTCCTGAATGGCCTTGGATAAGAGAGGGGAAAATTGTTGGCTAGATCTCTGAGCTTGGTGGTGGCTTTCTCCTGATCATACTGGAGGAGGATAAAAAACTTGCTAAACCTGCAATGAAGCCCAAAATTTGACTTGTGGTGCTATAATAGGCCTCAATTGATGATGTTGTCTTCAGCTTGCCATTGATGGCAGCCCAGTACACCCTCTGCAAGGCCTTTTCTTTGGCCTTGCCTCACCTTTTCATGTCAACCTTACCTATTCATTGGGTTTTGTGATCTGAGGCGCGGCACAGAGTCATAACAGGAAATCCTAACCTTAGGATTGGATTTGTACTGAGTCTCAGTTATAATGACAGGGAAGGCTATGTGATTACCTTGTGGCCCTGATTGAATAAAATCTTCTTGACATGGCTAGAGAGGCGCAAAGTACGTGGAGACACAAAGACAAAAATGCAAATAGAGCTTAAATTTTATTGGGTATAGAAATTGGGATTATACACTGTATAGCTTTACCACAAAACAGTACATGGACAGTAGAATCACTCACCACAAGCATGAGTGGGGCAAGTGAGTTGAGCAGAATCAGGAAACTGAAAAATTGTATTTCCAATTCAGATCTAGCCTCATTTTGAAGGGCAAAAGCAAAAGAGAGAGATTTGTCCTCAAAATAACCCAACAAAGGTGAAATCAAAATATGGTGAATGGCGGCATTCACAACATTGGCCCCCTCTAGATTGGCCTTAGGGGGGTGATACTTGTGGGGGAACTTGGCATGCACGCAAGCAAAAGGTTGACTATTAGAGAGGAGTTTTACAGTATACTCTGACCCCCACTTGAAGGTCACTTCCAAGGGCCCAATCCACAACAAATCTAGCTTATGAGCTTGTCCTCCCACTCTATGTTGATAGTAGAGAACATGGTCCCCAATTTTGAACTCAGGCAGGGGGATCTCCCAGCATTGTCAGGGGAGAGCTCTAGCAGCTTGGTTCTATAGGCTGACGTGTAGGCAGAGGCCTGGATATCAATGATTCAATTGACTAGATCCTTGATATGCTCATCAGGGTTCATATCCTTATCAGAGGAGAGTAGGGGGCCCCCAAGAGCAATGGGGTAGTGGCTTCACAACCATACAGCATAGCAAAAAGGGAATACCTGGTGACACAATGTTTGCTAAAGCAATAGGTGAAGAGAGCAGCAGGTAAGTATAGATCCCAGTTGGCAGCGTCAGAGTAAGTGAGTTTCCTCATGATAGAAACCAGAGTTGAGTTTGCGCGCTCAACCGCCCCATTGGTGGAAGGATTATAGGGGCAGAGAAAGACTGATGAGACCCCAAGGCTTCAACAACAGAGGTCACTAACTTAGTGTTGAAGTTAGTTTCATTGTCAGACAACAACAATTGAGGGCAGCCATGGCGGAAGAATACATCTTGCAGCAGAAACGCAGCAGTTGTCTTGGCAGTGATGTCTTTAGTAGGGCGAGCTTTTTCCTACTTGCTAAAATGATCAACAGCAATTAGGATAAAGTGGCAACCAGAGCAGGAACAAGGAAGAGGCCCTACAGCATCAATACTGACAGTGTGAAATTTGTGTTGAGGGGGGACTAGCTTGAACTCATGAGTGATGGCTTTAGGTTATGGGAGTTGACAATCATGACAACTAGCAATAACATCTGGGATCAGCAGGCAAAGATTTTACCATAAGTAATTCTTCTGGAGCCAGGCATGGGTCTTGGCAATGCCCCCTGTGTCCTGTCTCTTTTTTGAGCTTGAAGCACTAAAAAAAGGAAAAGACTAGGCCTTACATAAGGCAAGTAGTTTTCTTGTACTTTCTTGAAAAGCTGATTATCACAAATGATGGTGTCTTCAGATAACTTAGAAAGGGAAACTCAAACTTCTTCTGTCTTTTTTCCATGAAAAAGGATATCCAATTAGTCCATACAACCTATCAGCCTCAGCAGGGTGTAGGGCAAGGATGGGCATTCTGGACAGTCCATCAGCATTCTGATGTTAAATCCTGGGGCAGTGCAGCACAGTGAAGTTGTACCCTTGCAGGCAGAGAGCCCATCTAGCTAGTTGTCCTTCTGGTTCCTAAAGTTGTTGTAACCATTTGAGTAAAGCATGGTCAGTAACCACAGTGAAATGGGTGCCATACACGTAATGACAGAACTGCTTGACGGCATGCAGTATAGCAAGCCATTGCTTCTTAGTCACACTATAGTTCTTCTCATGCTTATTCAGGACACAAGAGGTATAAGCTACAGGGTGATCCACACCTTCATCATCCAATTGAGCCAAGATAGCCCCAATAGACAGGTCACTAACATCAGTATATAGGATAAATTTCTTATTGTAGTCATGATATACTAGGATGGAAACCTCTTTGAGTTTTTGTTTGAGGGTCTCAAAGGCTTGTTGTTGGCTGGCAGTCCATTCAAAAGGGACGTTATGCAGCAGCTAGACCAAGGGTTTGCTAGTGTCAGCAAAATTGGGGACAAATTGTCTATAGTATCCCATCATACCCAGAAAGACTTGGACTTCTTGCAGGTTGGTGGGCAGAAGCATTTTGTCAATGGCCTCAACTTTCTTAGTCATGGGGCAAATTCCTGTCTGAGTTACCACATTCCCCAAGAATTCAAGGCGTTCCTTGAAGAAGGCGCACTTAGATGGCTTTAACTTAAGTCCAGCTTCTTGGATCTTTATGAACACTTCCTTCATATGGGCTAGGTGATCAGTAAATTTAGCACTGATGACATTTATATCATCTAAGTACACTAAAACACATGAGAGCTTCAAATCACAGAGGATGGAGTCCATGGCTTGTTAGAAAGTAGCTGGAGCATTGCAGAGCCCTTACAGCATTTGTGTAGGCTCAAACAATTCTTTGGAAGTGATGAGCGCAGCCTTCTGTCTATCCTCAGGGGAGAGATCAACTTGCCAGTAACCAGAGGCTAGATCCATGGCAGAGAAGAACTTGGAGCCCCCAAGGAGGCAGAGAGCATCATCAATGTGTGGTAAGGGGTAGGAATCCTTTTTGGTTAAGGAATTCAAGTGTTGGTAGTCCATCACAATATAATGACCTCTATCCTTCTTTTTCAGTATGAGTAAGGGGGAGGCCCAAGGACTTTGAGAAGGAACAAGCAGTTCAGAGTCTAGAAGTTGTTTGAGCTCTTTAGACACCTGAGCATCCTCTGCTCAACTGCGGCAGTAGGGTTTAGCACAAAAGGGGGGAGCATCACCAGTATCAATCTGGTGAATGATGCCTTTGGATAAACCATAATCAGTGCTATTCTTAGCAAAGATATCCAAAAACTGATCCAGTAGGTCAAGCACCTCTTTCTTCTGGACCAGAGATAGCTGTAGGAAGTCTTGAACAGTGAAAAATGATAGGACTTGTGGCTCATCCTCAGGTAATTTAAAGTCCTGGAACGTACCAAAGGGATGTAGTGATAGGACATCAGGAGCATTCAACAACCTGCCATAGCCAACAACCTGCCCTCTAGACACATTTATGGGAAAGCAGTCAAGTTAGCAACCAGCAGTTGAACAGGGTCTTTATGAGAGACATCCAAGATTCCTGGGCAGAGATAAGGTTTGTTGCGTCCTAGCAAGGGAGGAGAGTACAACTCTAGGCATTTACGCTTGGGCAGCTCATACAATATTTGGGAGTCTAGGATAGCCTGAGACCCAGGGGGAATAGCCACAGCAGAAGTGGCCAAGAGAGTAATCCCTTCAGACGCAGGACAAGCCATAGGAGGGCACTTCATGTTGGAGGAATGGGTAAAGTATTTTAAAGTGAAAAAACCAGTGGGATATCCAAGGCACATGTCTTGAGGCGCTTCCCAGGAACTTTAACTGGCTCTTCAAATATCAAAGGGACCTTGTACCCTTGGATAGAGAGGTAGCTATCCTTTAAGTTGATGATCCCATTGTATTCCCTAAGGAATTGATTACCAACCAGGAGGTCATAATTCTCATTCTCTAAGACAATGGCAGATGCAGCCAAGAGTAGCTTGCCAAACCGCATGGGAAGAGTATAATAAGCTCCTATAGCGCAAGTCCTGGACAGCCCAGCTGTGCCATACAACTGATGATAGTCAAGGTTGGGGAAAAGTTTGGGCTTCTTGACAAGCTGTTAAGAGACAACATTCACAGGAGACCCCGTGTCTAATACAGCCTTCATTTTCACCTTTGGGATGGATATTTCCCAGAAAGTAGCTTATAAGGGACTGCAATAGTTTCAGGGACAGCCAGGACAAAATACCCATAGGTGTTGGGGTCCTCTATATCAGAATCATCCATGTCAGAGTCATCAGATATATTGTGGAATAGCAGCAGAATGGGAGGAGCCTCAGTGTCAGCAGGCTTAGAGTCAGCAATGGAGGAGGGAATTGAAGGAGACTGGGAAGAATTGTCAACCAAGAGCGTCTCTGCCTCTAGGTTGACTGTTTTTTTCCCACCTGTTCTTTGGAATCAGCTCCTTCAACTCAAGGATTGGTGCAGAATCAGAAATGGTGACCTATCTGTCCATAGTTATGGCAACCCTGGCATTGAGGAAGATTCTGTGAGTTCATGATAAGGATATGTGGGCCATGTGAAGATGAACCAGAGGTAGAGGCAGCACAATTCTCCTGCACAACTGCCTCATAATGAGTAAGGTGCATATCCTGCAACAGTGTCTTTATGCTCTTCATAGAAGAAGACATGGCTTTATGAGCCTTGAAATAAAGACACAGAAGCTAGTTAATCTTGAGGGCTTGAGTGCAAGCCATGTACATCTCATGTGCGGTCAACTGGCAGCTTGTTCACAGTTGTTGTCCTTTCATGTAGAATCTATCTGTGAATTCAGCTAGGGTCTCCTTTGGCTTGAAAGCAATGTGCATGAAGGCATCCTTCTTCACTTCCAAACTAAGCTCACCACCAAATTTGTCAATCAGAAGTTGCTTCATATCTTCCCAGGTCTCAATGGTGGGCAGCTCTGGCACTACTACCTCTTGACAGGTCAGTCTCAGACAGGTTAGAATAGGTTCCTTCTTAGCCTCAAATGAGGCTCTTCTCATAGAAGTTTTGTAGATAGTTAGGAAAGCTGCAATGGTTGAGGTTTTGGGGTTGAAGACTTGCTTAAAGTTAGGCTTGAAGTGAGCTTCTGGAGTTGGGCCAACATTGTTGCTATCAAGTACATTTATGTGTGAGGAGAATTCTGCTTCAGACTCAGTGGGGGGCTGTCTGGCCCACAGCTGGCAAACACTTTCCTCAATGGTAGTCAAGGTTTCAGCAGTGTGGGTTCCTGTATTATTAGCTAGGGTGGTCTGCCACTCAGTAACATCCAGGCGCTGACCCTGTGCTGTTACTACTGAGGACAGTTCAGCCAGTTGGGAAGTAAGAGACAGACCCACCAAAAGACAAGGGGTAAACCTGTCATTTACTGAATCAATCACTTCATTTATTTCTTGTATGTCTTTATCAAGCTCAGAGCAATCTTGCTTCAAGAAGTCCACTTCATTGGCTAGAGCCATCAACTCTCTAGCACAATTAATGTGGGGGCTCCTGAAAAGCCAGGGCAACAACCATCTTGACCAACAACTCCAGGTGGACTAACAACAGACGCCATTGCCTCATGCAAAGTATCAACCTCTTGTTGTAAATCAGCAACCTGAGTCATCAGAGCACGCACTTGAGGATCAGGCTGAGGGGCTTCAGGAGGGCAATTCTGACTGTAGGTAGATGCTCTTAACTCTCAAATGGAATTCTAGAGCCTCTTTTCTCTATCTGCTAATTTATTGGATGGAGGAGAAGGTGAGGCATCTGATTTGGAGGCAGACAGTTCATTTACTTGAGTCTGGAGTTTGGCAATGGTAGCGGCAGTAGCAGCCTTTTTTTGATCAAATTCCTTGCCAAGTTTGCAGAGGCCACTTGCAGCATGGACTGCTACTTGCTGTAATTGGCCAAAGGAGTAAGCACTGATTTTGTTGAGTTGCTGCACAAGTTACTCAAAGTTGGTGAGATAGGTGTTTAAAGTGGAGTCTACTTGGGTACGCCAGGGCTGTTCCAACTGGTGGAACTCATGAAGAAGCCCTTGTACATACTTGGGGATGGACTGGCACATTTTTTCAATGGAGTTGACTAAGCAAGATTGGGAGGTGACAGAGTTGCGCTGATTTCTGGATACCAAGGAAAACAGGGAGTTGATCCACTGCTGGTAGGCCGCAAACTGATCCCAATGATGAGTGACGGCGGCTTGTAGCAATGAAATCTCCTGAACGTGAAGCCCTGATACCATTTGATGATGGGCTAAGGCGGGTTGTATAAAGGAGGACAATAAATGTTTAGCAGAGCCAGCCACCAAGAGGAGATGCTTTGGAAATTGTGGAACTACAATCAATTTGCAGTATTCTTCTTGGTTGAACTGAAGCTGGAGGCAAGGGATGGCTCATCACAGGATATCCCAAGGGCTACTGCCATGACTTGTTCCAAGTCAGGGGTACCCAATGGGTAGGTCACTAGGCAGTGACTACTCCCAAGGTTCAGTACAGTAGGGACAATAGGCAGGTTGACAATGTCTTTCTAAATAGGAGGACTGGTAATTTCAGGCAAAGTTGGCTCTTGTATGGGAGGAGGCAAAGGTCCTGAAAACGTTGTTGCAAAAGGGATAACCAAGGGGCTTACAGCCCCTGTAGTGAGCATCATTTTTGTTGTGATATAAAGCGCAGCACAGAGTCATAACAGGAAATCCTAACCTTAGGATTGGATTTGTACTAAGTCTTGATTAGAATGGCAGGGAAGGCTATGTGATTACCTTGTGGCCTTGATTAAATAATATCTGCTAGACGTGTTTAGAGAGGCGCCAAAGTACGTGGAGACACAAAGAAAAAAATGTGAATAGAACTTGAATTTTATTGGTATAGAAATTGGGATTATATACTGTGTAGCTTTACTACAAAACAGTACATGGACGGTAGGATCACTTGCCACAAGCATGAGTGGGGCAAGTGAGTTGTGCAGAATCAGGAAACTGAACAATTTTATTTCTCAATTTAGAGCCAGCCTCATTTCAAATGGCAAAAGCAAAAGAGAGATATTTGTCCTCAAAATAACCCAATGAAGGCAAAATCAAAATATGGTGAATAGTGCCATTCACAACATTGGGACTCAAAAGTACTCCAAGTGTCCTGAACTCTGTGTTTAAAAATTTATAATTCTTGGGGTGAAGCTTGTACCCCTGCACATTATGCTCTGGCTATAAAAAGCCAAGGCACTGAATTGTGCCAGCACAAATTGCAGGTGTCTAAGGTATCTCTTTGGCTCAACTTAATAAGCTCAGCATTGACTTGCACATTGCAAGCAACTGCTTGATTAAAACAGAAGTGGCATCCCTGCACTTCACCTTCAAATAGCTTATTTATGCATTATACTGAGCAGGCTCAAACTCTATTAGACTTATTTATGGGCTAAGAGCTCTTAATCTTACCTTTTCCTTGGAACCCAGGGTATCCTGGTCTTTTTCAGCATTAGGAGGGTTGTCTTGGGTGTGGGAAAGGGTCTTATGGGTGTTATCAGAGGGCATAAAGATAAGTTTGTAGCAGAGGATGATAAAGACACAGGTATAATTGGCCTTGGTGGCTCCAGGAACAAGGAAGAACATGAGAGGAATCACCTGGATGTCTATCTGGACATGTAATATCCAGAGCTGGTAGAAAATCTGGGAAATGTGACAAAGGTATCATCAACTAGCCAGATTGATGCCCTTTTTAATTCTATCAGGTTCTTCTGAACTGCATAGCAGATTATATGGTCTTTGGCAGCGGGCCCATTATTGTACAAGAGGAAGTACTCTCCACTTGGGATTTGCTTGAGATCATATGTGTGACAGAAATTACCAGATAGTAATAAGAAGTCTCCATGTGGTGATGAATAGCCACCCAAATCCACATATAGTTGATAATTAACTACCACCAAAGCTTCAAATACTGTTTGATAAAATTTCCAAAAGATACACTGGGGTTTAAAAATGATTAAACCCAACCAAAAAAGTCCTAGATATATGGCCTGAGAAAGGATTAAAGTGTCTTCAGCATAGAACTATGTACATTAAGAAGGTGTAAATGTCTCAGCTTTAAATTTGGCAGGAAAGACACCAAGATTCTGAGGCATTGAAGTAACTTTAGTAGGTATTAACAACAAAGTACCCAGGGCAGGGCCCATCTTTCAGTAATAATTTGACTCAAGATCAAGTTATACAGGATGTAGCGGAGTAGACTGACTACTAGATGCATTGTGAAAATAAAGTTAGATAAGGATAATATTTGGTTTGTTAAGTAATTTAGGGAAGACTCAACTCTTAAGAGTTAACAGTCAAAAAAAAATATGTACCAAATTTTGACTAAGCAATATCACCTGGATCCATGGCTCTTATTCTGTCTACATCATCTAAAGAGTACCTTATCCAGTACGCAAAACCCCTGGAGTGATTAATTTCTGTTGACCATTCTGATCTATTAGATTGAATTGAGTGACTCTCAGATTACGTCTATTTATCAGTGTCAACTTGCATGGGGTGATCAAATCAAGATGACAACCCAGGGCAGCAGTGACCCATTTCCAATCAGCAGTTTGGTTCAAATATGTCAACTTGATTAACTTGGCTAACAGTTTGTCTGTCTTACAAGCTTTGCAATTAGGACAGGTAATACCAGGCATTATGGAAACTATTGTGATAGTGTGAGTGTAAGCTCTGAGAGGACGTCTGAAGCCAAAGAGGAGGGGAATTCACAGTAATACACCTGTTACTTACAAACTTGAATAGCTTTTTTTGGGTTGACACCAAGTTTAGGTTGTTGAGCTTAAGGTTCCTGAGGGCCTTGAGGTCCAGATCAGAGGCACAGAGGTGAAAAAAGGTGAGAATGACTTGAACAAAGTACCACTTCAGCATCCTTGTGATCAGATGATTGGGGGTTTACAAATGTGTTCTCTCTTCTCAGCAGTAACCATTTTCTAGCCTCTAGTGTTGATTCAGGCACCACAAGACTTATCCTCACAGAAAAAGTGCTTGCTTTTGATCTGGCGCTTTTATTATTACAATTCAATATATACTTATCTTCAATGTAGCCAGGGCTTCCCTTCACAGACATTATTGGCAATTAGTGGGGGAAGCGCTTGGGAACTTTGAACTCCCCATCCACATTACAGATGTTGTGGATGGCCAGTATATCCCAAGCCATATGGCCAGAAGCTTTTAACTTATTCAAATAGTTCTTAGGCACCTCCTGATAATCAGAAGAAGATAGGGGAGAAGAGTCACCAGGGGGGAGGGGAGGGGTTCCATGAGGCCTGCTTAGAGGCCTTTTTCTCTTTACCTGAAGAATAATTAGACTTCTTAAAACCTTTTCATTCTTAGCATGGTGTTGTTTGGTGGGCTCTGAGTCAGCCTTGGACTGATAATAAGAGTAATCAGTGAGATTCTTGTCAGTTTTATTAGGTGAGTAGTGGTGAGGGATGATGAAGATGGAGGGGTGATGAGAAGGTGGAGACTTGGCCTTGGAGGCCTTCTTGGAATGCTTGGGGTCAGTGGAAGTGGACTTGGAACTATTTGGGGCTGATTGCTGTGTTTTTTTGACAGGTTTGTTTGATCTTGGCTATTTTGTAACTGTGTTGTTTGAGCAGAGCTACAAGTGGAAAAATATTTGAAGACTAGATAATATTATTTATTGAGAGTTAGTTATTATATAGCTGGATTAAATCATGGATATCAGGAACATGATTATGTTGATCACTTGGTTGGATGGTGAAGGGGGTGGCTTGATCCTAGTAATGAGTTAAGCACCAAATTAAGGCATCCATTATATGGGATTATTATTCACTCATGTTGCTGTTTCTGGTCATTTTAGTTGGCTTCCTTGTTTATTTACGGGTCACCAGGAAGTCAGATTGCAGGTCATAAACCCACTTTGTCAGAACCTTGTTGTAGGGTCAATCCTGCTGTTTTGACAGATAATATAAAGGTTAGTATTGTAAATAAAATAATAGGGAAGATATAAAAAACATAATGAAGTAAATCAAAGCAAAATATAAGTAGTAAATATACATATAGAATCTTATTTAGCATGAAAAGAACATAATAAAGTAAAGAAAGCAAAATAGAAACAAAAAATTATAGATCTAAAGGTTAAAAACAGAAAAAATGTGATAATTGATGAAGCCTCAAAGATGTTAGGTTCAGCATAAAATTTTAGGGCTAAATCAAGGTTAAAATATATTTAAAAAATAAAGTTAATAGAAATAATATTGGGAGTATTAGGGGGTTAATAGAACATATTTGCAAAAAAATAAGTTATTTGGTGGGAAATTTTTTGGTTGGGGAAAACACCCAAAAATTAATAAAGTTTCAAGTTTGGTACTGTCAATGAGCTAAAAAACCCAAATTATCACTGTCAAGTGAAAAAAAGCTTAATTCTCATTGTCAACTTTCCCAGAGTTGACCAAAAAATTAAAATCACTATGTTTTTTACATATAACCCTTGCTTAATTTAAAAACAGATTTGAAAGTTAGACCAAAAGCAAGGCAGTTTTATATGTGCAAAAAAAATAAAACAAATATTAAAAAAGTAAATGAGTGGAAAGGTTTTATTAGTGGTAATAGTATGCAGGGAGGAGCTGGGAGTGTTTTATTTACATAGTGGGTGTTAAAACGTTAAGAAGCTCTTTGTACTAGTCACCATGATAAGGTGTCAATTTGGTGGGTGTTGACCAGCACCCATAGTGTGACACTTATTATTTTAAGCTTAAATCTAAGACTCTGATTTTTCAAATGTCAAACCACATATGTGGTGAGTGAATAGTGTCAAACGGGGGAGTCAACTTTCTGTTTCCTATAAACTACATATGAAATCTATTAACAAATCAGGCTTAATTTATGTGGCACTAATTGATCTAAAAATCTGGAATAGACATAATGTAAAACAAGGGGGTAGTTGATTAATTTATATATCACTAAATACAGTAAAGTGGTACTTGGGAGCCTAATTAACAACTATTGATACTAATAATAAATATATAATAGTAAATAATAAATTTATATTAGCGCAGATGTGTATTTATTAATAAAATTAGGATTTGGCTTAAAAAGTGTTGACTTGACCACTTTTACTTTTAAAGAGTCAATCACTGGTAATTTTAATTTTTATTAGTAAATTTGTATACAAAAACCTCTTAAATTGGTCTTTAAACTAACAAAATTATTAAACAGAGTCAACTTTTAGTGTTCTTAATCTCAATTTTTTGATTTTGTACCCCTGATTTACTAGTAAAAATTAGCTTAAATTGTTTAAGCAAAAAACAATAACAGATTTACATATCTGCTAGTTGACTCTTTGATAGTTGATTTCACTGCATTTTCTATTAGAACTTTGTATGTGAATATGAGTCATAACAATTGTGAAACCATATTAAAAAGAAATTTTATATCACAAAAAGAATTATAGAAGGATCAGAGTGTGCTTGAATGTCCTAGATGACATTGCTAGCTACTTATGAATACTTTCCTAAAGATTCCCTGTAAAAAAGGGTGATAAGAAAATACATTTATCTCTTTTTCTTCTTGAATGTGATGTAATAAACAGTATTTGTGACTGTACAACAGTCACTGTTAAGTATTTAGCCAAATAAATACTCCAAGATATAAAGTTGCTCTGTTTTTGTTGTTTTTTTATGTAGATAGGTTTGGATGGAATTCTTCAGATAAAGGTTCCTGGAAACTTAGTATCTATATTCATTAAAAGAACAGGAGGCAAGATTGGCTGAATCAATCTTAGAGACTGAGCGTCTCAAAAACAAGTTAATTGACCAGGAAGGTTAATTAATAAATGTTGCAATATAATTAATGAGGATTTAAATATATTGGTCAATTGCCTTGACTGTGTCAAGAGGTATGGTTATAGTTAACCATAGGTAAACCCCAAAATTTGGGTTTAGAAACACTGTGGTGGTGTCTCATTTTGAGGTTTGAAGTGTTTAACGGGTTTTCAAAAATGCAAGAAAACCATTAAATGCAACAATAAGTGAATAAAGGTAATGATGCCTAGGGATTCAGGTTTAATAAGCTGGTTCCCAGTTAGAACATCAATAGCTGAGTTTTGGAATGTGTATATTCCACAGGGTTTTGGCACTGGGAGATGGATAAGCTCCATGCTGAATTGGTACATTGGGATAAATGGAGTCAGGTGACTTTTTCCATTGTAAGTTGGTTCTCATAGGTTGAGAAATGCAGTGATCTTTTAGGTAAAGATCCTGGTTGGATGACATCAATATGTCATAAATCACATGATATGAATCAAGGGTTGATTCAGGAACAAGAGGGGTTTTCAGCCAAATATGCCCCAAATGATATATAAGCAAAAAGATCAATATTTTAATAAAGTATAAAAATTGTTGATTTTGACGCTTTTACTTCATTTAATTTTCAAATGTTATGTCTTCTTTATTATATTTCAAAAGAGCTAAGTTTGGAGTTCTTTGTGTGTAAACTGCTGCTGCTAGGAAGGAAGTTCTTGAAGGCTCTCTCAATGAGGCCTGGGAGAGTCTGGAGGTTACAGAGACTTTTCCCAAGGAGTCATTAGTTAAGGTCAAAGCAGTTTTTGAAGATAGGTATAAGGACTATTTTTCCAAGAAAGGAATCCCTGCACAAGGGGTTCAAATTTATGCTTGGGATTTGTGGAACTTGCTGGTAGGGTTTGATGAAATTCTGCAACAGGTGAAACATATGACAAACCAAGAGATTGAAGCTCTCAAGGTGAGGGAAGAAAAAAGTGTTGGGATTATGGCCAGATGGTGTGACAACAATAAAGTGTTGTCACATAAAATTGTCTCCTTGGAGGTAAAGCTTGTCAAAGCTTTACCCATGAAGGTTCTGGTAGAAAGAGTTAGCCAGAAAATGACAATGGTAATTTTGAATGTTTGGACCTAGATCCCTCATAGGTTTTTAATCTGAGTAAACTGATTGTATTGATCCAGAGGGCAAACAAGTCCTGATAGCTCATATTATATTGACAGATTTGGACCTAATATGCAGTCTGGTTTCAGTGCCACTTATACTTATATAATAACTTGTACAGTAGTTTTAAGGGTATGGCAACAACCAAAAATACCTCAAATTTAAACAAAATGATTTCAGATTTAAGCAAATTCTGACTATCAGGTTAAAAATTACTCTGTTAACAGGAATTTTTGGCGTTAATGGGTGAAATGAGTTGACACAGCAACAAAGGGCTCACATGCAAAGAAAAATCATTCAAAATACAATCTAAATACATTGATTCACAAACAAAATGTTGTGAGTTGACTTTTGGTGTACATATGTTTACTATGTGAATTTGTGACAAAATACACCCAAGCGTGGTGTGTCAAAACTCAAACCAAAACCAAAACACAATAGCATCTCACTATGTAAAAAAAATCACTCAAATTTTGTGTGCAATGAATTGTAATCAAGAATGATACCAAGGTATATAAAATAAGACACAAGATCTGAAACATAAATTTTAAAAATATTGTGTTGGGTGCTTAATTTGGCGTAAAATCTGGGGAAAATGGGTGTAAATTTTTTGGGTATTCTAAAATAGGTGTTGTAAAACCAAAAACAACTAATTAAGAAATACAAATCTACAATCAGGATATTGGGTGGGAAAAACTCTGATTAAATAACCATATTCAGATAAAAGCAGAAAATTAAATTAAGGAGTAACTTAGTTAACTTTTATTTAGTATTTTATTAAATTTTAAAATTAAAGGTACACAACAACAGAGTGATAATGCACCTGTTGTGCGCCGCAGTTGTGGTTGCCCCTGTGGGTCAAAGAACAGAGTTAGTGCAACCCAAGTGCCTACTCAGGAAGGAGATGGGAGAGGAGAGTTTAATAGTGACGCTGCACTGACACAGCTGTTTCAAGGAGCAAAAGCTGCTAGGGTGTGGAGCATCAAACCTTGGGTCCCCAAGATGACCCAGAAGCCCACCAAGGTCACCACTACCAAAACAGTTAGAAACAAGGAGGTAGATTTACTTTGTATGTGTTTGACGCTGTGTACCGTCAAGAGTTGGTCCTGTCAGCCATGCTGGAGAAAGTTAAGCCTGTACTTGACACTAGCTATGAGCCTATGTCAGTTATGGCAACCAAGAAGACAACAACAAGCCCAAGTTCTATAGAACCACAGAGGGGCAGTTAGTTTTAAATAAAGTTTCTGCACTCTATACCAAGGTACCCATACCTTGCAAGCCTGTCAACAATCAGGATCCTGGCTTGTCTGAACCCACAAAGCCCGCTCAGAAGAGCATTCCTAATATAAAGTGCATCATCCTTCTCAAGCCAATACAGGATTCTGGTGGCTACAAGGCAGCTACGGCTCTTGTTGGGGTGGATCCCAAGTATGCTTCAAAGACATTCAACACCTTCATTGAGACTGGCTTAGTCCTTGCTGCGGAGAAATCCTTGTGTGTATCTATCATGCTCACCAAGGAGCAAAAATGGGCAATCCACCAGTAGATAACCCGGGATTGCCATATTGAACTGGCAAATATACAGGCCATGGTTAAATCTACTTTTGGGGTTGAGGCCTCAATTTTCTTTTATTATCATCTAGTGAGGGGAATGCATTTTCTGGAAAAAACTTGTGGTATCTCTGTACAATCAGAATAGCCCTTCCAATGTTGAGACCTGGGGAAAATATGCTGAGGCTTACACTGCCCTCAAAGCCAAGGGGACAGTCAAATTCTATTACATTGACAAATCAGCATTTGCCTTGTCTATGTGCAATGCATATGTGATGTCCCCAAAGGCTCAAATGATGGGTAGCTTGGTGTGCTGCAGTCTGCACCACTGCTATTCAATGGTGGCTCTCCTTGGTCCAAAGGGGATTGAGCTCTATCAAATGATACTAGGCTCCCACAACAGCTGTACCTTTCTAGCATTCCTCCAATTGATCCAGGAGCACCCAAGGCGCACAAACCTGGGCTTCACCAATGTAATTGTGCTGAATAATGTTGGTCTCCATAAGGCAGCAGATATTCTTGAGGAATTTCCATCAATTGACACCAGTATTGTAATGGGCCCCCAGCAATTGGCCGCGTCAAATTTGCACCTTCTCTCTCTCCCTGCCTATCCACCCTTCCTAAATCCCATCAAGGAAGTCTTTGGGTGGCTCAAGCAAGTTGTCAAGCAAGGGACCCCAACTGGGACCAAGGATCTGTTTTATTTGCTCCAGGCCAGGATCCACACCCTCCAAGCTGAAACTGTGTCCAAATTTTATGGCCACACTAATTCATTTCTCCCTGTATGCCTTTCCCAACAGCCAATCAATTAAAGGCTTAATGTGTCCAACTTTTTTATACTCTCTAATTTACTATTTAAGATTTATTAATTATCATTTTATATTTTGAAGCTCTCAAGCCTGCAATCACATTCAGCAGGACCATCAGTGAAGGTCCATAATTTATTTATTTATATTAAATTATTTTATTAGGCCTCTGAGGCTATCCCAAACACTTGATACTGGATTACATGTTTATATTTATACAGTAGTTTCTAAAACTGTTGAGATAAACATATATTATTAAGTTTAAAATGCTTGAACTCAGTCTAAAAAATAAATCAAAGTGGATCCAAATCTATTGTAATTTAATATAAATTACTTGATTTTTGATTTTGATTTTATTTTTAGACTGAGTTTATTCATTCTAAACTGAATAATATATTTTTGTCTCAACAGGTTTGAAAACTACTGTATCACTCTTGTCAAATAAATGTAAAAATGAAATTAAAAAAGTTAAATGTAAAGTGTGCAAGTTAGAAGTAAATTTTATTATTACATATTATGCTTTTATAGAGACCTTCTCCATGAGTTTTTTTGCAAAAATTGTTTGCTAAAATAATAATTGAAAAAATTAATTATTTTAAAAAGTAAAATTTAAAATTGTAGCTTATATTGAGGAATGAGATTTTTATTGATGGCGCCTATAGTGGGTTCTTTGGTTTGTATTTACCTGGCAATGAAGGTGGCGCACAACCTCCACTGCCACACCATAGACAGTAATACACCCTGATTTAAATTTTCTTGGCAGCTAGTAAAAGGGAGTATGATGAGACAGGAGTGAAGCAGCAGCTTTTCAGGCAGGGCCTCAAACCTGTAAATACCAGCCAGGACCAGGGTGTCCTGGATTACGTGGTCCACCAAGTTGTTGCCCAGGTTTTTTTGTTGTCCAGGGAGAGCCTGGCCTTGTCAATCCCAAGGAGGGCCCCGTCCAGGTCATCAACATTAGTCCTCATCCTGAAGTAGAACAGGAACCTCAGGTAAACCACCAGATTAAGCCTTTGCTCAGCAAAGGCTTTAGTAAACTTGCACAATTTATTAAACACAGCAATAATTTTTTCTTGTGCTTTGTCTTCAAGAAGATCAGCTCCATGGCTGCAGGAACTCCCATCTTGTTGGCACTCCAAGCCAGCCCAAAGTCCACAAGGAGGAGTTTAGTCTTCTTTGCGGCTGCTACATCTTTAACAGCCAATTTCCCCACTGTGCACCCAAAGTTCTCAAGGAGTTAGGACAGGGTGTGCTCCACTGGGAAGCAGAAGCAAGCAGCCGCATGGACCTGGCCCATCTCTGGTATGTTCTTGAATGAGAGCATTGTCAGGATGTCCCAAACAAGCTCAATGGAGTTCACACAGTAAACTCCACTGAGGACCCCTGGGTCAAGGCAGACCAATTGGGCATCCTTGTAGGCAGTAACTGCCCACTTGGATGCCCCCTCTCCATGTGTCAGTCCAGCCAATGCCTCTCTGGACATAGGAAAAGACCCATGGATGAAATCCTCCAGCTCCTGCACAACAGGGGGGGACAGATACAATTGCTTGGCCACATGAGTGGCATAATTTGCATAAAAGGTGGCTGGGACAAAGGGGATCAGGACTTGGTGTTTTTTGTTGTCTATGTTTTCTAAAAAAACAGATGAGTATTTGGAAATTTTATTAATTTTATTTTTTAGGTTACCTTTGCGGGTTTCCTCCTTGCCTGCAGCCTCAGCCAGCTTGACCATCTTTGTTGCAACCAGCTGTTCAGGCATCTCAGTGTCCTCCTTGTTGTGAATGTTGCTATTCACACTGTTTTGATTTTGCCTTTGATGGGTTATTTTGAGGACAAATTGCTCTCTTTTGCTTTTTTCCTTCAAAATGGGTCTGTTTCTGAACTGGGAAATTCAATTGCTCAGTTTCCTGATTCTGCGCAACTCACTTGCCCCACTCATGCTTGTGATGAATTATCCTACTCTCCATGTACTGTTTTGTGGTAAAGCTACACAGTATATAATCCCAATTTCTATACCCAATAAAATTAAGTTATATTCACATTTTTGTCTTTTTGTCTCCAAGTACTTTGGGGCCTCTCTCTATCCACAACTAGTAGAGATTATTCAATCAGGGCCACAAGGTAAACCAATAACCTTCCCTGCAGCTAACCAAGACTTAGTACAACTCCAATCCTAAGGTTAGGATTCTCTGTTGTGTGGCTATGCCGCGCCTCAGAACACAACAAAAATAGTGCTCACTACAGGGGCTGTAAGCCCCTTGGTTATCCCTTTTGCCACCACGTTTGCAGGTCCTTTGCCTCCTCCTATACAAGAGCTGTCTTCACCTGAAATTACCAGTCCATCTATCAAGGAGGACATCTCATACCTGCCTATTGTCCCCACTGTATTGAACCTTGGAAACGGTCCCTGTCTAGTAGCATATCTCATGGAAACCCCTGGCCTAGAACAAGTCATGGCCATTGCCCTTGGAATAGCCTGCAATGAGACCATCCCTTGCCTTCAGTTACAGTTCAATTGAGCAGAGTACTACTAGTTAATTGTGGCCCCACAGTTTCCACAACATCTCCTTGCAGCGGCTGGTTCTGATGAACACCTATTATCATCCTTTGTGTAGCCTGCCTTAGCCCATCACCAGATGGTGTTGGGGCTTCACGTCTAAGAAATTTCATCCCTACAAGCAGCGTCACTCATCACTGGGATCAGTTTGTGGCCTACTAGCAGTAGATCCACTCTCTGTTTTCCTTGGTATCTAATAATCATCACAACTCTATTACTTTGCAGGCTCACTTGGTTACTTTTTATAGAGAAAATGCACCAGTCCATCCCTGATTATATTAGGAAACATTTAAATGAGTTTCACCAATTAGAGCAGCCTTGACAAACTCAAGTAGACTCCACCCTAAATGCCCACCTCTCTGACTTCAAACAACTTGTGCAACAACTCAATGTGTTTATTACCTATTCCGTTGACCAATTACAACATTTAGCAGATCACGTTGCTAGAGGTCTCTGCAACCTCAATGAAGAGTTTGATCAAGAAAAGACTACCACTGCTGCCGCCATTGCCAAACTTCAAGCTTGAGTGAAAAAATTGGCTACCCCAAGCCCAATGTTCCTCCTTCTCCCCCATCTGATGATCTGATGGACAGAGAGCAGAAACTATGGGACGCCATTCAAGAGCTATGTACATTCACTTGTAGCCAAGAGCGCCCAGTAGACCTGGTGCAACCAGACCCTCAGGTGTTTACATTAACTTCCCAAGTTGCTGAGTTACAGCAAGAAGTTGCCGCTCTGCACAAGATTGTGGTGTCTGCCACTATCCCAGTTGAGGTTGTCAATGGAGATGGCTGCTGTCCTGGACTTCTGGAAAACCCCCAAATTCAATGTGCTAGAGAGTTCATTGCTCTAGCCAATGAAGTGGACCACCTGAAGCGGGATCACTCTAGTCTTGACAAGGATGTTCAAGAAATGAGTGAGTAAATTGATTTGGTAAACAATAGGTTTATCCCTGCCTCTCAGTGGGACCTTCTCTGACCTCCTGGTTGGCTGAGCTTTCTAATGTGATAACCATGCATGATCAACACTTAGATGTTACCAAACAACAGGCTGACCAGGCCAACAATGTGGGTGCCTGCACCTCTGAGACTTTGACTATGCTTGAAGAGAGTGTTTGCCAGCTGTGGGCACAACAGCCCCCTACAGAATCTGAAGCTGAGTTCTCCTCACAAGTAAATGTTCTCAATAGCAACAATGATGACCCTACCCCCAAAGAACACTTCCAACCTATATTTAAGCAAGTCTTTGGCCCTAAAACATCCATCATTGTAGCCTTCTTGACCATCTAAAAAACAGCCATGCAACAGGCCTCTGATGAGGTTAAGGAAGAGAACATTCTAACCTGCTTGCACCTCACTTGTCAAGAGGTGGTGGTGCCAGAGCTGCCCACAATTGAGACTTGGGACAAGATAAAACAGCTTTTGATTGATGATTTTGGTGGCAACCTTAGTTTGAAAGTTAATAAGGATGCTTTTATGCACATTGTCTTCAAGCCCAAAGAGACACTGGCTGAATTTTTAGACAGGTTCTACATGGAAGGACAGCAGTTGATAACTAGTAGAAAGTTGACAGCCCATGAAGCGTACATGGTCTGTGCTCAAGCTCTCAAAGTTAATCAGCTTCCATGCCTCCATTTAAAAGCTCACAAGGTCATGCTCTCCTCAATAAAGAGCATAAAGACTTTGCTACAGGGTATGCTCTTGACCCACTCTGGAGCTGTTGTATGCAAGAATTGAGCTTTTTCTAACTCTGGCTCTTATTCCTGTGGCCCACACATCTTCACTATGAACTCTCAGAACCCTCCTAGACATCAAGTTTACCATAACTGCAGCCAGATAGGTCACCACTCTTGAGTCTTTACCAATACTCAAGTTGAAGGTGCCAAACCCAAGGATCAGTTGGGAAAAGAACAGTCAATCTAGAGGCAGAAACGCTCTCAGTTGACAATTCTTCCCAGTCTCCTCCAATTCTGTTGTCTATAGCAGACTCAGAGCCTGCTGACACTAAAGTACCTCCCATTCTGCTACTGTTACATGATATCTCTGATGAATCTGATATGGACAACTCAGAATACTGATGATTCCAATGCCTATGGATATTCAGTTCTAGCAGTACCCAAAACCATTGCAGTCCCTTACAAACTACGCTCTGGAAAGACTGCAACAACTGCCAAGCCTCTTCCTAAAGCCAAGGAGATTGTCTCTTGCCCTTATCTCACACAGGCTAAGAGGTCTCCTGTACTTGTAGAATCCTCTGAAGAAGCAGCTGAAGTAGCTGATGCTGTTTTCAAGAATTTTTTGGTCTTGCATCCTCTTCAGACTGTCTACAAGAAGTTTCCAGGCTTAGGGTGCATGATTGAGAAGTGGGACAAGGAGCTAGTCAAAGCCCAAGATATCCTGGCCATCCTCCCACCCTTTGGTTATACTACTACTTGTTTAGAGATATCCACCCAAAAGATGAAGATTAAGGCTGTCTTGGACACTGGATCTCATGTTAGTGTTGTATCCTCAAAACTTGTCAAGAATCTTAAACTTGCTCCTGACCTCAATTACCACCAGTCTTATGGTAAAGCTGGGTTGTCCATGACTCATGCTATAGGGGCATACTTTGCACTCCCTATACAGTTTGGCAAGCTACTCTAAGCTGCGCCTGTCATGGTCCTAGAGAATGAGAGTTAGAATCTTCTAGTTGGTACCAAATTCCTTAGGGAATACAATGGGATCATCAATTTAAAAGACAGCTATCTCTCCATCTTAGGGTATGAAGTCACTCTAATCTTTAAGGAGCCTGTCAAGGTTCCTGGGAAACGCCTCAAGACATGTGCCTTGAAGTACCCCACTGGTGTCTTCACGCTAAAGTACCGGACCCACTTGTCTAATATGAAGTGTCCTCCTATGGCCTGTCCTGCGTCTGAGGGGATTCTTCTCTTGACCACTTCCGCTGTAACCATTCCCCCTGAATCTCAGGCTATCCTAGACTCCCAAATATCATATGAGTTACCTGAGCGTACATTCCTAGAGTTATATTCTCCTCCCTTGCTAGGACACAATGAACCTTACCTCTGCCCAGGGATCTTGGATGTCTCTCACAAAGATCTTGTTCAGTTGTTGATAGCCAATTTAACCTCTCTCCCCATAAATGTGTCTAGAGGCCAGGCTGTTGGCTATGGCAAGTTGTTGAATGCTCCAGATGTGCTATCCTTACACCCCTTTGGTATGTTCCAGGATTTCAACTTACCTGAAGACAAGCCACAAGTCCTATCTCTGTTCACTGCTCAGGACTTCCTGCAACTGTCTCTGGTCTAACAAAAAGATGTGCTTGACCTACTGGATCAATTTTCAGATATCTTTGCTGAATATAGCACTGATTATGGTCTAGACAAAGGCGTTATTCATCAGATTGATACTGGTGATGCTCCCTCCTTCTGTGCTAAACTGTATTGCTACAGTCATGTGGAGGATGCTCAGGTGTCTAAAGAACTCAAGCAACTATTAAAAGCTGGGTTGTTTGCTCCTTCCCAAAGTCCATGGGCCTCCCTCTTGCTCATACTGAAAAATAAGGATGGAGTTCAGCACATTTTTATGGACTATTGACGGTTAAACTCTTTAACTAAGAAGGATTCTTACCCCTTGCCATGTATCAACAATGCACTCTGCTGCCTTGGAGGTTCCAAGTTTTTCTCAGCTATAGATTTGGACTCTGGCTACTGGAAAGTTGATCTCTCTCCAGAGGATAGACAAAAATCTGCACTTATCACCTCTGAAGAGCTATTTGAGCCTACTTGTATGCCTCAGGGACTATACAATTCCCCTGCTACCTTTCAGTGGGCCATGGACTCTATCCTTAGTGATCTGAAGCTCTTATGTGTCCTGGTTTACTTGGATGATATAACAGTCTTCAGCACTAGATTTACTGATCACCTGGTCCACCTCAAGTAAGTGTTCCTAAAGATTTAGGAAGCTGGCCTCAAACTAAAACATTCAAAGTGTGCTTTATTCAAGGAGAGTCTTGAATTCTTGGGCCATGAAGTAACCCAAACTGGGATTTGTCAAATGACCAAGAAGGTTGAGGCTATTGAAAAAATTCTTCCACCCACCAACCTGTACAAAGTACAAGTCTTTCTGGGTATGATGGGCTATTAAAAACAGTTTATCCTTGATTTTGCCAAAAAAAGTGAACCTCTGGTTCAACTGTTACATAATTTCCCTTCAAATGGACCTCTAGTCAACAACAGCCCTTTGAGACTCTTAAGAAAAAGCTCAAATAGGCTCCCATCTTGGTGTATCCAGACTACAATAAGGAATTTATCCTCTACACAGATACTAGAAACCTAGCTATTGGGTCCATTCTGGCTCAATTAGATGATTAAGGAGTGGATCACCCTGTAGTGTATACTTCTTGTGTCCTCAATAAACATGAGAAGAACTATAGTATCACTGAGAAATAATGCCTTTCTGTACTGCATGCAGTTAAGCAATTCTATAATTATGTTTATGGCACTCATTTTACTGCGGTCACTGATCATTCTTTGCTCAAGTAGCTGCTGCAGCTTAAGGGATCAGAAGAACGGCTAGCTAGACAGGCCCTTTGTTTGCAGGGCTACAACTTCACAGTGCTCCACTGTACCAGGATCTAATACCAAAATTCTGATGGATTGTCCAGAATGCCTATTCTTGCCCTACACCATGCTGAAGCTGATCAGTTATACAAGCTAATTGGGTACCCCTCTTCTTGGGAAAACAAGACTGAAGAGATTCAATCTGACCTGTCTAAACTATCTGAGAATACTCTCATTTTGACAACCAGCTCTTCAAAAAGGTGCATGATCAGTACCTGCCCTATGTACACCCTAGCCTCTGCCTCTTGTTAGTACTTCAAGCTCATAAGTAGACTGGACATGGAGGCATTTTCAAGACCTATGACTGGCTTCAGAAGAATTACTTCTGGGAGAACCTCCACCTGCTGATCCCAGATGTCATTGCCAGTTGTCATGACTGTCAGCTCCAACAACCTCAAGCTGCCTCTCAAGAGTTCAATCTAGTCCCTCCACAGCATGCCTTCCACACTGTCAGTATTGATGCTGTGGGGCCTCTACCCTGCTCTTGCTCTGGTTGCTGCTTCATCCTGATTACTGTTGATTATTTCAGAAAATGGGTGGAGCTTGCCCTACTAAGGACATCACTGCTAAGACAACTCTTGCCTTCCTGCTGTAAGATGTATTCTATTGCCATGGCTGCTCTCAAGTGTTGTTGTCAGAAAATGGAACTAACTTCAATGCAAAGTTAGAGACTTCCGTTGCCAAGGCTTTGGGGTCTCATCAATCTTTCTCAGCTCCCTATAACCCTTCCACTAATGGGGCAGTAGAGGATGCTAATTTGACCTTGGTTTCTATCATGAGGAAACTTACATGCTCTGATGCTGCAAAATGGGATCTATACTTACCTGCTGCTCTCTTTGCCTATTGCATCAGCAAACACTGTGCCACTGAGTATTTCCCCTTTGCAATTCTGTATGAGCGCAAGGTCACTACTCTGTTGCTCCTGGGGGCCCCCTACTCTCCTCTGACATGGCCATGGACCCTGACATCCACATCAAAAACTTAGTCAATTGCATAATTGACATACAGGCTACTGCATACACCTCTGTGTACAAGACCAAAATGCTTGAGCTCTCTCCTGGCAATGATGGACGCTCTCCCTTGCCTGGGTTTAATATTGGGGACCACGTTCACTAATATCAGCATAGAGTAGGAGGACGTGCTCACAAGTTAGATACATTGTGTATTGGACCTCTAGAAGTGACCTTTAAGCAAGGGTCAGAGTACACTGTGAAACTCCTCTCTAGTGATTGACTGTTTTCCTGTGTGCATGCCAAGTTCCTCTGCAAGTACCACCCCTAAGGCTAATCTAGAGGGAGGCAATGTCATTAATGCCACTATTCACACTGTTTTAATTTTTCTTTTGATGGGTTATTTTGAAGACAAATTGCTCTCTTTTGCTTTTGCCCTTTGAAATGGGTCTGTTTCCAAATTGGGAAATTCAATTTTTCAGCTTCCTGATTCTGCGCAACCCACTTGCCACACTAATGCTTGTGGTGATTAATACTACCATCCTGGTACTGTTTTGTGGTATTGTCAAGCACTATAAATTTCATTTCATATTTACCAATAAAAATTAAGTTATGTTCACATTTTTGTCTTTGCATCTCCAAGTACTTTAGTACCTCTCTCTAATCACAACTAGTAGAGATTATTCAATCAGGGCCACAAGGTAAACCAATAACCTTCCCTGCAACTAACCAAGACTTAGTAAAAAATCAATCCTAAGGTTAGGATTCCCTGATGTGTGTTTGTGCTGTGCCTCAGAGCACAACACTCCTTGCAGGCCCTCTTAGTTGGTTTAAGATGTTCATACATCTTAAGGTCATTGGTCCAGACAGACGGTGAAGAAAGGGCATAGGACTTTAATTGCAAGCTCTCAACTATTGTTTTTTGAATGTTGAGCAGCCGCTTGATGGTCTTCTCTGATGTGTCATGCATTTTAGTCATTAATGCCTTGGCTGTCACCCTGTCAATTCTCTTGTCTTCAAAGACGGCAGAATTTACTTTTTCTTTGACCTTGCAGTCAATGTCTTTGATTTTTGCAATTGCTGAGTTGAGGTCCTTTAGCAGCTTCTCCAGTTCTCTCATATGATTTTTTTACTGACCTTTGCATATTTTTTATAGCTTTCATCCCAATAAACTATGTGTTATTAATATATAATTGCCTCTTTGTTTATCCCTGTTTTTCCGATTTACTACAATATCTCATCTTTTTACCCATTGTGTATATGTTTTACGCTTATCTCAAAATGTGTTGTTTGCTTTGTGTCAGCATTATTTCCTTAATTACCATATTATTTTTAGCACTCAAACACAGCCCCTTGTGAAAATATTAAAAATAATTTGGTGATCAGCTAAATTTTCAATTAGAAAATTATAGGTTAAATTTTTTTAGATAAAGTTGTTGCTGATCTAAATTCAAAACCTTAGATAAACTTTAAGCTAATCAGGAGCCAAGTGATAAAGTGATTGCTGTGACATAAAGGATCATTCAATAATTCTTTTATGTTTGTGCGCTAATTAATATGATTGGCTGGATCTTTTTTTATTGTGTGCCATTGCCGCTGTGGCAAGTTGTTGGTGGACTAGTGCTAACCCAGCTGCTGATTGTGCACTAGTCCACCAATAACTTTCCACAGCAACAATGGTGTACAATGGCAAAATATCCAGCCAATTATATTAATTAGTGCACATGCATCAAAGAATTATTGAATGACCCTTTATGTCACAACAATCACTTTATCACTTGGCTCCTGATTGGCTTAAAGGTTATCATTAAGGTTTTGAATTTGGATCAGTAACAACTTTATCTAAAAAAAGTTAACACTATAATTTTCTAAT
Source organism: Entomophthora muscae (assembly GCA_014839935.2). Lineage (NCBI taxonomy): Eukaryota > Fungi > Entomophthoromycota > Entomophthoromycetes > Entomophthorales > Entomophthoraceae > Entomophthora > Entomophthora muscae. The sequence continues at coordinate 90,391 of QTSX02005725.1, forward strand.
TCAAATTTAGCTGATCACCAAATTGTTGTTAATATTTTCACAAGGGGCTATGTTTAAGTGCTAAAATGATGTGTTCTGGATCTAGATACATGACATAGTAAATATATGATTTTATAGAAATAAACTGAACATTAAAAATAAACCCAACTATAAACAAAGAGAAAATGAACAATTGAAATTTAGAATAAAGATAATATAAATAGAAAATGTTTGGCATCAGGGAGTTTATTGGGGGCAGGGAAGAGTGATGCCTAGTAGCAGGATATTGCAGGAAGGAAAGCGTAGAGCTGGTGTTGGCCTGGGAGTTCTGTGATTGGGTGGGTGGGCTGGCATGTGGGGGGGTGTTGGGAGTAGAGGCAGGAGGATTAATTGTGATGGCTGCCATATACCGCTTGTTGTATTCCTCATTGATCATTCCCTAATTGGCTGATATGTGGCTGTGGCACAGGGTGGAAGATGCTTATCCTTGTGTGATTGGTTGCTCATGTTCACATGGAAAACTATTTGAGCAAACAAGTCAGCCACCATTTGGCAACCAAAGAGAGACTCATGATTGAGGACACCAAGATAGAAGTCATTGAACGCCTGGAGGCAGCGCTGCCAGACTGTGTCTCCAATATTGAAGAACACTACATTGGCCAAATGGTATCTTCATGACTGGTGGGGTAGACTGAGGCCTGGTGCCTGCATCCTAGGATGGCCTCAAGGGTGGTGGAGCTACCTGTGACGGGAATTGCATGATAATAAGAAGCTGTCTTCATGTGGTGGGGAATCACCCACCAAATCCACATAGAGTTAATGATTAACCACCAACGCAGCTTCAGATACTGTTTTGTGAAATTTCCAAATGAGATACTAGGGTTAATTAAAATAATTAACCCCAACCAAAAAAAACCCTAGATAAATGGCCTGCAAGAGAATCAGAGTGTCTTCAGCATAAAAGTCAGGACATTGAGATAGCACAAGAGATTCAGCTTCAACAGTAGAAGGAACAGCTTTGAGATTGACAGGCATTGAATTAACATTTGGCAGTGACAACAAAGTGCTGAAAGCAGGCCCCCATCTTCCCATAATAATCTGGCTAAGGATTAAATTTTAGGGGATGTAGCACAAAAGGGCAACTACAGGATGCATTTAAAATAAAGATTAGTCTAAGTGATAATTGATTTTATTGAGTAAATTTTTGGGAGGACTCAACTCTTAAGAGTTGAAACAGAGAAAATTATTCAATATATATCAAAAATTGACTAAGCAATACCGCCTATTGGGAATCTTGACCAAGAAATGATGCCAATTATGACAGAGCCCACGGATTGGGACTGTTACAACCAAATCTATAAATTAGTAGTACTAAATACAATGATACTAATTATGGTGGAGCTTGTGGATATGAATTGCAGCTACCAAACTACATAGATTGGTAGTATAAACTATATGCATATTGAATCAGCATTAGTCTGCTGACTTGAGCCTTAAACTAGCCAATGATAAGCGCTGCCATGGCAATTAAATAAGACATGATTTGCTGCCATGGCACTTTAAAAATACACAAGCGCTGCCGCGCCGCCTAGCAATTGGATTAGGCGCCAAACTACCTTTACGTTAAGTGCCGCCGGCCCAACTGAAAATTATTGCAGGCTCCAAGGCGCCGCTTTACTTTTACATCAAGCGCCAAGGCGCTGGGTGAAGATGAAAATATTCTATTGGTTGATGTGCAATAAGTGCCAAACCTAGATTAATAATTACCCAAAATTAGGGCGTGTTAGAATGTCCTATAAGACATTGCTACCAGCCCAGAGATTACCCCGGTAGAAGGTATTGAAGAATTAGTCATTTTTAAATAAAACATCTTTGAACCATCTTTATTTTATCCTTAATCTGGTTGACCTTTATCCTAATCCTTAAGTGCTTCTGCGCAATCAGAAGCCATTGCTGGGCAATAATCATGGTTCTGTTCTATCCTGGCTCTTCTGATACAGTACTACTCATATCCTCACATATGACTGTATTCTGGTAAATTTCCTGTGCCCTATAATCTCACATAATTGTGGCGCTGTAATGCAAAAAGCGCAACACCACCTAAATCCTGGGCTCTTATTCCTTCCACATTGTCAAGTGAGTATCTAGTCCAGGTTGCAAAGAACCCTTTAGTGACCAACTTCTGATGACCATGCTGATAAACAAGTTCATATCTGGTGACCCTTAAATTACGTCAATTTATCAATGTCAACTTACAGGGGGGATTCAACCAAAAAACTGGAGAAGCTGTAACCCATTTTCAATCAACTGTTTGATTCAAGTCTGTTAAATCAGTCAGTTTTGTTAAAGGTTTTCTGGCTTTCTGAGCTTTCCTACTCAGCCAAATAATCCCCAGCATTATGGAACTTACCGTGACATTACCCTCTATCTGGTGGCTCAAGAAAACCTGGTGTTTGGAATTTGAGCTATCCCAGGAGTTGAGCAATTCACTGAGGATGTGGCCATACTTTTAGCCATTGGTGAAATCAGGGTTTTCTGATAGTAGACAAACCCCTTGGCTGAAACAGCCAGAAACGCACCAATGAATGTCCCCTTCTTGACTTTTTTCCACCCTTTTTGGGTGGTGGCTCTTTCTTGCTTGCCAAAATTGTCAAAAGCTATGGATAGCTTATATTAGGGGATGAACATGATGACATCTGATAGACTTGTCAAGCATCAGACTGGGGTGGATTTGATAGCCTGATCATATGGGAAATCCTCAGTGCCATCCCATTGGTTGCCAGCAAAATTGGTAAGTACCCAGGCTGAAGCCACTTTTTCATACATCCAGAGCTGCACCATGCACTCAGACACCCAAATGCCATGGTGTGCAAGTTGCTTTCAGACCTGGGTCAGGGGAAGCTTGGGGTCTTTCTTCAGGAGATTGAGCATTATTGGTTACGCCTTGGTGATCTGGGAGTCAACCTGCTTCTTTGGCTTCTTGGCTGTCCCAATCAGATTCCCCTTATTCATTAAGTTATTAAATTCCTGCATTATGGTGGCTTGGACAAATTGCAAAAGGGTGGCAATCTAGTTCCAGGACAGACCCTGCAGGTTCAGTGCCACAATTTCATGAAGAATTTGGGCAGTGATTATTCTGTGTTTGGGGTGCTGGGCCACAGGAGCTGAAGCTTGATTGGATGGGGGGCAGGTTGGCTTGTGGCAGGAAGTTGTTTCAAATCAGGGTTGCCATTCTGATTGGTTGGTTGGCAGGAAGCTTGTATGGGGGTGGGTACAGGAGCAGGGGCAGAGCTAGACATTAAGTGACCACTGAACAAGTCAAAGCCATAGGGGTTGGGGGTCAGGTACAGGTCAGCTTCCTCATTACCCGCATCAAAGGCTTGGGTGTAAACAGATGCCTCCAAGTTCTGAGCCTTGCCTCCATTGAAGCTGGCTTGGTTGCTACTGGCTTGGTTGCTGGCACTGTTGAAAATGCTGTTATTGAAAACCATTGTAAAAATCCTAGGGTAAAATTTCTAATAGTAGAAGCTTTAAATTTTATGCCTTATTTTTATCTTAATCATCATTCCATATTTGGAAGGTTCTCAAAACCATTTTATATAAATCAGGAGCCATGAAAATGAATAAAACACCTCTGTTCCTAAATTGAATAGCTGTTGATTGGCTGTTAAACTGTTATATTTCTATTTTAGGCTGCTCACACTACACATCTTGTGTGAGTTCATTTTTTTTGTGGTTGTGGAATCACGCTTCTAGATTGCTCTAATTTTGTTTCATTTTAGTCCTTCTATTAGTGCCTCATATGAATCTTGATTGGATTATAATATACTCTGGAACAGCACCCATCCATCTCACTTGGTGCGTCTTTTCATTTTGTTTGTGGTTTAAACAACGCCACTTGATATTTTCTATAATTTTATATAATGGGCTAGTGAAATTTTGTTTTTTGATAGTTTATTTGTTAGCCAAAATATTTAAATTATTTGAATCCTGAATCTTGTGCAACTTGGATTTTGTTCAAATCTGAAATCATTTTGTTTAAATCTGAGGTATTTTTGGTTATTGCCATAGCTTTTAAAACTACTGTATTAATTGATGATATTTTTAGAGCTCAGAGTTGATATATTAATTTAATTTATACCAAAAAATAAAAAAAAACCATGACATTATTATACTAATTTACTATTACAAGCATAAGGTTGATGGTTAAATTTTCAAGTCAAAAAGCCAGGAATTTTAAAGTGCCCCTAATAATTAAACAGGAAGAAAGCCAATAAGAAGTTCTAAGCTTGAAAAATTGCATCCTGTATGTGAGTGTTTAGTTTTGTTTTGAAATGTTTTCCTTTTTTCTGTCCTATTTTTGAGATTGTGTGCCCAATTTTATTATGGTGTATACTTGAATATTTTTAATACTAGTACCTGATTGGCTATTAATTTTTTTGTAGCATTAAAAATCAAGTGCAACCTTTCTCTTTTGTTCTGGGTTGGATTTATTTTGTTTTAGGCTTAGATTTTTTGTCTTAACATGATGTGGAACTAATGTATTAAATAATATTTTTCAAAGGTGGTTTAAAGCTAGATTTTCCCCTTAAGTAAGATTTCAAAATGTGATACAACTTTGAGGGAAAACCCCCAAATTTTAACAGCCCAGTTTTATATGATGTTAAGAATGATACACCTAGGAAAAGTGAGTTCACAAAAAACAAAGACAATCCAATCAAATGATGAGACACTGAGTGTTTAATTGAATCCAATTTGATAATAGATATATTAAATCATAAACAACATAAGCAAAATCATCCAAATAGAAAATAGAAAGGATATTTAATTAAATTTGTCAGAACTTTTGGTTCTGCTCTCAGACCTGGCAGTCTGATTACAATTTGCTTTATTAAGTATATGGGATATTTGTGTCATTTTTAGGAGGACTTTTTTGTATGAAGACAAGTGTTATCTGTGATGTCTGTGGGTTCCTTGACAGGACAACAGCTAGTAATGTCAAGGGAGACAAATTCCAAGCGGCTCTAAGTCTGGCAGCTTGCTTAGGTCTTTGAGAACTGACTAAGGTCTTTGGACCTAGATATCTTCTACTGTGAAAAGGTTCTACAGTAGGATCTTTGTAATATTGCCTGCCTTCCATTAGTCCAATGGAAGGGCTTTTATAGAGCTTGCACTCTCTTGCCAGGATAAGATCATCTGGCACTCCTAACTCTTGCTTGGACGTATTTCCATCCCCAGACTGCCAGCATCAACCCCCAGAGTCAGGCATCCATGCAAGGGCATGTGATTCAATATAGTAGTATCTTTCTCAGGGCACTTGTTGTAATATAATCATGTGTGATCCATTAGCATGCCAGCGGTGGCGGTGCTAATTGAAGCACTATTCTTAGCACACAGTAAAAATTTCACAGGCAACCTTCCTATCAGGAATTTACAGTGGCACCAGCAGGTTGTCAGTGCAAATTAATCACAACCCTTTTGGATCCTTGGAGAAACTCATGTTCTTCAACCTGGCAGTTTGCCAGAGTATTACAGAATAACTCTAGTCAATTGGGAACCAGTCATAATTAGAATTCCATTTTATTACTGGTTGTTCTTGAAATGAGTGATCCAAATCATTAATACTAAGGCTTCTAAGATCAATTAAGCCTGCTGGTAATATATTGGAAGCTTCTCCAATTAATGGCTTGGAAAGCAGCCAATATGAACAGGGTAGAACAAAGTAAGTATAAATTCCTGATATTTCCCCCAACTTGACTTAGTTATACCCTCAAGTTCTTCAACTGTTTATTACAATGTCACATCCATCCAACACTTCCCATGCTTCCCAGGTTACAGATGCCCACATCCTCATTGCTGCCATGTTGGTTTCAGATTGTGCCCTTTTCCAGTCAATGTTGTATGATGCCAAGAAGGTGCATATTTACGGGCTTTGCAACAGGGATACCAGTACAATATTTATGGTATGGTTCATGAGGAGCCTCCTCAAAAGCAGGCACGTCAGGAACCCAAGTCCCCACCAAAACAACCTTCCTGTGAATAATTGACCTGGCAGGGTGCAGAGATCCCCTTGGCTCCTTCTGAAGAGCAGCCTGTCAATACTCAGGCGTATGTGTAGAGATCTTTGACTTTGCAGGCTCCAGTTAGCAACCTGCCAATTGTACAATACCTCATTGATATGCCTGACTTTGATTGCAGAGTCATATTTTCTGGTTTTTAGTTGTGTTATTATTCCTGTTTGTTGTCCTGCAAAAATGTCTCAAGCAGGATGATGTGTTTGGCTCCAGGGGACAACATCCTGGAGGACACGGCAGGAAATCTTTATAACAAAAGATTTGAGGTTCAAAGCTAGCCTTGGGTTAGCCTTCAGGGCAAAATTAAGGACATGTACCTTAATTTCCTGAAAAACAAGATTTAAAAGTCCTTTTGGCAGAAAGGACAAGAAAAGCCTGAAGATTATAAATGCCAACGCAAATGTGAATAAACTTGGTTTTATTAGGAAAAGTGATTCTACTTTAAATAGTAGGCAAGGGACAGTGATCTCTCATTAGGAAAACAGAGTGGCTGAAGGGGTCACATTGGGATGAGGTCATACAAGGATCAACCACAGACAGGTACAATAATCCAGAATGGGTGGATATTGAACCAGACCCATTTGCGGAAGGCAAGGAATTTCTGAAGTCAAACGCAAACCCAGCAAAATCTTTGCAACTATCACAATTTGAAGGCCATATCAAAATAGCATTAATTGCGCAATTTACAACATCTCCCCCCTTAAGATTGGACACAGGGAGGTGGTATTTGCGGAGAAACTTGGAATGAACACGGGCAAAAGGAGTCCAGAAGACAGCAGCTTTACTGTATACTCAACACCCTTCTTAAAGGTGACCTCACAGGGCCCAACCCAGAGGGGATCCAGCTTGTGGGCTCTACAACCTGTACAATTCTGATAGTAGAGAACTAGATCACCTATTTGATACTCAGGGAGGGGGGCTCTAGTAGCATTGGACGGGGAGAGCTCCAGGGCCTTAACCTTGTAAGAAGTAGAGTATGCAGTTGCCTGGATGTCAATGATACAATTGGTTAAGTCTCTAACATGGGCTTCAGGATTTGAAGACGTATCAAATTCAATCAAAGGGGGTCCCAAGATTGAGGGGGTAGCCGCCTCACGTCCATACAGCATGGCAAAAGGTGACTGGCCTGTCATGTGGTGCCTACTGAGTTGGTAAGCAAAGAGGGCAGCAGGGAGGAACATATCCCAGTTGGCAGCGTCAGAGAGCGTGAGCTTTCTCATTATGGATACCAGAGAAGAGTTTGCACGTTTGACAGTTCCATTGGTGGAGGGGTTATAAGGCGTGGAGAACAATTGATGAGTTCCCATAGCTTTGACAATAGAAGTGATGAGACAGGCATTAAAGTTGGTACCATTTTCAGAGAGCAGGACTTGAGGGCAGCCATGTTGATAGAAAATGTCTTGTAGCAAGAAAGTAGCTGTGGTCTTAGCAGTTATATCTTTTGTTGCTCTGGCTTCAACCCACTTGCTAAAGTGGTCTACAGCAACCAATATGAATTGGCATCCAGACCTAGACTGAGGGAAAGGCCCAACAGCATCAATACTCACTGTGTGGAAGGCATGCTTTGGGGGGATGAGTTTGAACTGGTTTTGGGACAGGCAAAAGAGTTGGAGTTGACAGGAGTGACAGGAAGCAAGGATATCAGTTATCAGGAGACGCATGTTCTCCCAATAGAAGTTCTAGCATAACCAGTCATTAGTCTTGGCTATGCCTCCATGGCCAGTGTAAATGTGAGCTTGGAGATGATGGCTATCTTCATGCTAGGACAAACATAGGTTAGATAGGCATTGTTAACCTTTTTGAAGAGTTGTCTATTGCAAATAACAGTGTCCTTGAATAGGGTCTGTAGAGCCAAGCAGATATCCTCTGGATCAGTGGCCAAAGAGTCAGGATACCCTATTAACTTGTATAGACAATCAGCGTCAGCGGGATGGATAGTTAGGATTGGCATTCTGGACAGGCCATCAGTGTTCTGATGTTGGGCCCCAGGATGGTGTATCACAGTGAAATTGTACCCTTGTAGACGCAGAGCCCAACGTGCTAGTTGACCTTCAGGCTCCTTTAACTGCTGCAGCCATTTGAGGGAGGGGTTATCTGTGACTACCGCTAAGTGGGTCCCATAAATGTAATGTTAAAACTGTTTCACCGCATGCAGCACGGCCAAACATTCCTTCTCAGTGACGCTGTAGTTCTTCTCATGCTTATTGAGGACCCTTGACAAGTAGGCTACAGGTCATTCCACGCCTTCATTGCCAAGTTGGGCAAGGATGGCATCCACAGCTATTCCACTAGTATCAGTGAACAAGATGAACCCTTTATCATAATCAGGATAGACTAGGATAGGAGCCTCCTTGAGCTTGGCCTTCAGCGCTTTGAATGCTTGTTGTTGGCTGTCAGTCCATTCAAAGGGGACGTTGCAAAGCAGTTGGACAAGGGGTTCACTCAGTTCATCAAAGTCAGGTATGAACTGTTGGTAGTAACCCATCATACCAAGGAATACTTGAACCTCTCAAAGATTTGTGGGAGGTAGCATCTTGTCAATGGTTTCCACCTTATTATCCATGGGGCAGATTCCAGTTTGAGTGACCTCATGACCTAAGAACTTGAGACGTTCCTTGAAGAAGGAGCACTTGGAAGGTTTAAGCTTCAATCCAGCTTTGCAAATCTTGATGAAGACAGCCTTAAGGTGTTCCAAGTGATTGGTAAAGGTAGCGCTGAACACAGTGATATCATCAAGGTATATGAGGACACAAGAGAGCTTTAGGTCTTGTAGAATGGAGTCCAAGCCCGTTGAAATGTGGCAGGGGCATTGCAGAGTCCCTGGGGCATTTGAGTGGGTTCAAAAAGGCCTTCTTAAGTGATAAGTGCAGCTTTTTCTTAATCTTCAGGAGAAAAGTCAACTTGCCAGTACCCAGAAGCTAGGTCTATGGATGAGAAAAACTTGAAACCACCCAGCTGTCTAAGTGCATTGTCAATTCTAGGCAAGGGGTATGAGTCTTTCTTAGTGAGAGAGTTTAGGTGGCAATAGTTCATTACAATGCAATGTCCGCCATCTTTCTTCTTGAGAATCAGTAATGGGGAAGCCCAAGGACTTTGGGAAGGAGCTAGTAACCTGGAGTCCAGAATTTGCTTGAGTTCTTTAGACACCTGAGCATCTTCCACCCTACTACAGCGGTATGGTTTGGCACAAAAAGGGGACACATCCCCAGTATCAATCTGATGGATGACCCCTTTAGCTAGGTCATAGTCTGTAGAACCAGAGGCAAAGATGTTGCTGAACTGATTGAGTAGGTCCAACACGTCTTTTTGCTGAACAGGAGACAGTTGGGGAAAATCAGCAGCAGTGAACAACGAGAGAACTTGATGATTGTCCTCAGGTAGATTAAAATCACTGAACGTTCCAAAGGGATATAGGGAGGCCACCTGTTCTGCTCCCAGTATACAACCCTGTCCCACAACCTGGCCTTGGGTCACCTGCATGGGTAGGGCTATCAGGTTGGCAAGCAGTAATTGTACAGGCTCTTTGTGGGTTCAATCTAAAATCCCAGGACACAGGCAGGGCTCTGTACAACTTAAAGATTCAGGTGAGTAAAGTTCCAAGAATGACTTTTAGTTAGCTCATAAGAAATCTGGGAATCAATCATCACTTGAGAGCCCAGGGGAATGGTAATAGCCGCTGGTGCTAGCAGGGTTACCCCTTCTTCTGCAGGGCAGGAAGGAGGAGGGGTACGCATGTTGGAGGAGTGGGTCCTATACTTGAGAGAGAAGATACCCATAGGGTACTCAAGCACACAAGCTTTAAGACATTTCCCTGGAAGGCGTGGAGGTTCCTCAAAAATCAAAGGAACCTCATATCCCAAGAGCAAAAGTTATCCATCTTATAAGTTTACAATCCCATTATACTCTTGGAGGAATTGTGTACCAACCAAGAGGTCATAGCTTTTGTTCTCAAGGACAACGGCGGGGGAAGCAATAAGGAGTTTCCCAAACCTCATGGGTAGAGAAGAATAGGCACCAATGGCCTGTGTCTGTGCCATAATAGCTGTGCCATACAACTGCGTGTAGTTGAGGTCAGGGGACAGCTTAAGTTTCTTCATTAGTTTGGAAGATACCACATTGACTGGGGAACCCGTGTCCAGGATGGCTTTGATTTTAACCTTTTGGATTGATACTTCTACATGGGTTGTATCTTTCCCAAAGGGGGGCAAGACTGCTAACACATCTTGCACAGCTTCTAGCTCCTTTTCCCATTTAGCTAGCATTCACTGTAACGCAGGAATCCCCTTATATACAGTCTGTAGTGGGAGAGATACAGTCACATTTTGAAAGAGAGCGTTGGCTAGTTTGGCAGCTTCCTTAGAGGAGTTGACCAAGACGGGAGTTCAATGGGCTTGAGATAGGTAAGGGTGAGCCACCACAGACTTAGCTCCACTTGCGGATACTTGGGAAGTGGTGGTAGTCTTTCCAGAGTGAAGCTTGTATGGGACAGAGTTAGTTTCTGGAACAGCCAAGACAGAATAGCCATAACTATCAGCATCTTCATTATCAGAATCTTCAGGCTCTGAATCACTGGAGAGATTGTGAAACAGATAAAGGATAGTTGGGCCAGAGGAAGACAGAGCTTCCTCATCAGACAGAGAATCAGGTGGAGATAAGGGAGATTGGTCAGCAGAGAGTGTCTCTGTCTCTAAGCTGACCTCTCTTTTCCCGCCTGTTCCTTGGGGTCAAAACCTTCCACTTGAGGATTAGAGCAAGTGTGTGAGTGGTGCCCAATTTGGCCACAGTTATGACAACCCTGCCTCTAGCCTGTCTACCAGCGCCCAGGGTCTTTATGTGTGGTGTACAAGAGGTAGTTCCAGCATTGCTGGCCTTATTTTTGCGTACCACTGTTCCTCCATGGGTCAAATACATGTCTTGTAAGAGAGTCTTAATACTCTTCATGGAAGTGAGCAAAGCCTTGTGTGCCTTAAATTGTAGGAATAGAATCTGGTTCATCTTCAAAGCATTTGAGCAAGCCATTTAGGCTTCCCAGGGAGTTAACTGTTGACTGGTGATTAATTGTTGGCCTTTAATATAGAAACAATCTGTGAACTCAGCCAGGGTTTCCTTGGGCTTAAAGGCAATGTGAATAAATGCATCCTTTTTGACCTCCAAGCTGAGATCTCCTCCAAACTCTTCAATAATGAGGCACTTCATGACCTCCCAAGTGACAATGAAGGGGAGCTTGGGGACCACAACTTCTTGGCAAGTGGGTTGGAGACAGGTAAGGATGTGTTCTTTCTTGAGCTCATTAGTAGCCCTTTGCATTGCAGTTTTGCAAATGGTTAGAAAAGCAGCAATGGTAGAGGTTTTTGGATCAAATATCTGTTTGAAGGTTGGTTTGTAGTTCAGGTTAATGGAAAAGGACAAGGATTGACTGTTTTCACCAGGGTTGAAGACGTTAATATGCAGGTTGCTTTCAAACTTGGACTCAGCAGCAGGTTGTCTAGCCCATAGGAGTCAAAGGCTTTCCTCTAGAGTGTCCAAGGTAGAGCTTTTCTGTCCACTAATATCTCTGGTAGTGGCGGCAGAAGTCCCAAACTTGTCAATCTTGATTTGTTGTACTGCCAAGGTGCCAGCAATCCCATTAACACAAGTAGTCAGAGAAGTGGCCTGCGCAACCAATGGGGCAACTTGTCCATTTAGGGTCTTGGTAAAGCAGGAGAGGTTTTGGACCTCTCTTTCCAACATGTCTTGCCTATCAGCTACATCATTTGTCACTTTGGCAAGTTGATCTAGTGCACGTGCACAGTTGACTGGGGTTGACCTTCCAGGCCAGGGCAATAATCATGATTGTCAGGAGCAAGAGTATTAACAACTTCACCTTCAGATTCAGATTCAGATGACAAATCCTCAGAGTTAAAGAGGCGCTGTCTTAAGTACTCAATTTTTCCCCGTAAGGTAGCCACCTGATCAGTGAGGGAGGCAATACAAGGGTCAGGCATTGGATTGACTGGAGGGGGGTTCAGCACAGAAGCTTGACGTCAAGTGGTAGCCTTGAGTTTGGCAATTGCCTCCCATACCTTGGTTTCAAAATCAGATGGGGCCTTGACAAGAGGAGCAGGGGGAGTCACCTCAATAGATGCTACCCTGTCATCCACATAATTTTGCACCTGGTATAGAGTGTTGCCTAGTGCAGCCTTATCAAGGCTGTACTAATGCTGTAGATGGTGGCCCCAAGTATTGACATGAGCTCCTATCAATTCAAGTTGCAAGTTGGCATGCTCTCTGAACTGATTAAGCTCATTAACCAGAGTCTCAAAATCCTGGCAATGGTTTAGCAGAAAGGCCTTGATTTGCTCACGTCACGCTACCTGATGTTCATCCAACTTGCATAGTTGATCCTTTATGTATCCAGGGATCTAGGAACAAAGGGAGTTCAAGGAGGTGGTTTGGTACTTCTGTGACGCCAATGAGTTGCTCTGGTTGTCAGAAATACAAGCAAAGAGACTGTGTGACCATTCTTGGTAGGCCATATTTTGAGCACAATTATTTGATACAGCAGTGGCTACAGCATTCAATAGTTAATTCTGGGATCCTAAGGCAAGTTGGTGGTGAACTAGGGCAGGCTGGATGAACCGGTTAACTAACACGCCAATAGTATCCATGGATTCCATCAATGCAGGGGGGGAGACTGAAGTCCAAAAGGAAGGAGTACAGGTCTTCAGAAGCGTACCCAGGATGGAGGCCAGGGATAGAGTGCATGGCTACTGTACCAGAATGAAGAAGGGAGCGGGCGGCAGCACAAGCTTGTTTATAATTGAGAGAGAAAGCAGGAAGGGGGCCCACACAGGCCTGGGAGACAGAACCAATACCATAGGATTTGAGGGGGTATTGGTGATGTCTTCTTCTAGAGGGGGACTAGAAAATTTAGGTTGATTGGGTACTTAAGAAAAAAAGGGAGAAGGACCAGAGAATGCACGCAGGAACAGGGTAACCAAGGGGCTTGCAGCCCCTGTAGTGAGCACCATTTTGTTGTGTTTGGCTCCAGGGGACAACATCCTAGAGGACACGGCGGGAAATCTTTATAACAAAAGATTTGAGGTTTGAAGCTAGCCTTGGGTTAGCCTTCAGGGCAAAATTAAGGACATGTACCTTAATTCCCTGGAAAACAAGATGTAAAAGTCCTTTTGGCAGAAAGGACAGGAAAAGCTTGAAGATTATAAATGCCAACGCAAATGTGGATAAACTTGGTTTTATTAGGAAAAGTGATTCTACTTTAAATAGTAGGCAAGGGACAGTGATCACTCATTAGGAAGACAGAGTGGCTGAGGGGGTCACGTTGGGATGAGGTCATACCAGGATCAACCACAGACAGGTATAATAATCTGGAATAGATGGATATTGAACCAGACCCATTTGCAGAAGGCAAGGAATTTCCGAAGTTGAACGCAAACCCAGCCAAATCTTTGCAACTATCACAATTTGAAGGCTATATCAAAATAGCATTAATTGCGCAATTTACAACACAGGATCTTAAAGCTTGTATCACGTCTTTGAGTTTTGATTTCTTCTCAGTGAACAACAAAGTGTTAGAGGAGCGCTTAAGCCACAACCTTCTAGACCTAGTGGAGGTCTCCTGTAGAAATGATCCTGTTGATGGCTTAAATTGAGGGTTTGTCATCCAAATTTCTAACCAGATAATTCAATCCTGGTCTCAGCATCTTCCCCCATTTCTATCAGTGTATCAGAAGATGCAGGTTGACAACTGCAACCAGCAGGATAGTTATCTAGGGAAAGTAGTCTGCTGGTGTTGAGATTCCTTCCACAACATGGATTGGAAAGCCGCAGTAAGAGCCATGGTTCTATGTTGGAATGTCATGTTGACACCTGACCTGCGGCTCCCCCATGGCAGCTTCCAAAGAATGGCTGCACATTGGGAGAAGCTCCAGAACACTGTTGGTAATTTAAAGGCCATACTCCCTGACAAGTTTCTTAGCATTGACAATTTCATTATGGATTATCTTATCTTGGGTTGTGGCTATTCCCTAGAGGGTGGTCTCTGGCAGGTCAACTGGGACTTCAAGTCCATCCCCCTTCCTTTGGTTAATTTCTCTCACCTTTCTCCTGCCTACAAGAAATCATGGTTGTGTGTGGCTGTCTTCTTGTTTGTTGAGAGCCAGTGCTTTTCTTTCAAGTCACTACCCTGAGATGTGGCTCTTCTGGCTGGGGACCAAGAACCTGATATGACAATGGTGACACCCGGGCTTCAATGTGCCAGCCCAGCCAATCCTGAAGAGGATTCCAAAGAGGAGGAGAACAAGAGAACCAAGGATGACAGAGACAAAGAGGACAAGGATGACAACAAGTACCAGGAGGTTAATTTTTAATTCTTGCCCTTTTTACTTATTTTAATAAAAATCAATTTGAAAAGCTTTATTTGTATTCTTTAGAAAGTATAGAAATCTGACTTAGATGCCATTATTTGGCAAAATGTGAAAAGGTTTTAGGAACCTTGTGTGGACCCTATTAATGAGTTGCCCATCCAAAACGTCATTGATGATGTAGGCATCTTAGCCTGTTCTTTTAATGAATTCAAATGGTCCTTTCCAGATATTGTCAAGTTTGTGCGCTCTTCCTATTACTTTTTTTTGATAGGAAATTTGAGTTCCAACCTTGAATTCTGCCAAAGTATGGTGGTTGGAATTATCCTGCTGGCGTTCTCTTGTTCTGTCCAGTGTAGTCTCTGTGAAATCTTCAGCCTGAAGCTTAATCAGTGTATCTACCAACCTCATCATTTATTGGTTGTAGGTGATTTCCCCAGGATTGCCCATAGCAGAAAACAGGATGGGCGGGATGGCAGGGTGTCAACCATACATCAGCTGGAATGGGGAAAACTTAGTTGTGCTGTGGATGGAGATGTTTTATGCAAACACAACTGCTGGCAGGAAAAGATACCACTCAGAGGTACACTTATCTGCCAGTTTCTGAAGGATATTCACCAAGATGCCATTTGCTCTCTCAACCATCCATTTTTGTTTTCTGAGTGGTATGGAGTAGAGAGCACTCCCCTCACACCCATGAGCTCATTAAGCTTTGGAATAACATTGGCTGTGAAGTTAGTGCCATTGTCTGTGAGAATGAATTGCAGACAGCTGTGACAGTGAACAATTTGCTCTAAGATGAACCTTGTAGTGGCCTCTGCGCTGACGTGCTGAAGAGCTTTCACCTCTACCCAGTTGTTAAGATGATCTATGGCTACAATTATGTATCTGAGCCAACCAACGCATATTGGGAGAGGGCCAATCACGCCAATGCTGATGGTTTGCCAAGCAAATTTGAGCTTGACAGCCTTATATTGATGCTTGGGCACAAATGGCTTCTCATGCTGGCACTCTGTGCAGCAAGTCAAGGTTTCCTTGGTATCAAATAATAGTGACTCCCAGTAGTAGTGCAGTTTCAACTGGTGTACTGTCTTTCAAAGACTGTCATGGCCCACAGCTTTATGAGCTGCCATGATCAGAGATGATCTTTCTGGAGGGCGGGGGAAAATGTACTTATTCCCTTAATGATATTTATATAGGTTACCATCTTCTACCCTAAAGTCCTTCATCAGTTCACAGAGGATAGCCTGGATTTTTTCAGGCTTGTCCTCAAACTGGCCAGTAAACATCTTATCATATAGTATATTGGCCTGTGATGATACTATATTAACAGTCAGGAGCCTGGATAAGCAGTTGGCACTCTGATGTTTTGCTCCTGGGCAATGCACTATCTTATAGTCAAATGCCTGCAGCTTTAGAGCCCATTGTGCTAGGCAACCTTCTGGCTCTTGTAGATTCTGAAGTCAGCTCAGGCTGGCGTAGTCAGTCACAACTGTGAGGTGAACCCCATGGAGATACACTCATAACTGTTTGCAGGCATATATCACTGCCAAACATTCATGTTCTGCTACTGTGTAATTCTGTTCATGGACGTTCAGGGAGCAGCTGGTGTAGGTGACCAGATGTTCTTAACTGTCATTGTCATTCTGAGACAGTACTGCTCCCAGTGTGCTCAAGGATGCATCTGTATGGACCACAAAGGGCTTAGTAAAATCAGGATACATAAGCACTGGACTGTCAGACAGGCTGATTCTGAATGAGTCAAAAGCATACTGGCAGGAAGAGGTCCAGGTAAAAGGTACTCTGTTTTTAAGCAAGTGAAAGAGAGGTTCACCTGTACATGAGAAATTTGGAATAAACCTGTGATAATATCCTACCGTGTCTAGAAATACTTGAATATTCCTTTTGCTCTTGGGAGTCTTCATTTTAGTTATTGCTTCTATCTTGGCAGGTTGTGTCCAGAGTTCTTTAGTGTCAATCACAAAACCTAAATATTTGAGCTGGTCTTTGAAAAACTGGCACTTCCTGGGCTTTATCTTCAAGTTAGCATCTACTAGTTGCTTGAAAACAGCCTTCAAGTGTTCCAGATGATCTGTGAACGTCCTAGAAAATATTTTAATATTATCCAGATACACAAGAATTAAGGACAACTTGAGATCTCCCAGGATTGTATCCATAGCTTGTTGGAATGTTGCTGGTGTGTTACATAATCCTTGGGGCATGCGCGTTGGTTGGAATAGGCCTTGAGAAGTGATAATGGCACAATTCTCTTGTTCTTCTGGTGGAAGTTTGATCTTCCAATACCCAGAGATCAGATCCATTGAAGAGAAGAACTTTGCACCTCTCAGGCAGCCCAAGGAATTGTCAATTCTTGGCAGCAGGTAGGAGTCCTTCTTTGTAATAAGGTTTAGAAGTTGGTAGTCTATGACTACTTGGTTACTTTCATCCTTTTTTTTTACTATAAGTATGGGCAACACCCAGGGACTCTTTGATGGAACCAACATTCCCCTATCTAGGAGCTGTTGTATTTTCTTGTTGACAGTCTCCTTGCTGGCCTTTGATTGTCAAATGGGGTGGAGTCAAATTGGTTTGTTGTCACTGGTGTCAATGTGGTGGTTAACATCCACAGCACATCCCAAGTCAAAATCATCATCAGCTAAGATGCATCTGTACTTCTCAAACAGGGCACTTGCTTGTTCCTGTTGCTCTTTGTTTAAAGAGGACAGGTTGGCCAATGGGGTGGTCACATAAGCACTGGCTTTGACTTGATCAGGTAGCCTCATTTCTGATAGGTCCCCAATACATTTGAAGCTAGCTAATTCCTTGGTTGGCAGAAGATGCACAAATCCTACTATCTGGTGTTTCTTTATGTGGATGTTGTGGTCCTGCAAATTGGTGAATAAGATGTGCACTTCTCTGTGTCCTGGTATAATTATACCAGGCGCTATGCAGGGTTTAAACCTAGATCTTCCCCAGGGCTGATGTATTTTTCCATATAAGCCTTCAGGAATTTCTAGGGTCAATCCTTTTGGTACAACACACTGTGTACCAGAATTGAGAGTGAAGGTTACCAGGGAGCAAAGTGGAATTCCTTTATGCTATTTTATCTGGGTTGGAAATTTCTTTCTCTTTCTTCCCTTCTTCTCACATGGTACCCCTACAATCTCTTCCTTATACGCTAAATTGATTGTCAGTTTCTCTTTGACACTGGCGGCGTCTTTGGTGTAATATAGCGGGATGGTCTGCTTCAATATGGTGAAGGTGTCATTTTCCATATCAAGTTTCACACCATATTTATGCATGAAGGTGGTGCCAATCAAAACATTGTAGTTTTGACTAGGAAGGACAACAGCGGACCAAGAAACAGCTATTGATCCAAATTGCATTGGAATAGCACTGTATGCTCCTTTGGAAGTTGTGGTATATAGGCCGGTGGTGCTGTAAACTCTACTATGCGCAATATCAGGAGACAGTCCTATTTTTTGAACCAGGCAGGTGAAAACTATGTTGATTGGCGCTTCACTGTCAATTATGGCTCTTACTTTCACCTCGTTAACAGAAATGTCTGCATAAGTACACTCAGAGTAAGTTTCAGATTTAAGTTTAATAGGTGAATTCCAAGAGGGGCTGGGGTGTCAAAGTATTGCTTGAGACTCTGTCCTATTTCAGGAAATTTGTTCTCAATGGTTTCAAGCAACATTGCCAGTTGGACGCCTTTGAGGTTGGGAACGTCACTGAAAATATTGGGATTCTCATTCAAGCAGGTTTCCTGTACTTGCGCGGCATAAGGTTTGAAAACTACCTCAACTGCATTGGCAGTAGTCTTCCAGGGTCTACCTCTTCTGCATGCAGGGATGGCATACAGGTCATTGGCAACCAATTGGTGTACAGGGTCTTCCTCAAAGTCTTGACTAAGAGCAAAGAGTTCAGGATATCCTTTTGTCAGGGAGGTGTTCTTGGCAGGGTCCTTGGTGGGGTTGGCGTGTTACTTGGCAGTCTCCTTGGCAATCTCAGCGGGCTCTTCAAGTTTATCTCTATCAGGTTCTTTTGGAATAGTTGAGGGAATGACGGGTGCAGTATATTCCATTACTGGCCCGCCTTTTCTTTTTCTTGACTCTTTTCTTCAGTTTCCACTACTACATTGAGTCCAGGAGGTTTTCCTTTAGAACAACATTGACTTTCCCAGTGCCCCTTTTTGTTGCACTTTTGGCAGGTAATGTTGGAATTATAGGGCTTCCCCTCTCCTGCAGGGTTTGCAGTAGCTTTTTTCCCCTTCAGGCGGCTTGACTGATCTGTTTCAATCCCAGTTTCTTCCTTGATTCTCAGACCCATTGCAACTGGTCATTTCTTTATTGGGAGCATCAAATTGGGCTCCAAGCCAACCCAAATAACTGCTAATTTTTTGGATGTTATTGGCCTGGTCTAGTACTGGGAACATCACATTGGATAGCTCTCTAACAGCTGGAGAGCTCTACTCATTGTGATGCAACAATCCAAGTTGGTAATTACTCCTGCCCCCAGGAGTACCTGTGCTTCATGATAGAAGCGGTCAGCAAAATCTTGAACACTCTCATATTTCTTGAAAGTGATGTTGCTGAATTCAGCCTTCCTTGCTTGCAACTTGGTTTTGCTACCAAATTCTTCAATCACTGCAATTTTGCATTCTCATAAGACCATTCTTCTGCCAGAAGTTGAGGCATGATAACATCCACACTGGCAGGGTCTAGAGCGTTGATCAGAGCTGTTGTCTTCATGTGGTCAGAAGCTCCACACATTGATATTTTGAAGAGACAGATAAAGATTTTAATGTTACCCTTTTGGTCAAAAGTTGGCAAATTTAAGGTCTTGAACTTGTGGTCAGGGATTGTCTTATCTTTGCGTGATTCTACTACTGGTTTGACAGGGCAAAGGCCAGTGAGTAGTGTGAGAGGCGGCAAGGCAGCCACTCTTATGAGAATGTGACGGGTTCCCCTGCTATTGTCAGTACCATGTTTGGAGGTAAAGTCAAAGAATTCAGGGGATGATGCCTTACTCTTCTCAGGAGAGGAGTTTGGAACAGGGCTCTGTGTCAGGGATCCAGTCTCGGGCAGCTGGCCTGCCATTTCTGGGGGTAACTTGGGCCGGGGTTTTTGCGGGCAGGGGCCATCACAAGAGAGGAGCTAACTTAAGAAGGTAGAAAGCAGATTTCCCCACCCAAGACCACGGGCCAGCAGCCGGTACAATGGTGTCCACCACCCCTGTGAGGGTGATGTACACTATTCTGAAAAGCTTGCTGGTATGGTTGGTTGGAAGGTCAGGTGAAGAGGCTGGCATTGGTTTGGGTTTTATGGGCAGTTCCATATAGATATTGTAGGCTGGGAGATATGTTTTTCCTCTAAATAGTTTTGGGGTTGAGAATATCCACAGGCCTTGGCAGTTGTATCTAATGGCAGATTGGATGTGGGCTAGCGGGTCAAGCTCAAGAATTTTCTCTGGTGTATAATCCTTATATTTGGGCTTCAAGGGATAATCAGTGAAGTGAACTGGCCCAAAGGATGCACCAGATGGACAGAAAACTGCGGGCAGTGGGGCAGGAGGGCTGGGAGCTCTTGAACTGAATTGATAGACAGCAAATACAAAATATGGCAATAGCTGTAAAAGCCAAAGTAACATAACCTTTATTTAAAAATGGCAATAAGGTTCAAGCACAGAATCTATAGGCATATATAGCATTCTGCATCCAAACTTAGTATTTTCCATCAGGGCTTTATCAAAATATTGGGGAAAATGCAGGCAGGCAGCCAGAGGGCCCAAGTGTGGGAGCAGCAAAATGGCACCTCAGCTGGGTGTCCTCTCATTGGTCAGAACGTCCAATTTGGTCACTCAATTTTCTTGATTCTTTGTTGTGGTCACAGGGTCAGGCCCAAAGCCTGGGTTTATCTTTGGCAGTAGGGTTTGATTGGTCACTTGAGAGGACTTCAAACTCATGAAATTCACAGAGGCGTCATCTCTGCTTCCATTAGGCAATTTGAGAGGCTCCTCTTCAGGTGCCACCATGGTCAAGCTGATACAGGTATTCTGGCTTTGGGACTTAGCAGGAGCCTCAGCTTGCAGGGGCTCAATCCCAAAAAAACGCGGGCAGGCGGGCCCTTGGTCCATGGGCCCAGCGGCCTGCAGGAATGTAGGTTCAGGGTTCAAATCCCACCCTTGGGCCTGGGTTCCCTGGGGTAATGAATTGTCAATCATGACACTCTGCTTATCCTCTACAGAAAATATGTTACCAGATAGTATGGCCTGCTTCAATCTGCTGAGTTGTGCAGAGATGTTGGCCTCAAAGTCCTTTCTGGCAGCGTTGTTAGATTGTACTTGCTCCAAAAGGCTGCTACAGTTCCCTTCCATAAGCAGAGTAGTGGAAGCTAGCAGATCTAGACGTTTGCTGTAGACATCCAACTTATGTTCAAGGGCGGTAACCTGAGCACAATTGTCTTCCAAGTCCTGATATAGCTGGTTGGTCAGGGTGTGGACGGTCTCCATAGTTTCTCACAAATTGTGCTTATTATTGATATAAGCTTCATGGTTGAGGCAGCAGGTGTGCTGGTCCTGGGTCTTATCAGAGATAGGAGAGCTTTCAGAAAAAGCTGGCTTTCCCTTCATTTTGTTCACCTTTTCAACCAGTTTATTTATCCAGAAGATGATCTTGTTCTGGTGCTTTTCATGGCAGGCACTATTTTCTGAGATCATACTGTGAATTTTATCATGTTGATCTGCTATCTTGTCCAAGCTGGACTGGCAGGCAAGGAAACAAACCTTATTGGCTAGGTTGACGCTGTGGCGGGTTACAACTGAAGCCCATTTTGGGGTCAGACCGTGTGAATCAAGGATTCCAGCCGCCACTTGTACCACCTGGTTGTTGAACTGGGAAACTATCTCATCTAAACAATAATGTGCAGAAAAAGCAGCTTCATTAATGCTACCCACAGCTTGTTAGACGGTGTGGAAGCTGGAGTTCAACTGATGTACCAGGGCAGCATGGGTGTGCTGGATCTTAATTCTAAAACGGCCCATCTCTTTGAGGTCAAGGTTTTGATGGGCCATCAAGCGCTGTACATGCGTGATGGTGAGGTGCACAAAGTATGGCAGAACATTGGTTATTCTATATATCCCTTCTCTCTTCAGAAGTAGGCCAAGCTGAGTGCTGCTGGCCTCCTGGTAGCTTCTGAAGGTGGACCACAAGTGCTTGGAGGATCTTGTGGTGGTAAAAAGAGTGTAATCACTATCCTGTTGTTTATCACCAGTGAATTTGTAGCCTTTTATTAAGACATCCATAAGTGACCGCATGTCCTCAATTTTATTACTTTGTGGTTTGTGTTGTACCATTGTACCAGTGATATCAAGGTTTATTTCAGTCACTGGTACTTCTGAAACTTGGTAAGGGGTGATTTCCAAGCAGAGGAATGTATCCCGCTCTGCATTTCTGGTCTCCATGTAGCTCCCTTATACTTATCAACAAAGCTGGGGTGGTGGGGCAAAGACTCGCCAACAACAGAAGTGCAGGTAACACATTTTGTAAGTGAGCACCACTGTCAGAACTTTTTTTTCTACTCTCAGGCCTGGTGGTCTGATTACAATTTGCTTTATTAAGTATATGGGATATTTGTATCATTTTTAGGAGGATTTTCTTGTATTAAGACAAGTGTTATCTGTAACGTCTGTGGGTTCCTTGACAGGGCAACAGCTAACAATGTCAAGGGAGGCAAATTCCAAGCGGCTCTAAGCCTGGCAGCTTGCTTAGGTCTTTGAGAACTGACTAAGGTCTTTGGTCTCAGATATCTTCTACTGTGAAAAGGTTTCACAGTAGAATCTTTGTATTATAGTCTGCCTTCCATTAGTCCAATGGAAGGGCTTTTATAAAGCTTGCACTCTCTTGCCATGATAAGATCATCTGGTGCTTCTAACTCTTTCTTGGACGTCTTTCCATCCCCAGACTGCCAGCATCAATCCCCAGAGTCAGGCATTCATGCAAGGGCATGGGATTTAATATAGTAGTATCTTGCGCAGGGCACTTATTGTAATATAATCATGTGTGATCCATTAGCATGCCAGCGGTGGCGGCAATAATTGATGCACTATTCTTAGCTCATAGTAAACGTTTCACGGGCAACCTTCCCAGCAAGAATTTGCAGTGGCACCAGTGAGTTGTCAGTGCAAATCAATCCCAACCCTTTTGGATCCTTGAAGAAACTTATGTTCTTTAACCTGGCGGTTTGCCAGAGTATTACAGAATAACTATAGCTAATTGGGAACCAGTCATAATTGGAAGGCCATTTTATTCCTGGTTGTTCTTGAAATTAGTGATCCAAATCTATAATACTAAGGCTTCTAAGATCAATTAAGCCTGCTGGTAATATATTGGAAGCTTCTCCAATTAATGGCTTGGCAGGCCGCCAAGATTAAAAGGGTAGAACAAAGTCAGTATAAATTCCTGAAAAAATTAAATCTTGTATAAAGAAAATTATCTGCAAACTAGACTATAGTAAAAATATGATTTCAATGTTAATACAGGCTTTTAAATCAATATTCATTATGGTATTTAAATTGTATATAAAAAATAATTCAAAATATCAAAACAGCAGGCTCAACCTGCCAACAAGGTTTTGAGTAAGCAGGTTTGTGACCTCAACCTGATTATCCAGTCACTTGGAGCCAGACTAGGAGGCTAACTCAAATTTCCAAATCCAACAACATGAACAGATGATGATCCCTTACGGTGGATACCTTGTTTTGGCGCTTGACTTATTACCAGGATCAAGCCACCCCCTTCACCATTCCACTGTGTGATCAACACTATAATGTTTCTGTTATCCATGACTCACATTAACTATATAATCATTATCTCTCAATAAAGAATATTATCTAGTATATAAATATTTTTCCCCTTGTAACTCTGCTAAAACAGCACAGTTACGACAAAAAATAAAGTTTAATTGGCATGTTTTTTTTAAAAACAATGATTTATTTAATATAGCTATATATATCTGGTAATTAATATTTAACTGAAAAATAATCAATAAACTAAAGCAAAACTATTAGAATGTGGCCATTTCAGTTAAAAAATTGGTATTCACCTTATTTTCAATATCATTAATTCTAGGCACCAATTTTTATCAAATTTTTTGTTTTGATGATTTTACAATAAATTTATATTACAGCATGGGAATGGTGTCATTTTATTAGAATTTGGTTCTTAGAAATAATTATGTTAAAAATAATTTGTGTATCAAAAAAATAAATAAAAATTCTATTTAACATATATTTGTCATACATATAAAAATTATATAGAGATATAAGGTTTTTATGATATATTTTTTATAATATAATATAATAACTGTATGAAATTTACTTAAATTGTTGATATGAATAAGTAAAAAGTGATCTATTAAGTTTAGTTAACATGGTTTGATTTTATATCTATGTTGTTTAAATTATTAATAATTAATCAAAAACTTTAATTTAAATTTACATACCTTCATAGAGTTTTATTTGTGTAATTTAACTTTTAAGGGTTAAGTTGATTGTTCAAATAAGCCTTATTCGCAAACTGACCTTTTATTAGCTATGGGCTACTTCATTTCATTTGTATGGCTCTGATTTTAAGCTTTCAATTTTTTGGAATTTATAAATTCTTAAATAAACTGTAAATGTTCCTAAATTAATCTGATTTATTTTGTGGGGTTGACCCCCAGCAAAAGTGCCTTAATTGAACTCCTTTTTATCTTGCCCAATTCAATTTTCCTGGGTGTACTCTAGAGATGCATTGGCTTTGCCAAGCTGGCTTCTGGTTCTAGTCACATTACCAAAATTGAAAATTCATATTTAAACATTATAAAGTAACTCTTATACAAAGGGTGGTCGAGAGACAAAACTGGGTCGAAGCAGCCCTACTTATGCCCCTACAACACCACAGTTTATTTGAATTGCATTGATATTTTACAAGGCTGACACATTTATATAGTAAAAAGGCTGATGTATCATAAATGTATTAGGTATGAGTTGAAAATATACACAGATTTGACAGAAGGATATCCATCCCTACCCTTATACATCCTACAGGAATTGGTGCCCAATCGACTTTTCTGGGTTTGGATCCGAAACCGAATTTGGATCGGGGTTGCTATTTGTTGAATACGGTTTGGAATTGATCCGGATGGCCAGAAGTTGGCAGTCAAAAACTCTAGTTATTCATCAGCTAGCTTGCAGGATTATAGCGCTTCTTGTCACATATCCTAAAGCAAGAAATATCCATTCTGGTTATAATACTTGATAGATATTAAGTTTAAGATGGTTCAAATAACTATTTTAGTATTGAAGTGGGTATCAACACTTTCTCCTGTAAATTGGGATTGATATTTAACTTTGGTGTCCAATTCCATCAGTTTAAGAGGAAGGCTTATGTAATAGTACTCCGAAAGGCTACTTGCTTTTGGTGACATGGAGATATGCATGATATGGTGAGCATAGGTGGGAAAATCGGCTAATCGGCAAATTAGATAAAGACCAACTTGTATTATAGTTTCTTAAAAAATAAGAGTTGTAAATAGTGAGATATGCTTTCAAAACTTGTTCTGTTGATTCTTCTGCATGTAGTGCAGGCCGCGTGCATGGAGAATAGACTAAGGATCATCCACACAAACGTCATCCATTCATATTACGACCAGAGCAACCTATCCGGGAAGGATTGTACAGCTGAGCAAGTGGAGTCCAAACTATGCTACGGCGGACTTGCGCGACTTAAGATTGCCGTAGACATGCTTCGAGCCGAGTGCAAGAATAACTTGGTGCTTGATGCAGGTGATCAGTTCCAGGGCACCCTTTTCTATGGTTACTACCGTGGGAACTTGACGTGGGATGCCATGAATTTACTCAGCTATGACGTAATGACTATTGGCAACCACGAGTTTGACAACGGAGCCGACAACTTCGCCAGGGTGGCCCAGCATTTCAAGTTTCCACTTGCCAGTAGCAACATCGTCGCCACTCGCCACCCTACGCTAAGCAACTTGGTGAAAAGCTATATCCTGTTTCCTGACAAGAAAGTCGCCCTCGTTGGCTACGTCACCCCAAACCTGCCTGCAATTTCACACGTTGGCCCTCTTCTAGATATACTAGATCCTGCTCCTGCATTACAAGACGTCATCGACCTTGTCCGCTCCCTAGGCTATACCAATGTGATTGCTTTATCCCACAACGGGTATAATAATGATATTGAACTTGTTTCCAAGATCCATGGATTGTCTCTAATTGTAGGAGGTCACTCACACTCATACCTGGTACCCAAAGGAAGAGAAGTTAACTATGCTCTTCCCTCGCAAGGACTCTATCCCACTCCCGTCCAAGACAAAAACAACAGGACTACCTATATTGTACAAGCATATTGCTGGTTGCGCTTCGTGGGCAATATTGACATTGAATTTGGCGAGGATGGCTACTTGACAGATATTTCTGGGGCTCCCATAGACTTGGACTTCAACATTGCCAAGGACTCTTCAGTTGATGCACTGGTCCAGGAATGGCGGATCCCTTTTGATGCCTACAGTCAATCTGACATTGGCAAGGCAACAGAAGAATTTGATCGCCAAACCTGTTATAACAGAGAGTGTACATTAGGAGACTTCCTAGTTGACATCATGCTTGATTACTGCCCCAACTCTGACATTGCCATCCTCAACTCAGGTGACATTCGGTATGCATCAACAAGGGTAAAATCACTATTGGGGATGTGCAGAATTCCCTCCCCTACAGCTCTGCCATTGTCACCATTAACCTCACTGGCCAAGAGATCTGGGATTTTGTTGAGGGTGTTATTTCAATGGCGAGTGTCACCAATGGCAAACATGTCACGTCATTCATCCAAGTCTCCTCACTACATATCACCTATAAGGCAACTAATCCCAATCTCTCCAAGGTTGAATCAATCCAAACCAGAGACAAGGAAACACTACAGTTCTCCCCAATAGATCTCAGAAAAATCCATTCTGTGGTGACCACTGATTTCATTGCAAAAGGTGGTGACAACCTTCTCAACCCACCCCATCCTATTATTATCCCCCTTGAAACCCTTGATCAAGTTGTCATCAACTTTATCACCAAACACTCCCCTGTCTCTCCTAAGGAGATCAACCGCATAATCAACCTTGCTTCATAAGAGATGTCCATCAGATTTTCGAGATAATTTTTTACCTTATTTCTGTCCTTACTAGTAACAAAAAGGACAGAAAAATAATAAGATATTTAAAAATCCACAGAGAAAAGGATGTAACTCTTTAAACTTTTGTAGTAGAATCAAGAATGTGTCTTGATGTGCAACCAAATAGAGAAATTAATCAATTTTGGCTAGATTGATGGTTCACTCAACTACCAAGCTATAAACTCTAATACTTAAATAGCATAATATCACTTCTAGTATACAACCTTAATCTGTTAGCAGAATCAAACTACATCTTCAAAGATACCCTTGCTATAAATTTTTTTAATATTACAAATTATAACTGATCTTTTTTATTACAATAAGCCCAAATCCCAACAGATCAATTATTGTCCAATTAACCTGTTGTTAGAGTTGTAAATCATCTCAGAATATAAGTGAAAATGATGAGGTGAAAAGCCCACACCAGCATCAATACAAAAGAAAGAAAAGTACACCATAATTTTAAACCAATGAATTTTCCAAGGGAAAAATAAATCAGGCAACCAAAATTACTACAAAAATGAAGAAAGGAAGTGTAAATGAGAAATAAAGAAGCAATTTCTTGTCACAGGGTACAGTGCTTCATGCTGATGGGTTAAAGCTTTAAAAATCCAAGACAAAGCCAGGTGATAATAAGAGGTACCTGGGGACTTGATGCTCTATGTACTTAGCTATTTTTTATTTTAAGGTTTGAAAAAGTAGTTTTTATTTCATGTAGGTAGAAATATCTGAAAACAAGTTATTACTTTAGGAGATAGTGTTAAGAGAGGCCTTCTAAAATTGTGATTGCTTCTGTTTGGCTGTGAGTGAATATTTTGCTCTTTTTTTCAACTCTTTGACAGGAATATTTATTACATCATAATTTGAGCCCTCTGGGCAACTGGCTGGTCAATTGCTATTAAGCAAAGAACATAAATACCTTATTTTTGTGATAGCAAAATTTCAGGGAAGAATATCAAAGGCTCAGAGAGTCTTATAATAGGAGCAACCAATACTCTTTTCTTATTAATCACTAAATTTAAGTCTTCAGCTGAATTTAGAGGTTTAACAGCCTTCTATTTTGCCTGGCACCTTTTCTATGAACAATTAATCCCTGATAATTTTTTATTACTGTGGTATTAGTTACATACTTGTGATAATAACTTATATTTTCACCTGATAATTATACCATAGATATCACCACAACATCTTCACCTATGCTGTCCTAATAAGAATAGTATTCATCTATACATCTCAAGCTCAAGTCACAAATACTTTCAGAGTCATCTCATGATGCCTATCTACAAGGATAAAAACTCTTTTCTTCTCTTTAATAAATATATACTGTTGAGAAGCTGGATGTACTGATATTCTGGTTGCTGCCAACACAGTTAACATCCAGTTATTGCCCAGTTTAGTGCTAATTCAATATTCAGTTCAACATTCTGGAAATGACAACAAATCAATATCACATGACTCATCCAGGTATCCAGCAACTTGAATCCAACTTGCACATGACCTCCCCCATATTTGATCTAACTTAAGTCCCTGTCACAGCGCAAACTATATAAGTCTAAAGTATTATCCAATAAAATATACTTCTCTTCTTCTTAAATCCATATTTAAGGCTTCCCCAAAAGGTGCTCCTCATCAATACTTTGTTAATTTATTCTTTCTTTACTCCTTGAAACTGTTACAAGCATTACAGTTATAACACTCTTTTAAATCATTTTTTAATCTCTAATCTTAACATTAGCTTACACCAGATTTTATCTATCTTTGAGATAAACCACTGACCTATCTTTTTTCATTTAATATAACAAAAAACTGTTTATAAGTACTCAAGAGAGACAAATTTTTACAAATTCAAGCATTTTCTTTATAAAGCACATATAATATAGTTGCTAAATTGCAATTTGATTCATACAATGGCAACTGGAGCTTTAGGTACAGTGTTAGATAGATTCAAGATGTCTTTATTAATACAGAATAATTTTTTGCTGTAGCCAATGAGCCTTAAATTCTTGAAATTCCTATAAAAAAGATGCCACATTTTTAACAAAGAGTTAACAGGCACAATTAATTTCATATAACAATGCCAATTATGCCAGATGGGTTTGGTAACATACAGAAGTTGTAAACAGAAATTTATTTTACATTTTCAGACTCAAAAACCGTTTTAATACTAAATAAAAATAATTTAAATCTGTATAACTACAACCTTGTCATATATATCTCCTATAGAAATAGATGTTCACTAATAATTCTGGATACTATCAATTTAAAAGGCTTCTTGATGAAAAAGGTAATTTTACTTGATTGACAATTGGCTTATAATTAAAACAGAAGCAATTTATATCCTTTTAATCTCTCTAAACTAGGGACAAGTTTATCAAAGAAAAAATCTTTTTCATAAATGTTAATAGTTAACTTTTTTTTAAAAAATCATTAATTCCTTCCATACAGTTATGTGAGAAAAGGGGGATAGACTAGCGAAGTCTAACTCTCATTCTGTTTTAATAAATCATCAGTACAATAATTTTCAAACCTGTTGAGATAAACAAAAAATCTTGGTCTAAAAACAAAATCAAAGTGAATCAAAATATATTGTAATTTAATACAGTAGTTTTCAAACCTGTTGAGATAAGTGTATATTATTTAGTTTAGAATGCAGGAACTCAGTCTAAAAACAAAATAAAAAATCAAGGAATTTATATTAAATTACACTAGATTTGGATCCACTTTGATTTTGTTTTTAGACTGAGATTTTTTGTTTATCTCAACAGGTTTGAAAACTACTGTATTAAATTACAATAGATTTTGATTCACTTTAATTTTTTAGACTGAGTTGTTTTTGTTTTTAGAATGAGATTTTTTGTTTACCACACCAGGCTTTAAAAATTCTGTATGAAATTTAGTGCAGGACTGGTATGCCTGCTCTTAAAGAGCTTCACAGTGAAAAAGCTGTGAAGAGAGAATATAAGTAGACATTTAGCCACATGACACCCAGCCTTACCAACTGTTATAGACATATATTTTTCAGGTGTGTCTAGGCCAAAGCACTGCAATCCAAAAACAGGCTTCACAGCCCTGCTTGCTTTTAGCAATCATAGATTTAAACCTAAAGATTGATTGCAAGTGAGTGATGGCAAGGAAAATTGAGTCTGAGTGAAGCACAGATGTCCTGCACTCAATTTTAATAGCTTTAACTGCCTGGGTGTCAACCCCTTACCTTCTAAAAGGTTAGGTAACAGCTTAAAAACAATGATTGATGGGGTCATTAAGCTGGCCAAGTACCAAACACAAGGAGGCCACCTCATCAAGATGTACATAAAAGGCTTTAAGTAACAAAATATTTAGCAAACTACCTAAGAAATTTGATATTCTCAATAATATAAAATAATATTTTTTCATGATTCATTTAATTAAATATATTTTCATAAGATTTTTAATAAAAATACTGTTAGACTCTGCATTTTTACCACTTCAAAATTCTGGAAATCTTCCTTTCCTGTTAAAACCATTCCTGAATTTTCCAAAGTTGAGTGTGAACCCATTTATGTTACTGTCTTCTTGGCTGTAGTTCAAATCAAAGTCTTTCTCTTGTACCTGTGTAGTGTTATATATTGCACTTTGCCATATAATCTCTTTAAAGGTCATCATCTCTAAGTACATTTGCAACATACCCTCCTCATTGGTAATTGTAAGGTCTGAAGGCTTGCAATAAACTGTTGTAAAATAAGGCCTTTAAACCATGAATATTTTTTATTGGTTAAATATAAAAATATGGGTAAGGTTTGCAACAATATCTGCACTAGGGCTCCTAAAAGCTTATATGGAGTGAAGTAGGGACTAAGGCAACTTATTAAAACTAGGAAAATAAAGTAAAGATCAGTCTCAATGACTGAAAATTTAGTTGAAAAATCAATATCTAAGCCTGGGTAGTGATCAGTGCTAACTGGAGGGTTGAAACAATCAACAATTAAGGTGCGGGCACCACTATAAAATTTCCCTAACTGGTGAAAGATGTAGTCAAATGGAATCATAAACTCAAGGTGGGAAAGATAAAAGGTAAAAGTTCAAGAGAAAAGAAAAATACAAGCCAAAAAACCTAACAAGTACCTTTTTGGGGTACAAGTCAAAAAATCTCAACTTAAGTTGAGACTGGGTAAAACTCAGGCTTTTTATTAAAGTCTGGTTATTGAGGTGAATTTAAAGAAGAAAACAGCTAACCAAAGGTAGTTAGATGACTTGGTGGTGAAAAAAAAGCACATGTTTCTGGCAACTTAACTTTAATAAGTTAAGCACCAAGGTAAAAAGGACAACAAGAGATCAGCGACTGCTTAATAACCTTAGAAATGAGCAAGAGAGAGAGCAGGAGGAGGGAAAAACAGATCCAAAACTGCTGGTGTAAGCCAAAGCAAAAAAGAAAATTTTAACAAGCTTGGATTAGTTAATCTAACTCTAGTGTGAAGGTGAAAGGTTCAAGAATTGTCCTGTAACAAAGGTAACTTTGAGGACAGGAACTAACCATTAAATTAGGTAAAAAAAGGACTGAAAAAAGGAGGGAATAAGTATGAGTGTTTGCTGGGAACCAAGGACTTGGAAAAAATCCAAAATTTATGGTTCAAAAAACTATACTAGCTGAAAGATAGTGAAGGAGAATCCTGACAGTAATGACATTCTTTTTTATTTTTTCATTTGATTAATTACAGTAGCTTTTAAAACTATGGCAACAAGAAAAAATAATTCAGATTTAAGAAAATTCAACTAAGATGTAAACAAAATTGTAATAAATCAAAATCTATCTAAATTAATATAAATTTTCTTATTTTGAATTTTGTTTACATCCAAGCTAATTTTATTTAAAACTGAATTATTTTTGCTTGTTGCCATAGCTTTTAAAACTACTGTATGAAAAGCTCTCCCTCTACTTTATCATAATACTAAAAACCAAGTAGCCTAATCATGGAAGAGAGTGACAAGGTATGGGCTCTTTAAGTAAAGAACTGAAGTTCCAAAGGCTTTTTGATTCTTTAAAAAAGCATTTAAAAGGATAGTAAATTCGAATTCTCAGTATGTGAATTAAACTCATCAGTGGTTAATCCTTTCATAAAGTGGCCTCCAAATTTCATCATACTATATGCTCAAGCAGGTAGGTTGTTAAAGAAAAGAAGAAACAGGTATTAATAGATCCCAGTTGAATGATAAAATAGATAATATGGTTGCACAGATGGTAAGTAAAGACCATAAGAAGCCAAGATCAAATCACAGAAAAAAAAAGTTTATGATCATTAGCATTAATACTTTTTTGATATATGAAAAATTCTTTCTCTGGGGGTAATTTTAGATTCCAAGAGCAAGAAAAAGAAGCATTAAAGGTAACTCATAACTTTTAGGGCTTGTTATATGCAGAAAACAAGATTGGATAACTGGTTGGTCCAGAGATAGGGGCAAGAGAGATTCAAACTCAGAACTGTGTATTTTAAATGTTATAGACAGTTAAAGTAGAATTTAGCATGAATTTTTTTAAAATGGCTCATGAAAGCCATTTTTTAAGGAAAACCTAGTAAAAGCAACCAGGAGACAGCAATTCTTAGATCTAGGGAGTAGTAGAGGATAAGTTGAGAACTGGGATCTTTGAAAGAGGCCCAGATGATTTTTTAAACCAAAGTTAGTATGAGGAAAAACTTTGATTCAAGGGTTTAAATCTGAGTTTAATATTAAAAATAGGCAAGTAAGAAACTCAGATGATCCTTGATGCCTTTAAAGGAAGAGTTTAGGCAAAAAGTATCTATTCTAGAATAAGATGTCAGGCACAGTGCCTAATTGGCTAGAAAGGAATCTTAAGATCATAAACTAGGGATTTGAAGGTTTTTTAAATAGCCTGGGGAATTTTATATGATTAAGTGGTGTCAAGATTTTGTGGTCTTGAGGAATTATGTTTATTGAAGGACATTATAATATGAGTGTTGATAGAGATTGTATGGGGACAATCCTTGCTACCAATTGGGTCTTTTGCAAAACTACAGCCTGGCAGTACTCCAAGTCTGTAGGAAAAAACACACAGGTCTGCAAGTAAGTGGCAACACGCTCTAATTGGATACTTCTGACTACTAGGCTTCAGCTAGTAGTGATACAGTGATAGAAATTCTTTAATCTCTATTCTCAAGGGTGAATATTCTGCTTAATCTCTAATCAGCAGAGCACCTTATATAGGATGCCTAAGCCCTCTTGCCAGATTATAATCTGACATTTCCAATTCTTACTAGTCAGTCTATCTGTTCCTCAGACTTCTAGTTTCAGCCCCCAGAGTTAGGCAGCCATGATGGTCTGACATGGGACTTCAATAGATTACTGGGCCTCAGCTTATCTAATCAGTGTATTGGCGGCATCTCATCTACAGCTTATGCATGTGCAAGTTCAGTTATCCTGTCTACTGGGATTTTGCATCATGCATTATTCATCTGAACAACCTTCTATATTGGTCATAGAATTTGAGGTATCTACAAGTTCAAATGTTTGGCGTCAACCATATTGTATTAATATTCCTGGGCATTCTGTCTTATTGGCTATACAATGTTCTGTGATTGAGGCCTGGGACATCAATCCTGTTTGCTCAGGTTTGATCCAATGAATGGACCATTCTCATATCAGGATCAATCTTTGGAGTAATCATCAATGTAACTCTAGCCATATCTCAGGAGCAGGATAAGTTGATGCTTTTACAATCAAGCCAGTTGAATGGCAATTGGATGTCTAACCAATCAAACAAGGAGAAAAATGGTCAAGTCTATTACATTATTCTGGAGGCTTGACATTTCCCCCAGCTAGACTGGACCATATATTCTTCCCTTGATCTGAGACCTTGTGCATATGGATAACACATCAAATTACTCCAATTATACTAGCAAGACAGACACTAGATAGTACATTGCAGAGATGTCAGAGAAGGAGTGTAAGGTGTTCTACAATCTTTCAATTAAGGCCAGACAGGTGTTGATCCAAGGACTTAGTGATGGTGGTTTGGAGTCAGTGTTTACTGGGTTAGAAGACCCTTTTCAGTCAGATACTCAGGAAGACGGCAAGCATTCAGAGGGGACTGACACAACTGCTTCTGGAAAGCGTCCTTCAGAAGAACCAGTCAATGAGTGTTTGCCTAAGCAGGCTACCTGGGCTTCAAGTCAGGTCACAGACAGGTGAGAGTTAGTTGCAACTCCAGCCTGGAATTGATACAATGCCTTTGGAGGAACCCAAGAATCTGTGTTTACCCAGTTCTGTCTGGGAGAGGAAGGCTTCTCTGTGAGGAATCTGTTCCTGGGTGAGGATATAATTCCTCTGTTTCTTTTTGTGGCAATGCAGAAGCGTCCTTGGGTGGATTTGAAGAAGCAAATTCAGAAAACAACCAGTGGATTTTACGCAGTAGAAGACTTGTCCTCTTGGCAGGATGCCTTGCAAGACCTGACTGATCTTCTAGCAGATCCAGCAACCGTGAGGGCAATGGACATGCCAATCTTGGGGTTCATCCTTGATTTTGGCCTTGAGGTCCTTAACAGATGGATTTCCCCTTTGGATCCTTTTCCTGAGGTGTATAGTCCCTTGGGAGTTGAAAACTCTAATGCACAGGATAGCCAGATTTGCAGAGCTACTAGGAGGGCCTGGGAGGCACTTCATTGTGGCAACAAGAAGCTGGCTCTTTGAGGAATGGCCTTGTGTGGGGATCTGCTCTTGACTCTGGAACTTTGTCTGCCTATGGGGACGTTTGACAACATGGCGGTGCACTGGGAAAAATATAACAACAAGATAGGTGGTATCCAATCTCCTTTGCCGCGTATCTACTAATAAATTTCCAACTTCATGCTTGAATGCATGGTCCTTTTGTGCTGCTTTCCTCTGGACGCCAGGCTCTGGCAATTGGACGCCCAGCAGGCCTCTATTCCTCTTCTGCTTTTTCATTACTCACAGCAGTCAATTGCAGTTTGTAGAGTGTGGCTGCAGGTTGCCACTTCCTTTTTGTCAGAGGTCGTACTTTTTATTTTGTTCCTGTTTGTAGCGTGGATCAGTCAGGAAGACAGCGCCAGTCTAAGCAGGCCCAGGAGAAGGTGATATAGCGTTGAACTCCAGTGAGCCAAGACCCTAGCAACAATGGAGAGACTGAAGAGGACAAGGATGAGGATGACAAGGATTATGAAGATCCAGAATATCAAGAAGGCAACCCTTAGCCATCTAATAAACACCTATATTTACAATTATATTTTTAGTTATTATATATAAGTTGTAAGGTTTAATTGTTGCCAATACTAGGCATAAAAAAGAAGGGTTTAAGGAATATGGCATGTACTTGGTTTATGAGTTGTCCATCTGCCAGATTCTTAATAGTATACGCGTCCTGTGAGGTTTTTTCTATAACCTCAAAAGGACCCTTCCATAAGCTATCCAACTTATGGGATCAACCCACGACCTTGTTGTGGTATGAAACCTTACTTCCCACTTTAAATTCCATCAAAGGACGGCACTTTGCGTTATCAGCTATCTGGCCCTTTGTTCTAGACAGGGAGGTTTCTGAGAAAGCTTCAGCTTGAAGCTTGATCAGCGTCTTGGCTAACTTAGTTAGGTACTGCTGATAAGTCATGTCTTTAGGATTGCCCATGGCAGAGTACAGGATTGGCGGAATAGCAGGGTGGCGTCCATATACTAGCTGGAAGGGCAAAAACCTAGTGGTGTTGTGGATTGATATGTTGTAGACAAAGACCACAGCAGGCAGGAGCAGGTACCATTCTGAGGTACGGGTATCTGCTAATTTTCTCAGGATGAAGACTAATGTTCCATTCACTATCTCCACCATACCATTTGACTCCAGGTGGTATGGAGTGGAGAGGACTCCCCTCACACCCATGAGCTTGTTCAGCTTGGGAATGACATTGGTGGTGAAATTAGTGCTGTTGCCTGTGAGGATGAACTGGGGACATCCATGTCAATGGATGATACACTATAAGATTAAGGTGGCTGTTGCCTCAGCGCTTACTTGATGCAGTGGCTTGGCTTTGACCCATTTGGTTAAGTGATCAATGGCCACTATGATATATTGGAGGTGTCCTACACACATTGGAAGCAGACCTACAGCGTCTATGCTCACAGTGTGCCAAGCAAATTTTGGTTCCTCTTTCTTGTACTGGTGGCGGCCCACAAATGGTTTCTTGTTCTGGCATTTGGAACAGCAGGTGAGGGTCTCTTTGACGTCAAACAGCAGAGACTCCCAATAATAGTGGAGCTGCAGCTGAGCAATGGTCTTCCAGAATCCCTCATGGCCTACTACCTTGTGGGCAGCAAGTATGATTTTGGGCCTTTCTGACGGACAAGGGATAAGTACTTTTTATCTTCATGATATTTGTAGAGTTTATTGTTCTCTACCCAGTAGTCCTTTCTTAGCTCCCTCAGAATGGCCTGGATTTCCTCTGGCTTGTTGTCAAAGGTGAATTTTACCATCTTGTTGTACATGTATATGCTTGTGATAATACCAGTGCTACAGTGGATAGGCAAGACAGGCAGTCAGCATTTTGGTGGCTGGATCCAGGGCAGTGAACTATCTTGTAGTCAAAGGCTTGAAGTTTCAGTGCCCATCTGGCAAGGCGTCCTTTGGGCTCTCTGAGATTCTGTAGCCAGCTGAGACTGGCATGATCTGTTACAACAGTGAAGTGTACGCCATGCAATTACACCCTAAACTGCTTATAGGCGTATGTCACAGCAAGACATTCTCTTTCTGTGACGGTGTAGTTTTTCTTGTGGATATTAAGGGACCTGCTGGCGTAGGCCACAGGATGCTCAGCTCCCTCATCATCATGTTGGGATATCACTGCTCCCAAAGCTGACAAAAATGTGCTAGTGTGGACAATAAAGGGCTTGTTGAAGTCCAGATACATCAGTACAGGGCTGGATGAAAGGCTGGTTCTAAGAGAATCAAATGCAGTCTGGCACGCCGTAGTCTACTCAAAGGTAGTTCCATTCTTAAGGAGGTTGAACAGTGGCTTGCCAGTGCAGAAGAGGTTTGGAATAAAGTGTTGGTAGTAGCCAACCATCCCTAGGAAGACTTGTATATCTTGTTTGCTTTCTGGTTGCTTCATATTTGTTATTGCTTCAACCTTAGCAGGTTGGGGCCAAAGTCCAGTTGTGTCTACAACAAAGCCAAGGTATTTGAGCTGATCTTTGAAGAACTGGCACCTTTGAGGCTTTATCTTCATATTGGCGCCAGCCAGTCTTTTGAATACAGCCTCTAGATGATCCAGATGTTCATTGAAGGTACTGGAAAATACGTTAATATCATCCAAATATACCAGAACACAGGACAACTTGAGGTCTCCAAGAATCAAATCCATGGCTTGTTGGAATGTAGCTAGGGCGTTACACAGACCCTGGGACATACATGTCATCTGGAATAACCCTTGCAAGGTTATTATTGTGTCTTCTCTAGTTCTTCAGGCGGCAGCTTAATCTGCCAGTAACCAGAAATTAGATCCATGGTAGAGAAAAACTTGGCTCTGCCTAGACAATCAAGGGCATCATCAATCTATGGGAGAGGGTAAAAATCCTTCTTAGTTATCAGGTTGAGCCGTTGGTAGTCAATTACAACCCCATTAATACCATCTTTCTTTTTAACTATGAGCATAGGAGACTCCTAACGGCTCTTAGATGGCACTAGCATGCCTCTATCCAAGAGCTCCTTAATCTCCTTGCTCACTACCTCTTTGCTGGCTTTGGAACTTCTGATAGGACAAAGGCAAATAGGTTTCTGGTCACCAGTGTCAATGTAATGGGTGACATCAGTGGCACATCCTAGATTGAAATCATCTTCTGCAAAAATGCAGCAATACTTTTTGAAAAGTGCACTGGCCTTCTTGCGTTCTTCCTCTCTCAAAGAGGATAGGTCAGCCAAAGGGGTAGTTGCATAGGTAGATGCTTCTACTTGATCCAGCAACCACATGTTGGAGAAGTCATCTATGCAATGTAATTCCTCTATTTTGATGACAGGGAGGAGGTGTACAAAGGCAACTACCTGATGCTTCTTAATCTTTAGATCAAAGTCTTGTAAGTTAGCCAAAAGAACATGAATTTTCTGTTGCCTGGGAATAATGATTTCAGGGGCAACACATGGTTTGAAATGGGAGCATCTCCAAGGCTGATGGATTTCCCTGTAGAGTCCTTCAGGTATGTCTAAGGTTAACCCCAAGTTGATGACCATCTGGGTGCCGCTTGGAAGTGTGAAGGTTGACCTTGACCAGAGGGGAATGCCCTTATGCTTCTTTATCTGCGTGGGCAGCCACTTGCCCTTTTTCCCTTTGATTTCATAGAGTACTGCTACCACTCTGTCCTTGTACGGCAGGTGAATGCTTTTAGTTTCCTTTGGTGGTATCTTCTCCTTAGAGTAGTACAACAGGATTGTTTGACTGAGCAGTGTCAGTGTGTCCACTTTCATGTCTAGTTTAACCCTGTACTTGCAAAGGAATGTCATCCCAATCAGTATATTGTAATTTTGACTGGGCAAGACTACTGCAGGCAAGGAAACTGCAATCAAACCAAATCTCATTGGCAGTGAACTGTATGCTCTGACCAAAGTAGTGGTATGTATGCCGGCAGTACCATAGACCTTGGAGTGGGCTACGTCTAGAGCCAGACCCAGTCTTTTCACCAGACAGGTTGAGACTATATTGATGGGGGCCCCACTATCTATAATGGCCCATACTTTTACCTTATTTACAGAAATATCAGCATAAGTACATTTGGTATAAGATTTGGATTATAGGTTTAATAGGTGGATACCCAGTGGTCCTAGGGCATTGAAATATTGGCAGAGGCTTTGGCCAATCTCAGGGAAGTTGGATTCTATGGTCTTCAGTGGCATGGAGAACTGTACACTTTTCAGTGGCGGCAGATTGCTAGACACATTTGGGTTAGAACCAGTACATACCTCCTGAACTTGAGCAGCGTAGGTCTTGGAGACAGTCTCTATTGCATTGGCGTCAATTTTCCTGGGGAGGCCTCTCCCTTAGGTGGGGATTGCATACAGGTTGTCCACTACTAGCTTATGGATAGAGTCCTCGTCAAAGTCTTTTTCCAGTAGGAATATATCAGGAAGGGGCTGGTCAATGGCCGTAGATGTGTCTGTAAATATTTCCAGGGAAGGTGCTGTCTCCTTGCTGGTAGGCATGGAGGCTGTGTTGCTGACCTCAGCGCGCTGGCTGGCTGGCTGTCTCTTGATCAGGATCTTTTGGAATAGGGAGGGGATTGGCGGGACCAGTACATTTTGTTACTGGACCACCTTCCCTTTTCCCTGTTCTGCAGGCTTGGCTATTGTGACTACATTGACAGAAGGGGGACTAGGCTTCCCTTCTTGGCAGTCTGCTGCAAAGTGGCCTTGCTTCCCACACTTATTGCAGTTACCAGAATTTTGATAGGATTTTTTTCTCCTTTTGGATTATTGTCAGGTGTGGAATTAGTAGGCTTGGGGGTTCAGGAGTGCTTCTTAAATTTGTTAAAACTTTTACCTGACTGTCCCTTGTTTGGTGCCTTGAACTGGGAACCAAGTCTGCTGAGATAGCTAGTAATTCTCTGGGTGTCATTGGACTGGTCAAGTACCAGGAACATCACATTGGCAAGCTCACAATATGGCTGTAATGCTCTGCTCATAGTAATGTGGCAATCTAAATTGGAAAGTACCCTGGTCCCAAGGAGAATCTGTGCCTTGTGGTAGAATCAATTGGCAAAGTCAGAGACAGTCTTGTATTTCTTAAAGGAGATATTGCTAAACTCCGCCTTTCTGGCCTGAAGTTTAGTCTTGCTGCTGAATTCATCAATGACCGCCTGTTTGGAGTCTGCATATGTCCATTCTTCCTTCAGTAGCTGTGGCATGATAATGTCTACACTGGCAGGGTCCAGGGCATTAATGAGGATGGTAGCCTTCATTTGGTCTGACGCCCCTCTCATGGACATCTCAAATAGCCGTATGAATGTTATAATGTTCCCATTACAATTGAATTTAGGTAAGTTCAATGGCTTGAACTTATGTTCAGGAACCAAAGTCTCTTCTATAGGAGTGAACATTGGTCTTGTGGCAGGAATAGAAGGAAGCCTGGTGGAGGTCATTGGTGTGAGAGGAGGCAGTGCCGCAACTCCCATGGGTATATTACATGTGTATTGGGAGCCATTACTCTCACAATCAGACCCTACTTCATGGAAGTAATCAGGAGAGAAATTCTTCTGCCTTTCCAAGGAAGAGGCAGGAAGGGGTGAAAGGCCTTGGCCAGAGCTACTACTGCCTGCTCTGCTAGCCTGTGTCTCAAGCTTGCTTAGTCTTGTAGCAAACTTAAGCTCTATCTCTTTTCTAGCTGTCCGTTTCTGTACCAGCTGTTCCAGTAGGTTACTATGGTTCTCCTCCAGCATAAGGATCTTAGAAGTGAGCATACCATGGCGTTGCTTGTCCTTTATTCAACCTTCCTCCAGGTGGGTGTTTTGTTTGTGTGTTGACTCCAGATCCTCATACAGCAAGCTGGCAAGTTCCTGGACGCTTTCAATGGTCACCCAAATATTGTTTTTGTTATCCACATAGGTGTTGTGGTATAGGCAACAATCATGGGGGTTGGAGGCAATATCTTGGGAAGCAATGCTCAGAAGGGCAGGGAACTTCCCATTTCTCAGCATCTAACTTGCTGGCCAGTTTGTTAATGTAAGCCACTAACTTGTTATATTGGTTGGTACTTCTGTTGTCAGCGTCATCCAGTATACAGTGTAGGGCTTCTTTATCAGGAGTCTCTTTACTCTGGATTGGATGCTGGGCCAACTTGTCAACTCTTTGCGTAAGTCTGATAAAGTGGGCTGTCATATCAGTGATCCACTGTGGAGTGATGCCAGTGCTTTTGAAGCAATTGGTGACAATGTGTCCAGCCTGAGAGTAAAACTGTTGCACAATCTCATCCACTCTGAAGTGGGCATGGTTGGTGGTATCAAACAGATTTGTCAGGATACCCTGCAACAAGTCAAAGCTGGTGTTTAGCTTATGAATTTTATCCAAGTGGTCTTCCTGCAATTCATTGCGGCTAGCCCCCAGCTCAGTAAGTTCCAAGCTTTGTCTTACAACAAGTTGCTGCAAATGCTTAATGCTTGGATGAACAAAGTAAGAGAGGAAGTCTTCAACTTGCCCCTTCTCCTTTTTCAACAGCTGGTTGATCTTCATGCTGTTTGCCTCCTGGTACTGGCAATATGCAGTACAGAGGTTGGCAGCATTCAGATTGTAGCTGAACAGTGTGAACTCCATCTCCTGTTGGTCCCCTTTGTGTCAACAACTGTGTAGCAGTGCGCCTAGTATAGCGCAGACTTCTTCTAGGGAATACTGGCAAGGTTGGTGTGGTCCTGGGACATTGGCAGGGTCCAGGTGGAGGCAGTTGTCTTGGAGCTCAACAGCTCTGTGTGGCGTAATTGCCAGGCAGAGACTAGTGTCTCTTTTGATGTCACTAGTTTCCATGCATCCCCCTATATTATCAACAAAGCTGGGGCGGGAAAGAGGCAAGGCAGCGCCTTGACTTGACTCTAATGGTAGCTCATTTTTGTAGTGAGCACCACTGTCAAGATTTTGTGATCTTGAGGAATTGTGTTTATTGAAGGACATTATAATATGAGTGTTGATAGAGATTGTATGGGGACAATCCTTGCTACCAATTGGGTCTTTTGAAAAACTACAGCCTGATGGTACTCCAAGTCTGTAGGAGAAAACACACAGGTCTGCAAGTAAGTGGCAACACACTCCACTTGGATACTTCTGACTACTAGGCTTCAGCTAGTAGTGATAAAGTGATAGAAATTCTTTAATCTCTATTCTCAAGGGTGAATATTCTGCTTAATCTCTAATCAGCAGAGCACCTTATATAGGATGGCTAAGCCCTCTTGCCAGATTATAATCTGACACTTCCAACTCTTACTAGTCAGTCTATCTGTTCCCCAGACTGCTAGTTTCAGCCCCCAGAGTTAGGCAGCCATGACAGTCTGGCATGGGACTTCAATAGATTACTGGGCCTCAGCTTATCTAATCAGTGTATTGGCGGCATCTCATCTACAGCTTATGCATGTGCAAGTTCAGTTATCCTGTCTACTGGGATTTTGCATCATGCATTATTCATCTGAACAACCTTCTATATTGGTCATAGAATTTGAGGTATCTAAAAGTGCAAATGTTTGGCGTCAACCATATTGTATTAATATTCCTGGGCATTCTGTCTTATTGGCTATACAATGTTCTGTTATTGAGGCCTGGGACATCAATCC
This sequence comes from Entomophthora muscae, assembly GCA_014839935.2. Taxonomy (NCBI): domain Eukaryota; kingdom Fungi; phylum Entomophthoromycota; class Entomophthoromycetes; order Entomophthorales; family Entomophthoraceae; genus Entomophthora; species Entomophthora muscae. The sequence goes on from QTSX02005725.1 coordinate 132,318, forward strand.
TGTTTGCTCAGGTTTGATCCAATGAGCAGACCATTCTTGGATCAGGATCAATCTTTGGAGTAATCATCAATGTAACTCTAGACGTATCTCAGGAGCAGGATAAGTTGATGCTTCTACAATCAAGCCAGCAGAATGGCAATTGGCCGTCTAACCAATCAACCAAGGAGAAAAATGGTCAAGTCTATTACATTATTCCAAAGGCTTGACAAGTGGATACAGCTTTGTGCATTGAATCTAGTTTCACAATGGGAGGTAAAATGTGGCTAATTAGGATTATCTGTGACATTATTATTTCATTTAGCCTCTAAACTGAGCCAACATGAATTAAAATTAAATCTGGGGGGTTTCAGTAGTCAGGCCTAGAGTAAAGGGGATGTGGTGATTGTTAGCAACAGTCATTTTTACTACTGGTCAGCATATAATCCCAAATATATGTATTCTGTATCAATTTGTTGTTATTATCAAACAGCAAAGTTGATTTGTGGTCTAGTTACAAGGTTGCAAATTGGAATAGCTAAAGGTGCAAATACACTGTATTTTGCTTGACATCAGTTAGTATATACTGATTGCCATTATCATTCCTTCCCCACTTCTTTTGTATTACATTGAAACAACCATCATTCAACTAAACAGCTCTCAATTTGATTGTATGATTGTTTATTATTTCAATGACAATCCCTCTTTTATTTGTCTATAAAAGGTCTATACTTTTAATAAAGATACCAATCCCCCTATACTTATTTATATTTTACTTCACAATTTATATTTTTCAAGACTTCTTACTTTAGAACTAACTTGATTTGTGTAACACAATCCTAACTGTATTTATTTATATGAACTATCTACTTGCTTATTTGAAGCAATAATTGGGTCATTATTTGTTAGATTAATCTGTTTCCTATTAACTGTGCTACTTAAAACTTTAAAATTTTGTTTTAATTTTCTTATCAATAAATTTAAATAATTACAACTATTTTATCAAAATAAATCTTATTTAATCCTTATAACATAAAAACCTATATTAAATTAATCATTTTCTACTTACAGCTAAATTAAACTGTATTAAAAGCTAGTAACAATCTTATTTCATATACCATTATTTCTTGAAAGCTGATTAGTACAAAATGACATCATTCTAAAAAGAGCAACCTAAAAATACAATAAAAACTGATATGATACTTTTTGTTGGAAATCAAATTGTTGCCTAAAATCTTGGCTTTTTTAAAACATTTAATTTAAAATATAATAATTTTTGAATCCCTCTTTTAAAAAGAGGGCAGATAGCTTTTTTGCATATTTAATAAATAGAAAATAATTTTGGATTTTTAAAAAAAAATCTAGTAAAAAGTTAAAAAAAAACTAAAACTAAAATTAAAACTGAACTTTTATTGAAATTTCAGTGATCTCATTTAGCATAAGTAATTTATTCTTAAGTTAGATTTTATAGAAAATATATAATAAGAACTTATAAGAGAGTAAAAGTTTTTCTTTTCAAAATTTAAGTATTTAATATTAATAAAATAGCTTTATACAACTATTTAATAAAATTATATTTTTATACTGTATGCTAGAGATAATATGTATAAAAAATTCAAACATAAAAAAGAATGTATCAAAATCTTGCTTTATTTAATTGAATTTTATAAAGGTTAAAATTTATTTGAACTAAATGGAAAATGATCTTAGTCATTGTATCTATAAAAATAAGATACAAATTTAATTATACAAGCAAATATTTATATGTGATTAGAAAAACATTTTTGTTTTGATAGATTTAAAATATATAAAGTTTATTTTTTAAGAGCTGTTAAAGGTTATAATAAACTTAAGTTTATTTAAAAAAAGGTTTTTGAGTTGGTTACTAAAAGTAAGCTAAATAATGATTTATACTTTAAATTTAGTTTACTGATTAAAATATCATACTTTAAGAGTTAATTAGCATATTTTATTTCAAATAATAATTTTATAATCTTACATTCAAAGCCACTTCAAGATACTAAATCGGTATTGAAATATAAAGTTGCAGCACAATTCCGAAAGCTGAGATTAAGGGCTTTCTAATGATACTAGTTTGAGCAAGATTGAAGTACTATTCGCGGAAATATCAACAGTTAACCAGAATATAAAAAGGGGTAAATAAACAATGATATCAGACTTCAGGGGTGATATTGATAAATTTAGGAGATCAGTTGGGGGTCAGTTGGGGATTTATGCCTGTAGTGCAAAAGCTCAGCTAACATGGTATTTAAACAGCTCAACTTTACAGAAATTTACTTTACAATCTACACCTTTACTCCTCTCTGATAACTGCATATCTATTTCCAAGCAAGAACTGCCTGAACCAAGCCAAGGAACCCAACCACTATCATTATGGAACCTATCAAGTTTGCACCTCAGATGACACCCTTCTTCTCACTGGGGGCTTCTACTAAGAGAGAAAGAATCTCTATGCTTAAACAAGCATTCCTTTTTACTGCTGGCAGTGATCTTAACAGTTTTGTTGAGCATTTCTTATTAAAAACAGAGTTTGGAAAAAGTACCTTCTTACCTGTCATACAAAATTCTAAGAAAAATGATTTCCTTAACAACCTAAAGGAATTGATGTCAGAGTCCCCTGCCAAGCACCTTCCTTCCCTAAGAGCATTGGTTACATCAAGCTACAGTCTGAAAGAGCTTTGGGATTGTGGATTTAAAATGACAAAAAATGAGTATTCATATTCTAAAAAAATAAAAAATGCTAAAAAAGCATCATTAAATTCAAAAAATAAAAAAGGAAAAAATGATTCAGTAAAGAAAGAAAACATAAAAAATATTTTAAAACATATATTAAAAAATTCATTTCCAACTAGCCAATTCACTAAAAAATCCCCTGGATTGATTTATGAAGAATTACAAAAAGAGTTGAGTGAATACTCAACTAAAATAAAATACTCATTATTGAAAACAAAAAAAGAAATTTACAAAGATATGAAAATAAAAAACAATATTTCTATTTCACTTTCCACTTTTTATAAGCTTATTCCTAATAATATAATTAAAAGCAAAAAACAAACTGATATGTGTAACATTTGCAACTTAAAAAAGTCATTAGAAATGAAGAAATAGGATTTGAGTATAAAGAAGTTGCCATTGCCTAAATCTATTAAAGAAAATTTGGAATCTATTGACCTACATGAAAAGTTTTATAAGCATCAAAATAAAGAATATATTAGTGATATAAATAATCTTGATAATAATTCATGTGTTATAGTAATAGACTATAAAGAAAACTTTAAAATAGGTGGGGGTCTTATAGAGATAAATAATTGTTTCTATGAGAAAATACCTATTTCTTTATTAGGATTTGCAATTGCTTTTAAAGAAAATGAGAAAATTAAATATGAGTATCATGACTTTTTATCTGAAATTTTATCTCATGACTCTTTGTTTTCAGGTCAGTGTTTGATAAGTCTGCTTAAAAATAATAAATTTAAGAATATTAAAAATATTAAAGTTTGGACTGATAATGGTAATCATTTCAGATCTTATGAATTCTTATATTATCTTTTTAAAGAGGTACCTAAAATTATAAAAGGAACAATTAAGTTTAATAGATTTGTTGAGTGTCATGGCAAAAGTATTGTTGATGGTCATTTTGGTGTATTATCTAAAATATTTAAACAAAAGGAAAATGAGATGTATATAAAAAATATAAATGATCTCAAAATGGTTTTTGAGAGAGAGGAAGAAAGAAAGGGTCTATATGAGACACTTGTAAATAATTCAGATGTTTCCCAAAAAATCTTTTTTCACACTATGATAGAAAATCTAGGCCTAAAAAAAGCTGGCTTGAAGTCAAAGCATTTTATGTTAATCTTTCATATTTAATGAAAGATGGTGAGCTGTATGTTTCACCTTTGACATTTGAGGATGTTAAGGAGTACTTCAAAATAAATTATTGTGAAAAGTTCTGCACAGATGACAGAGAAACAAAGAGAGCTGATACTACTAAAGGATTAGTAGGACATGTTCATGAAGTTGGACGCATAACAAAAACTTATATTTCACATAGGGTAAATAGTCTTTTAAATACAACAACTTTTTTTTCTAAAAATAACTAAGATATTAATTATATGAGCCAAAGATAGGGTAATAGCAATTATAGCTTTGGGGCTGCTATTACTCTCCCATGCAACTCATATATTTAATTCTTGGCTTATTAAAATAGAAAAAAGGGTTTTAGCAAAAAATACAGCTAATAGAAATAAGATTTATTTCTATTAGTTGTATATTTTACACTATTAAACTTTTCTTCAGTAAACTAAGCATTATACTAATGTTCAAAAAACATAAGTTTATGACTTAAATGATACCAAAGAAGTTAAAAGGCTTTGGAATGCTTAAGCTGGCACCTTGGCTTAATCTAACAAATAATGACCCAATTGTAGTGATTAACAGGGGACTGTGTAACTGTTTTTGAAATATATGGTAGCATAAATAGATCATCAACTTTGTGTGCTAAGTCAGTGAGAGAGTTAAGAGGTTTGGTGGGCGCATTTGCTGGCTCTTTATTTAAATGGGAAATAAGGTTTAATACAGGGCTAAAAAGGCCAAGAATTTTACAATTTATGCTGTAAAAAAGATAATCATTTAAAAATGATCAGAAACTAGAACACAGCATAGTATTCAATCTCATTTAAATTCATTAAACACCAGCTTTTTTTGCTCTTTTTGCTCACTTTGCCTCAAATTATAATACTTTCACTAAAACAGTACAAGGTATGTGAAAGGATTTTAAAATAATGTTGAAACAGAAGAGTCAACCCACCAGCAAGGTTCCAACTAAGCAGGTTTGTGACCTGCAATCTGACTTCCCAGTGACCTGTAGCCAAATGGGGAAGTCAACTCAAATTTTCAGAAATAGCAACAAGAGCAAATGACAATCCCTAAGGATGGATATCTCAATTCAGCGCTTGAATCAATATCTAGATCAAGCCACCTCTCTAACCATCCAGCCAATTGATCATCACAATCATGTTCATACTATCCATGATTCACTCACACTATATAATTCCAATATATCAATAAAGATAATGATCTATTCTCCAAATATTTCCCCCTTTTAACTCTGCTAAAACAGCACACTTACAACAATAAAGGCACACCATATGATTTTTATTATATTACCTAAATTATCACTTAAAATATAAGTCCTCTTTATTATGTGATCTCTCTTTTAGGCTTATGATAAAAATCATTTTATTACTATAGAATTTGGTTAGGTTAAATACTGATCTATATAACAAAAGTCTAATAATAATTTAGTAGAAAAATTAAACATGTTAATAAGATTTAAATAATATCTAAGTTCAGGGGCTATCTTATCTTATCAATATATATGTCTCTAACCCTTCTCTGACAGCATTAGTATCTAATTTATAAATAAAAGGAGTGTATTTTTCAATACCTCTTTTCATTTATAACTAAATTATCACATTGGGGCACTCAATGTGTCATATCTAGAGGTGATGTACTTTCATATAGAAAGCTTTTTGGCCCATAAATTGGGGTAAGAGATGATAAGGGCCTATTAGGGCAAAGAAAATGATCAGACCAGATATAATATACCAGTAGCTGGGAGATAATAAACTCATAAAATGAGTACAGCAACTCCAGCCAGACTAAGGATGTCTAGGGTAAGCATCCCTGCTGTGCTGTGATCATAGATTTGTGACTCAATAGCAGGAATGAGGAGAGGAGAAATAGGGTTGCAGGTTGTTTCAGGGTAGTCCCAGGATGATGCTTTATCTTTCAGATAAGATAGTAGTGTGATATTCCTAGAGTTTGACTATATGTAGGTTATTAAAAAAGTTATTGATAACAAGGCAAATAGAAAAGAGAGGTCTATTCACTTATTGAAATTTTCTTCACTTGTCATCAAAGGGAGATAAATTTGATCATATAAAATACCTGATATGTGTGTCCAGCATCTTTCTGATGGGTGTCTTATTCAGGAAAAATATGTTTCAAACAAGAGTGGCATCTTTTTTATGATGATTACAGTGTAGGGGAACAAGGGACTTTGATTTGGCATGATATTGGGATAAATTTCATCATTATTTTTATGATAATTGGCAATTGATTAGGATTTAGGATTATAGCTGTTCTTATCAACTGTGGAGGGAATTGAGTCTGAAATAGATCTTTTGATTTTAAACAATAGTATTGAAAGGTATTGCGGCTGAGATTAGATTGGGGTTAGATTAACCTTCACTTAATTTTCTTGGCCTGGATGCATCAGATTCAGCTTATTGCCAATCTTCTTAAGAACCCAGCTCATTTAAGGTGTTGGCTGATCCCCTTACAGCTCTGGAAATTTACCTAGTATATTTTTAGTATTGGGGCTGGGTGCTTACACCTAGATGATGACCAAAAGCCCTCCTGGGGTAGTTTTAGAAAATTTCTTGGTTATTTTATGCTGCCAGTGGCAGTTTAAACCACACTTAAGTGAGCTGGTAGTTCAAACTGCGCGCTGAATGCCCTGATGGGTAGTTTTATGTTTGATTCCTAGAGCAATCTTTTTTGAGGCTGCCCTTGATTTTAAACCCAAGACCTTACACAATGAGATAACATTAAAAGCAATACATAATATTACCTAAAAGAGGGTAACAGTACATATGCTGATAGTAAAGATGTTAGAAATATTTTAAGATTTAATTTCATTTTTCACTATTGATAACTTAAATTTGACAGCTATTTTAAAAATGTCTTCAATATCCTAAAAAATTATCAATGTGTGGATTCAAACACTATAAAATTCTATTTTTGTAATTCTTGTCCTCCCCACTGTCAAAACAAGAGTTCATTGATATGAAAATTAGCCACACTATCTCCTCCACTTAAACTTGCCTATTTAATATGATTAGGATCAAGCCTCAATAAATCTAGCTTAAAATAGAACCCTGTGCTGCAACCAAGCTTAAACCTTGCTCAACAGTATATTATTGCAACTGAACCAATTAGAGTTCAGTATTTGATTGGGGAAGACAACAGTCCAATAAAAAGGATAAAAATGAATAGAATAAGGTATTGTTTATTGTAGAATATTGTGATTAATATACTATATGGGAAAAGCCACCAGGCCACAAGGGAAAAGCATCATGGAATGTCCCATATAAGAGTTAAATCTAAGGAATAACTTGTGCGGGGATCAGCAGGTCAAATTGACAGCACTCTTAATTATGAGGAGGTGCCCACAATTTGATATTGCCATCAGATTGATCCATGTTGTTAGATACATCAAGGGGCAACTCATTGAGCGCCCCCTGTGTATCATAAGATACATTAGCAGATGAGGAGAAAAACTCAGTTGCAACAATATCTTACAGTATTAAAGGGAATTCAACAAGCCATTTATATTGTATATAACAATATTTTACCTCCTGCATCAAACTTTAAAATACTGGATGGTATTTTCTAATAAGGATCAGAGCCAGTTTCAGCCAAATACCCTCAACAACTTATTTGAAACTAAACCCATATTTAGATCATGTCAATATTATCACCTCTTGTTGCTCAGTGGGTTTCTTTTACTGTACAATAAATTTCATCTACCATTAAAGCTAAATATTATATTAAATCTCTGTTGTTTTCCCTTGGACTGCTACAATTCCCCTCCAAATCCTGAACTACAATCAAACCAGTTGCAACACCTGCTATTCAATAAAACAATCCCTTTATCAATTTTTCTTGCTTCTCTCTGTAGATTGCCTTGTTGTTACTAGTTTTGACTTGATTTGCTGTGTATTGAAATTTAAAGATCTTCTTTATATCTATAGATGCAAATGTTTTTAATCTGTATATGATAGCTTTATATTGTACTTGTGAAAGTTCACTTGGCATGTTCTCCTATCTATCCTTGCATTTTTATCTAGTTTTTACTATAATGCAGAAATAAGTAAAGCCTTTTTTACCCTTAAATATGCAGAGTCTATTTTATTTGATCTAGAGTTATTTCATCTGATTGCTTAAAATGAACTAATCATAGTGCAGTATTTGGATTGGAGAAGACAACAGTCAAGAAGGAAAAGATATAGATTAAGAATAGGATGATACCTTTATTTAAAATTTACCACCATCATATTATAAACAGCAGCCACCAATCTACAAGGGGTGACATTGTGGCATGATCCAAGTATGGCTTGAGTTACAAATAGCTTATCAAAGAATCAATGTCTAGAATTGGCTCCATCCCTAACTTTGGGACATTGCTGTATCTTGACATCTGAAGAGGAAAGTATTATGTTATATTGTAACTCTATAAGAGCCCCCTGCATATTGTGAGATATTTTGGCAGATATAGTGCTGAGCATGGTTGCAACATGATAGATTGGTTTTGAGGAATTATAGCAGATGCAGTGTTCTTTTTTGATATATTATAATTTTATTCCGTGCTTGTGGTTGACCAATTGATGATCAACAACTTTCAGATGGTCATTCTATGGCCTGAAATCACACTATTGCTCTCCTGCTCTAGGCTAAGTTAAATCCACTGTAGGCTGAGTAGATTTTGTTCATCTCAATAGTTTATGAAAACCACTATATTTCAGAGGGTTTTGGTTGAGACTGAACAGTTTTTATCACAGGAGATGAGTTGAAAGGGTTATTGCGATGCGACATACTTTGTTTGAGAAATGTTGCGGTTGATGAAAAGTCCAAATCTCACTCCATGGATGGGCTTCAAATATATCCAAAAAATTATTTGGGTTTGGCAGTTGTACCTAGGGCTCTTGAAAAAATGCTCAACTTGTCCAAGGGGGCACCATCTTATCTCAAACAATTGTTTCCTGGAAGCAACTCACGAAAACGATACCATTCCCTATTTTTGAACGTAAATTACATTCAAAAATCGTTAACATGACATCATTTTATCGGAGATTGGCTCATAGTGGGAATGCTTAAGAGTAGGTGGACTCTCTAGCACGGAAGCTTAAATTAGATTTTATTAAGCCATAATTTCTAGGGACCTTAGTTGCAATTTTAGAATTTGTGAAAAATAGAGCTCCTCTGATGTCATGTTTTGATTGAAACGGGGATTTTAGCTTAGCTTTATATAATGGGGAGATTTGTCAGAAGGCTTGTGAAGATGAAGAGGGCTAAACTGCAGATCAGTTTCTCTGGACTGACCTCATAAACCGAAGGCGCCGATCGCAACAAATGAGAAACAATGTCAGTAAGTAAGCTTTATTAGGAAAACAGTAGAATTGCCAGATTGTGGCTAAGAAAGGTAGATCCCAACCTTTAATGAGGCACAGCATGGGCGATGGTATAAGAGGCCAAGTGGACCAAGTAGAAAAGCATGAAGGGATGTTTAGTGCTACTCGGAGTTGCTGTGGCCCAAAAGAGTGGGTTCCTCGGGCGGCTGCTTTCCGGAGAGGAGTTCAGTAACATCATTAGTCACATAAAATCATATAAGGACCTCGTTGATTTAGACAATCCTGATGGATTGATAGATCAATTCAAAACCAAACCTCCTTTCAAGGTAGCCAAGCCAACGACATTCCCTCCCTTGTCTCTCGACATCATGCGGCAAGGGCTTGAGTGGTCGTACCTGAGCATGTGCTCCAAGAGAGATATCTTTGAACTTAGATGCCTGTGTGATAGAGACTATTCTGATACTGCCTTCATGTACAATGACCAATTCAAGGCTGCTTCGGCTGTCATCTACGTCAAAGCCCTACAGCAGGCGGTTGTATCCTTTAAATATACATCCAAGAATCGCAACTGGATGACGAATTTCGATTTTGCGTTGGCGCAGATGGAAGGGGCGCCAGAAGGCGTGATGGTGCACCAGGGCATGTTGGAATATTACCTGTCCCTCCACAAGGAGACGATGATTGCTCTTGAGAATCTGATCAAGAAAAAGCCAGTCAAGAATGTCATGGTCACCGGATACAGTCTAGGCGGGAGCATTGCCTCCATCTCCGTCCCCTACTTTGCCGACTTCAAGCGCAAGAACAACGACATCCCCATTTCTGTTCTCTCCTACGCGGGTACGCGCGTCGGAAACTTCAAGGCCAAGATTTACTACGAGAGCCTTGGCATCCCCATCTATCGGTACACCAATCGAAACGATCTAGTCCCTCAGCTGCCTCCCCGCTACGCCAACTATTCTCATGCTGGTCTTGAGATTCACGAGCGCGCTACCGAGAAAAAAGGGTTCACCGAACTTGTCGTTTGTGGCCAGGACTACGATGAAGATCCCAACTGCTCTTGGGGAGAAAAGGGATACTCCGTCAAGCTCCACCTGGAACCCTTTAACAACTGGCTCCCCATGCCTCCTTACTGTGGCTATGGCTCTGTAACCCGTAACCGCCTGCCTGAATTCGCCACTAAATGACAAACAATAAACCAACCCTTTTTATAGCTGAATACTTTTAAGCATTTTTAATTTTAGATAGAAATAAATCACCAATTAACCCCAGCCAATCATATGTGTCATTGGAGAGAAATCATTACCTCATCCAACCTCATAAAATCTAATCGACTCCAAAAAACCACCCCATCCCTTACTCCATCGCATATCTGAGCTAGTAACCATCAATCATCATATTTAAAAAACAGGTTCCTATTCTACTTGATTACCCATCAGTTCACAATAAGAAGGCTTACAACTACACATCCCCCATAAACAGCCAATAAGACAAAGCATTTAGAATAATATGCCAACTTGTAAACCAACAACATACATTCCACATTCTATTTTTACTACTATTGTAACTGTACTATAGGCAACAGTTTCAGGAAGAAGGAGAGAAAGAAGTTGAGAAGCATATCTTTATTGAAGAGAATGAATGTGTTTTGCATCACAGTGACAGGACACCAGAGGGTGGCCCTGAAGATAGTTGCTTGTATAAATACTAATCCTATCAGGACAGCATTAATAAAAAAATATCTCAGTAATATGCAGTGTCATTGGTATATATACAACGTTGATTTTTGTCCTGAATATGTAACTTGTTAAATCAATTAAAAGGTTGGCCTATTAGAATCTGGGCTTTTTGCAATATGTTACCCTATTTGATCTCTCAAGGTTTTCTTCTCATTGAGGATGTCAGGGAGTAATACTGGCTAGAGCCCATGCCTCATCCCAATCCAGCTGTTGTGTGGTTGGGGGGGAATGTGCATTCTCTTTTGAATAAGTCAACTGTAAACAGTTTTAGGAGTGTCAAAACAGCAGGGTCAACCCATCAACAAGATTCCAACTAAGCAGGGTTGTGACCCGCAACCTGACTTTCCGGTGACCTGTAGCCAAACAAGAAAGTTGACTCAAATTCCCAGAATTAGCAACATGAACAAATGATAATCCCATTTGGTGGATGACTTGATTTAGCGCTTGACTTATTACCAGGATCAAGCCACCCTCTTCATCATCCAGCCAAGTGATCAACACAATCATGTTCCTGTTATCCATGATTCACAATGACTATATAATAATTGTCTCTCAATAAAGATAATTATCTAGTCTCCAAATATTTTCCCCCTTGTAACTCTGCTAAAACAGCACTGTTACAACATGAGTTCTTGAGGCATTTATTACGCTTGCATGACTTTTCTAATACCTGTATCAAGTAGGTATAATCTGGGCAAGTTTGTAGGATTATAATGGGCCCCAATCCCTCTGGTTGCAGCTTAGGTCTTTAAGGGTTCATGACCTAAACCTAATTTCAACTTTCACTCTTTGGATTAGGATTTTTCATGCTTTCAAACAATTTGATTTCATACTCTGGTTGTATTTCTTGTATACTAGAATCTTCCATACTAGAACTCTTATTAGATGATAACAATTATTGAGCATTATTGTAGCTGTTATTTTGGGTCTGGCCTCAAAAATTGTTTTTAGGAGCTATGTTATTAATTAGAATTCACTAGGGGTTTTTGTTGGTCTATTGAGTGATAGCATGTAAAAAATTGAACTCAAAAACATCTGCTTTTGCCTATGCCCTGAGGTGTTTCTCTTGCCCAAATATAGGTTGAAATCAATACCTGAGACTTTTAGATCCTTACTATCCTCCTGCCACCTAGAGTGTATTCACTAAATCTATTAGGATCAAACTTCTGGGTATATATTCTGGAGTCTCTTTTCAATGAAATCAAGTTCATTTTAGCTCATCAATGTTGACACTGATTTTCTACCACTCATCTTCCATTTTCTAGAAATATTATTTTATTCATATACAGATCAAACAAACTTAAATTCAGAACCTCAAGTCTTATACATTTAAGACTTCTGCCTGAGAACTTTGTTATGCAAAGTAACAAAGAACAACTTGAAGATTTTTGATCACTAAAGGGACATTAGGCCCATCATTCATGCCTTACCACACTTCCTTTATTGATCCTGCTCACCTTTTTTCTGATGGTAGTACCTTGTCAAGTATCTCCAGATACTCTCTTAGAGAGGACAGATGGAACTCTTCTTCTATCTCTATTGCAACCAAGATTAATCCCCCACCAGCAAATTTATCTCACAATAAACATGGAGCATTCAAAGAAACACCCCATATGTAACTAACAGTATAGAGGATCCTGCAGCTAATTTCAAATTGTGGGCATTTTCTTGTGAATAGGATCAATGCCAATTCAACGCGCTGATCCCTTGCTTAACATATTCCTGTCCAAAAGTTTATACTGAACCTGCCATAGTGCCACCCCCTAGTGGGACTGTGGCTCCCTGATATAGTATATCAATTACATTATTCTCTAAATAAACATTATCTTTTTTCTATTATTGTCTTTTCTGAAAGACCACTGTCTTCCCCAATCTAAAATACTAAACTATAATTAGTTCAGTTGCAACAGTGATAGCAGCAGTAGGTCCATTTAGCAACCTGCTATAAGGAGATTCTCTCCAAGAAAGGAAAGAGTGCTGGCAGTATGGCTACACCTCACCAGGAGACCTTCTTACCTGTCCGTGACAAGGATATCTCCGAAGGTTACATCATATACCAAGTGTAAATTTACGCCTCCCCCTTAGGCCTTCACTTCAATTCCTACCAAACGCTTGAGAATTTCTACCAAATTATGTTAAAATACTTATCTAAAAGGTTACTGAAAAAGCCCAAGAAAGGCCATCAATTTAATATTTTGGAATTATTCTGAAGATGCCCCCACCTAACCCACCCAAGAGACACATCTAGTTAAATATCATGTGCAATAGTGGCCAGGAGCAGTGGTAATTGCATCCAAAGAATATACCTGATGTTAGTTGGTTCAGTTTCCCTTTTGACTAGGTCCATTTGAAATTTGTCAAGATCTTTCTGCCTCAAGAAATGCATTTTTATCCACTCATATCATTGGTCAATTGGTTTGTGACATTCAATCTACCACCCCAATTCTATCCCATACCTTAAACTAATGCAAGAGTTGTAAAAAAACCTTGCTTCATCATTTTCTACTCTAATAAAGCTTAAAATTTGTTAGTCTAATCTGGCCGTTTGGGGTTTTCTGTTGCTTTTGGTGTTCAGTTGCTTCCTTCCCCCTTTTGCCTCCCAGGAATTATTGGCAGCAACCTTTTGATTGTTGCTGAAACCATGAATTTTTTTATGGTTGAGAGCTTGGTTTTATTTCCTCTTAACCTGATCCCCAATTCTCACATCAAGACAAACTAAGTCACATCAGCTTCTACAGCCAACTTCTTCACCTGGGACAACACAACTTGAGTGTCACCCTTTCCCAGCATGATCTTTCATAGTGCATGCTGAAACTACAGCTGAAGTCCTCCACAAGTGGTGCAGAAAGAGCTGGTATAGTAAGTTGGCTACACTTCACAGAACCTGCCTCCATATTTGCCAAGTGCCTGAGCCCATTTGGGTTACCACAGCCCCAGGATGCCTCATTGGGCATGCCGCCATATGGTTCCCTATCTGGGCCAGTCAAGAACTTGAAGTCACCTGGTAATTGTTCAGATACACTGCTATTATAACTGTTATATGATAACAGAGCTACATAGGAAAAAATGATCTGAAACTAGATAATTGTCTTTATTGGGATATTAGGATTATACATTTGGGATGAATCATTATAAATGGGACAATATTGTGACAATTGATTAGTTTTATTGTGCAAGGGGCAGCATATTCTTGTAATAAGTGAAGCGCCAAATTGAACCATCTACTGAGATGGGATTGTCACTGGCTCTTGTTGCTGGATCTAGTAATTCAATTTGACTTCTAAATTTGGCTACAGGTTATGGGGAAGTTGGTCTGAGAGTCACAGATTCTATTGTGCAGAACCTTGCTGGGGGGTTGACCCTGCAGTTTTGACACCCCAGCTGAAGTTTGGCCTTCTCTGTGAAGAGATCTGATAGAAAAGTGTCAGAGGCGCGGGCTTCATACTCTATTAATGGTTGTTCAGTTGCTGGGATGATGGTCTCACGTTGTTTCTGACGGGACTTGCATGAGAAGAATCTATCATGGTGAAGGACTTTGTCTTTTTTTCTCTTGCCCAAGCCTTGTAACAGGTAGTTATTGTTGTCATTTGCCTTCAGAACAATGACAGGGCCTATTTTCTCTGGTTGTAGTTTGATCTTGTCAGTATTCATTACCCAGACCTTGTCACCAACTTTATGTCTGTCTTTTAGAGGTATAACATATCTTGTAGTTGTTTCCCTCTTTATCTACTTGACTGTTGTTAATGCAGAGGATTTGGGGGTCTCAAATAGGAAGAACTTTGCTTGGTATTTAAAGCTTTGTCTCTAAAAGGGCTTGAACAATACATGGATGTGTTCCATATACTAGTTTAAAAGGGCTCTTCCCATTGGATTTGTTCACTTGGGTACCACACACAAGGAGGGCAGTTGTTAGCTGTTTGGGCCAATCCTCAAGTTTCCTGGCAGTGGATTCAAAAAGAGTTTGTACTAAGTTGCCATTTAACCAATTGAATCTACTGTTATCTTATGGGTGGTAAGGAGTGATCACTGTGTTTTTTACGCCCTTCTTGATAAGATATATATTGGTGTCCTAGGAGGTTAATTCTTTTCTTCATCTGTAATCAACTATTATGGCTTTTCAAATTTGAGGATAATTTTCTTGCCTATGAATCTTCACATGTTGTTACCAGTGTGGGCTTTGATAGATTGTACTACTGGCCATCAGGTGGCAAAGTTGATAGCTGTAGTTATATATTTCTTGTCATTGCCCTTTCCTAGCATGAAACCTGCACTGTCTATTGCTCATACCTTTAAAGGCAACTGTTTTTAGGTGGGTAATACTGACTTAGGTTGATACTCTTGGCAAACTTCTCACAAAACTCACATTGCTTAAGTACTTCATGGATGTCTCTGTATAAGTTAGGTGTCAGGGATCCAGTCTTGGGCAGCCAGCCTGTTGGTTTTGGGGATCACTTGGGCCAGGCTTTAAGTGGGTAAAGCCCACCACAAGAGAGGAGCTAACTTAAAGAGGTAGGAGAAGGACTTCCCCACCCAGGACCACAGGCTGGCAGCCGGTATTATAGTGTCAATCACCCCTGTGAGGATGATATACACAATCCTGAACAGCTTGCAAGTGTGATCAGTTAGAAGGTCAAGTGAGGAGGCAGGCATTGGCTTGGGGGTCACAGGCAATTCCATGCAGAGTTTGTAGACAGGCAGGTAGTTGAATTTGCCTCTAAACAACTTGGGTATTGAGAGTATCCAGGGGCCTTGACGGTTGTATCTAACTGTGGATTGTATATGGGCCAAGGAATCTAGTTCAAGGATCTTTTCTGGGATGTAATCCTTATATTCAGGTTTCAGAGGGTACTCTGTGAAGTGAACAGGGCCAAAGGAAACACCTGGAGGACAGTAATCTGAGGGTAGAGGGCAGGAGAGACGGATGATCTTGTACTGATTTGATAGATGGCAAAGACAAAATAAGGCTGTAGCTGTGTAAGCTAAAATAACATAACCTTTATTCAAAAATGGCAATAAGTTTGTAGTGAAGGGTTCTTCAGTCTATATAGCACATCAATTCAAAACTTAATATTTTCCATGGGGCTTTATCAGGGCGTTGAGAGAAGTGGGCCCAGGGAATCTGGGTTCTTGGGTTCCAAGGCGGCAAAATGGCACCCGGGCTGGGAGTTCTTTCACTGGCCAAAGATCTAAAATTAGCTACTTGATTATCTTGCTCTAGGTTTGTGGTCATGGGGTTGGGCCACAGGCCCATGCCTTCTTTCAGGGATGGCTCTTGATTAGCCACAAGTGTAGACTTCAAGCTCATGAAGCTAATGGTTGTAATTTTATTGCCTCCATTAGGTGCCTTGATTACTCCTCCATTTGGTGCAATGATTCATTTGGTTTGTCTTGCTTTGCCATTTGGGCCATCATTCTTGGCCTCAGCTTGCGGGGGCTCAACCCCAGGAAAACACGGGCAGGCAGCCCACAGGAATTCAGGGTCAGGGTTCGAATCCCGTCCTTGGGCCCAGGTTTCAAGGGTAAAAGAATTGTCAATCCTGACAGTAGGCCACCATGCTTTGTGCTTCAAGACTCTGTATAGGTTCCTACTATTGGTGTGGCTGAGATCTATGTGGTAGCTTAAGATTTTATCCACTCTTTGATGTTTAGGTACATAGGGAATGATTATCTTGTCTGACATCTTGCAGTGTAATATTTCATAGTGTTGGTAAACATATGTTTGTTCTTTATAACTGATCACATGAAATGTCTGTGGTGCCCAGGAAGAAGTCTTTGTCCTTGGTTTTTAAGCACCATGAGTAGCTAGTCAGGATCTAATATATTTTGCCCTCTTAAGGCTTGCTCATAAAGCTGTGATAGGGTGTCAGCAGTAACTAATTTTGGACAGGCTTATACTGAATGTTCATATTGAATCTCTCAAGCAGCATCATCCAGCGTGATTATCTGCAAGAGAAACTCACTTATGTCTTGAAATAGATAAGGGACTTGTGTTCTGTGAGAGAAGTAAACTATTTCTGTCTCTGTTCTGGATCAAGGCTCATCCATTCATATTTAATGTAGTCATTATTATGGAGACTCTTGTTACTTGAACCCTTCTGCAACAAAGCCTTGGTGAGCTTTGTCTCCATGGAGGCAATCTTTTGATTTAGGTCCTTATTTTCATTTTGCCACTTGATCATGATCTCCACATTTTTTTTCAAAGTTTATGTCCTTTAATTTCCCTGTTAGCAACATTCTTCATTTGCTGAAAGATTTCATCAAATCCTAATAACAAGCTCCATAAATACCAGGCGTAGATTCTGTTGCCTTGTGCAGGTGTTCCTTCTCTCATAAAATATTCATAGTATAGTTCCTTGTATGCAGCCTTGACCTTGACTAGTGATTCTTTTGGAAACGTCTTTATCACTTTAAGGTCCTCCCAGGCGTCCTCCAGGGATTTTTTGGGAACCACTTTCCAAGCAACAGCAGTTTCCACTATTAATACTCCAAACTTTTCTCTTTCAAATAATAATTGAGAAGACATGATAATTGAAAAAGATTGAGGGAAAAGCGTCAAATTAGACAGAATATCTTATATTAGAAGGTTGCTGTTTTTGCTTATATGCTATTTGGGGCACATTTGGCTAAAACCCCTCCAGTTCCAGAATCACACATGGACTCCTATCATGTGTTTTATGACATAACATTTTCATTCAATTAAGATCTTTTTTTAAAAGATCTTCACACTCTTTTCATATAAGAATTTGCCCTAATAAATTCCAGAATCACCTGATTCCTTTTGTTGAAATGTATTGTTTTGGCTTGAAACATTCCAGGCTTCCAGTGCCAAAACCCTGTGTAATGTACACATTCCTGATCCAAGCTATTATTGTTCCAACTGGGAGCCAGCTGATTAATACTAAATTCCTAGACATCATTGTCTGCATTTAGCTTTTTCTGCTAATTGATTTTCCACAATTAAAACACATTAAATTTTCCAAAACAATACTTTTAAACCAAAATTCAGGGGTTTACATTTGGTTACCCTTAACCAATCTTCCTGACACAGTCAAGGTCACTAAAGCATTATGATTAAATCCTCATTAATCATTTTGTTGGGTATATATTAATGAATATTTGTGGTTAATTAATTTGTTTATGAGACACCTAGTCTCCAAAATCAATTTGGACAATATTGTGTTAATCCTGTTAGTTAGTACAGCCTAACTAACAACCAGTCACTTTTTTATTTCACATCAATACCAAGTTTATCTAAGAATCAATTCCCAAAGAATCTCATAAACTTATCTATACAAAATCTAATAAAAAACATACCAGCTTCATATAAGTGTATCAGGATATTTATTTGACTAAATATCTAGGTGACTGTTTTACAGTCATAGTCTCTCAAGGCAACAGCACCATTTAAATAGGCAGTGTACAATAGCAAGGATTTTCTTGCTATGGATGAGATAGTGGCACTTGTTGTCTGTTAACTTGCGGGACTTGTACACCACTGGTAGGAATTATCCAGAGTCTGTTTTGATCCAGAGTACACCCCCTATGGAGGCATCTGAGGTGTTGGTTTCTATATAGTAATCCCCTTCTCTCTTGGGGTACTGCAGAATGGGGGCTGACACTAACTTTTCCTTAAGGCAGCAGAAGCAGAGGTCTCACTGAGAAGTCCAGACAAACTTGGATTTGACTCCTGTGATGGCAGACAAGGTGACTGTTAGAACATCACATTTGGATATGAATTGTTAAACGTAAGAAACCATTCCAAAGAAGGACCTTAGTTGGCTCTTTTCTTTGGGTGGTGGCATCTTACAAATGGCTTGTATCTTTTGGGTGTCAGGCTTTATGCTATTATTAGATATCAGTTGACTCAAGAAGGGTGGTTGTTTGTGAAAGAACTGGAACTTGGATGCTTTGGTGAGGAGGTTGTGTTGCGCCAGAGTGGAAAACACAGCTTTCTGGTTCTTGTGGTGTTATTCTTTATTAGGACAGTGGAAATTAATTTGTGCAGACAGACCAGGGCATGCTTCTCAATGTGTGGGGCAAAAGCCTTTTTTACAAAGTTCAAAAATGTGAACAGCATGTTAGTCATGCCAAAGTTGATGATAATACATATATAAGACTTGTATTTGGTGTAAAAGGCCTTCTTAGCAATGTCTTTTAATTGATATGTATCTGGCTATAACCCACAGTAAGCTATATTTTTGATAATACTGTGGTGCTGTCCAGAGAATCAAGAAGGTCATTAATTAATGGTAAGAGATATCAATTCTTGATGATGACATCATCTAGGGCCCAATAGTTGGTGACTAGTTGCAGGGATATGTAACTTTTAGCCACAAATACTTGCAGTGCCAAAAAGGAATTACAAGGATTTAAGGATTCCTGTCTTGAGGGCCTCCTTAAGGTAAGCATTTAGGGGGTTTTCCTTGTTGAAGGTAAGACAATATATAAGTTGCACCTTAGGAATAGTGTCCTTTAATTGTATGAAATGGTGGATATGCTTCTCTGGGGGTAACCCAGGTAGAGATTCCTTGAAGATTTCAGGGTTTCTTGCAATAATGTCCTGATCTTGTGTGGTCAGAGTCTACTGCTTATTTTTAAAGTGGATTGTTGTGCTTGGCTCCTGGGGACAACATCCAGGAGTACATAGCAGAAAACTTTTATTTTAAAAGGGTTGAGGTTTAAAGCTAGCCTTGGGTTAGCCTTCAGGGCAAAAATAAGGGCAAATAAATTAAATTCCTGTAATCAAAGAAGAAGATTTCCTTTTGAAAAAAAGGAAAGGAAAAAATCTTGAAGAATAAAAACATCAACACAAATGTAGATAAACTTGTCTTTATTAGGAGAAATGATTCTACTTAAATAGTAGACAAGGGTCAACAATCACTCAATAGGTAGACAGAGTGGCAGAGGGAGTCACATTGGATTGAAATCATACCAGTATAAGTCAAGGGAAGGTATGGTATTCTGGAATGGGTGGAAATTGATGTCAACCCGTTTATAGAAGGCAAGGAATTTTCCAAATTCAAAAGAAAAACTGACCAAATCTTCACATATATCATTATTCAAAGGCCATATTAGAATAGCATTAATGGCGCAATTTACAACATGGATGATCTTATACTAGTACATATCCCAACTGATGGACTTTAAAATTTCCTGTTCTGTTTGTGTTTCAGTTATTTGGTGAAACGCTTGGTCTATTAACAGCTAATCTACTGTATCAGGTACATTTGATGATTAACACCCTTGCACTTGATGGTTAGAACTCAGGTGACCCAATCTATGGGAGGAATTGTTTTTTCTCAGCCAATCTAGGCCAAGTACCACATCAAACCTGGAAAAATGATGAATTGCTCTTATATAGTGAAACAAATAATTTTTAGGCAATAGAAAAGAGAGTGACTTCCCAGGAACAGCAATGTGGTGCTCATCAGCTAGGACTATACTTTTAGTCTGCAAAGAATAAGTAGTTAGCTTGAACCTGTTCACTAAAATTGCTGTTAACCAGGATAAAATCCTTGAATAAGACCAGAAGTGCTGAACTAATATAACTTTAAAGATAAAAAAGATAGAACATCAATTTATTTGGGTGTTGAGCAACTGTGTAGAGTAAAGGGTTTCTAGATGACACCTAAATCATGGGACACTAGTCAACATCTTCAGGTTAGGATTCCTTGTTGAACAATTCTGGTAGAGGTCAGGTAGAGCTTGGAGTGCTTATTGCTCTTCCTGAGCTTTACCCTAATCATGCTCTTTCTGTGTAATGGTAACTCTGAAGTGTGCACAGTTGGATTGATCATTGCTCCCATTGTTGTGGGTTTTTGATGTTTGAGGTTTGTGATTGTTGGTATTAGGCAAGAGCAGCTGGCACAACTAGAGAGTTTAAGATCCTTGGTTTTCTCTCTTTCCAGTCTGTATTTTTTTGAAGCGCTTTGGAGGTCTGCTCTGCCTTCTCTGCTTAACAATACAAGCTCTACAAGTTAGTCACCTGGTCCAGGTTTAAAATTTTCATTTTGTGGGGTTTGAGCATGTTGAAGTACATGAGGTGTTGGAAGGAGTGTCAAAAATCATATCAGATAGGGGACACAGGCTCAACTCCTCATAGGCCCTTGTCAATTTCTTTATTGTAGCAGTTTTTATCAGGTTCTGGACTTGGAAGATGGTCATAAGAATGGCCTCCTTTATGAAAGATTGTGAAAGGAAATATTCCTTAAAGATATCCCATTTTTTGTATGATCTTCATGCCACTTATCATACCGGGTACTTGCATCATGGGTCAATTGAATGGAGATTTATAAAAACCAGAAGTGCACTGGGCATTTCATTTACATATTTTTGTTTTGAGCCAATTGAATCCAGGCTGTGGTATTATTATTGTTGGCGCCAGCAAACAACTCCAAGACTGCACTATGAAGGTACTTTTCCTTATGTGCAGGTATGATACTATAATCATTAGTTTGAGATGTAAAAGAGGGCGCATGAAAGAGCCCTTGGGCAGATAGAGCACTGAAGGCGGGTACAGGTGTGATCATGTTTTAGCAAAGGATGTATCTTTTGAGGATTTCAGGTGCAGATTCATATAGCGTCCAGTCTAGGGAAAGTCCTGACATAATCTTTTCCTATTTTTTGACTGCAGAAGTTACAGGAAATTGTGGTAGCTTCAAAGATAGATTTAGGATGGATAATCTACCTCCTGCTACCAATTTTGCAACTATACTGTACAATAGTTTTAAAAGCTATGGTAAAAAGCAAAAATACCTTAGATTTAAACAAAATGATTTCAGATTTAAGCAAATTCCAACTATTGGGTTGTAATATGCACTCTGTTAACAGGAATCTTTGTTGTCAATGGACAAAATGGGTCACCATAGAAACAAATTGCTCACAAACCAAACAAAACTATTAAAAATACAAACCAAAATACATGAATTCACAGACGTAATGGTGTGGTTTGACCCTTGGTGTACATACTGTAAATTCAGAACCTGAACGTAAAAATGCAGGATTGTCAAATCCTTGGTCCAAATTTCAAATCACTTATGCAGGCAACTCAGCTGAGTGAAAAATAAAATATTTAATAAATCAAACATTTAATTTGACTTTTTTCTATTTATTTAAATTAGCAAATTTCAAATCTCTTGAGCAGATAACTCAACTAACAAAAGACAAAACCCAGCAAACAAATGCGGGATACATTAATCAGAAATGCGGGATTCTAATGTACAATTTGAGATTTCCTGTATTTCAAACAAATCATAGACATCATGTAAAACTTAACAAATCTGAAATTGCGGGAATGTCAAATCCAAGAACCAAGTTTCAAATCATAATTGCAAGGAATTTGAAATAAATATAATTTATGGGCATCTCAAAAAGGATGTTAAAGGATCTAGAGTGGATTTGTGCTGATTTTTTTAGGAATCATAGGCATTCTCAAAAATCACCCTTTTCCATTTAAGGACAGCTAAAATTTAGATCATAATATTCACAAAATTAACATATATAACAATAAAATTGACTAAAATATACATTCCTCTTCTTGAGTTTAAAATTTTAATAAAAATTTATTATGTATTCTTTAAATAGCAACCAAGTCAAAGAGCTTTTCCCTGGCCTTGAAAAAATCATGCAGGGCTACATAGGGTCTCTTAACAGTGAAGCCTCTGTCTATGGCCACTCCCAACCCGCAGGTCCCTATGCAAGCCCCACCCAGGAGTCTGTTCTTTCTCCTGCAACTTCCAGCATGGTACTGTTTGCCCACCATGCACAGGCAGATTCCAACCCAAATCCCTTATCAGCAATGGCATCCAGAACCAGCCATTTTAGCCATGAGGTCACCCAGAGAGCCCTAGACCCCAAAACAGCCAATCAGATGGCATTGACTAGTTTCCAAGATGAACACATCCCTCCCCCAGCTAATCAGCCTGCAAGACGCAGAAGAAAACTAATCACTCCGGAGATTGTTCTTGAAATGGTTGAAAAGCAAGGAAAGCTTATGTCCCTTGGGGAAATTGTGGCCGCAATGGGGTTTGTAAAGTCCACTATGGCTACAACCCTGCAAGCCCATGCCAACTGTGGACCCCCTACCAAGAAGGCCCTGACTGGTGCCTGTACTTCAACCAGAGGTGATACAGCCCATCCCCTTATGATGAACATTATGGAATGTGACCCACAGATGCCCCTGGTCCAGGTACGTCTCCAGTTGGGACTCCACAGCATCTTCACCAACAAAAGAACAGCAAATTTGTGGATGCACGTAGTTGTGGTTGCTGCTAGAATCTTGTCCAATCAAGTTCTCAGTGGCCCCATTTTGGTGGACACTGACCCCTACAATTCAACTATTATTAATTTTATCAAAGGGAGGGCAATGAGGACCCGTAATGACGTAATCTTCCTGTTGTATGCTAAGATATCTGCAAGTATCCAAGACTTTGGAGAGAAGCGTATCTAGCCTGATGTGTACAAGGCAGCCCAATATTGTATTGGTTTGCTGGGGTTTTATTGGCAGATTCCCATTGGGCATCAATTATTACTTGGCAATATCAAATACCGCAGAAGGCTATGCCTACCAGACAGAGCTCAAGACCATGCTGGAGGATTGGGCCACACAAAACACTGTGCATACAGTTGTACTGAGTGCAGAGATAGAGCAGCAGGAATGGGCAACCCAAGAAATCAGGGCTGCAGGGCATACCTGCTGGTCCTACCCCATCAACTACGCCAACATGCATCTTGCAGATGTATGTCTCTACAATTTTGGTTCCGCCCTCAGGCGCTTAAAGCCTGCCACCTACAACAAACTATGCACCAAAATTGATAAGGGGTATGAGCTTTTCCCTTCTGCGTCTACCCAGAACTTATTTGATCTCATTTTATTCTATGCAAGTGATATTGATAAGTTCAGAAAGGACCCCTGTCTCCCCTCACGCCAGTCCATCTGTTTTGTCAAGCCAGTATATGTGACAGAAGATGACTTTAAGAAATTGAAGCAATCAGCTATTGCTGCCCCTTCCCAGTCAACAAACCCTGCCTCCCCAAACCCCCATCAAGCTACCTGCCTTCCAACCCTGACTCCCAAACCACCACCCATTCCCTCCCCACTATCTCTGATGCCGCCTCTTTTACAGGCGCAGATGAAGGCAATTTTCATTCCACCCATTCCCTCCCCTTCCTTTACTTTGATTAGTAAATAAATCTTTTCTTTGTGACAACTTATTAAAATTGATATCTGTCTGGGATACACACATTGGGAAGCTTTTCCCCAATTGAATGGAGAAGAGCTCCCAAGTTGAATTTGATCAGAGTGGAACCTACTGGAATTCCTATCATTAGCATGTGTAGAAGGTGACCAAATAGCTGGAATCTTCCCAAGAAGGAAGTGAAGTGATTGAGAAGATAATAGACACTGGTGTACCCCAAGACCAACCAGGGGGCCTTGTGGTGGATGATTGGGGGGAATCAAGCTATTTCAACATAAAGGGCATGTCTTCAACACGGACCAAAACAATACCAAATTGAGTCTTCAGATTTGTCAGTAGAAGTTGGTTCAGGGTTTTTGAAGTTAACATTTGCTTGTCCAAGATTGATTAACATACACAAAGTCTATACAAGGAAGATGAACTTCATTTTGTTGGGGGAAAACCTTTAAAATCTAATAATCAAGTGTTATGAATTGAGAATATAGATTTGTTGGATTGATAGAAATAAAGAAATTGTTGGATCAATTTGGATGGGAGGAATTTGTCAGTTTAAATACTGACTTCAAGTGAGAAAGGGAACATTGTGGTTACCAGATGGATCTGTAAGAGTGATTTGAAAAGTATTGCCTTGCAGGACTACAGCAGGCTGCAGCCTGCAATGCAAGAAAAGGAAGGTGGGTTATTGCATTGCAGTATTGTACCTTGCTTTGGTTGGGAATGGAATCTGGGGCTGGATGAGAAGTATTTTCTTTGGTCTGGGTGGTTTGCTGTATTTGATTGGATACTTAAGCCCCTGAGTCTCTGGTTGGGATATCCTTTGCATTTAATTTTGGATTGATTGGTTGGTTTATATTTATTGGAGTCCAAATTTACTGCTGAATCATGGAAATTGTTGTCTGGAACCTTGATTTTTGTTTTTGAAATAGGATTTATATTCCAGCCTTGATTTCCACGCTCAATTTTGTTTTTGCTTTTGAAGTTAATTTTAAAACATTGATTAATAAATTTCAAAATGCATTTTTGAATTGATATCATTTAAAGATTTGATTTTGTCCTTTGTTTCTGATATAGCATTTATAAATGCAACTCCTGGTTTCTTAATGATTCCAAAACAATTAAAGTTTGATTCCCAATTTGTGTTAGAGATAGAAACCTTTAAAATATCTCTCTTTCAATTCATAATTAACAATATTTCTTTTTACATTGTCAACATTTCTCATAATTAATACAATGTTGTACATTTTATGAATAGCTTAAAATTATGAGCATACATATTTTTCATCATCATTAATAAATTAAAGACAATAAACATAAATATTGCATTAGAATATTGCAATTAGACGTAAGCTCTTGATATTTTGATATTATGTGCATAACTCAATATATTTTGTTTAATAAAATCCATTGTAAACTTGGCCTTTTTCATTACAGTTTAAAATAAATTGACTGTGTTTATATTAGAGAGCCATTAATGCTTAGTACAAATATTGAAAATTAGTGCATTTCATAGCCTGTATATTCACCTATTGGTAATAATTCTGTAAACTTTTCAGTTAGATTTTGCGAGGTAATAATGTAATGGGTTAATAAATACTGTTTATTGTTATTGATTGGTTGATTTTCTTTGCTGTGGCAATTGTGCATTTTCTGATTTTTACGCACTAGTATCCAATTAGTTGGCTTCACATCCAATTGCACAGGCAATAGGAAAACAAGCTGCCACCCCAACCACATCCAGTCTTGTGATGGTGGCTTGTTTTCCTATTCCTGTGCAATTGGATGTGAAAACAACCAATTGGATACTAGTGCGTAAATATCAGAAAATGCACAATCACCACAGCAAAGAAAATCAGCCAATCAATGACAATAAACAGTACTCTTTAACACATTACATTATTATTACCTGGCAAAATCCAACTAAAAAGTTTATAGAGTTATTACCAATAGGTAAATATACAGGCTGTAAAATACACTATGTATCAATATTTGTACTAAGTGTTAATGGCTCTCTAATATAAACACAGTCTATTTCATTAAATTACATTGTAAAAAGCCAAGTTTACAATGGATTTTATTAAACAAAATGCATTGAGTTATGCACATAATATCAAAATATAAAGAGTTGACGTCTAATTGCAATATTCTAATGCAATATTTACGTTTATTGTCTTTAATTTATTAATGATGATGAAAAATATGTCTGTGTTGAAGATAGTAGTATAAAAACCAGTTTTTTGATGGAATTCAAACAAAATGTCAACAATCTATAACTTGATCAGCAAATTAGAAGCACACCTGCAAAATGTTGTTGAAATAAAAAAATATCAGGGAAATAATGACAGGAAAGCTGGGTAACAAGGGCCAGCCACTAATCCAGTCAAAAGAAGATGCTCTGGATAAATTGGGAAATATTATAGATGAAAAGAACAAAAAAGTATTACTTAATCTACAGGGAACAATTTTATCAAGTCTGAAGTTCAACAACGCAGCCTACAATTTGTGGGAGTTCTGGCGGGGGCCAAAGAAAACAATAAGATCAAACTAATTGAAGGAACAGAAATTCAAAAGGAACTTTTCACCAATGAAGAGGAAATAATCAAATGGAAACAGATGAAAATAAAACTCAGTCAAGATGCAGGAGCTCTTCAAGAAATACAGAAATTTTATCAAATAAAAACCAAGAAACACAAGTTGCAAAAAAGATAAGAAAAATTTAGCCTAGAAAAATGAATGAAGAGCATCCAACGCTCATGAAGTTTGCTGAAGTGGTGCCTGTGGCTGAGGGGGCCACAGGGGAAACAATTAGTAAGTCTTTTTATGTTTTACTTATATTTATTTTAGTCATCACTAGGAATGGAGATGAGGTTGCAGAAGTGGCAGCTTATATGCTGAGTTTGTTTTATGGGGTTACCAGTCACTGGTGGCCCCTGTAAAACAAATAAATAAAATAATTCAACAGAATATGAATAATTTTTTAATATTGAAGCTCAAGATAGGTAATATTCACCACCTGTGGGGTGCTTGCCATGGATAAGGGAAGCATATAAACTAGGATCAAATATTAAAATCAAAAAAATGAATGAAATTTGCGGGGATATCAAACTAAACTTTGATAAGTACATATACAAAAGCATTCAAAGATTCCCCTTCACAAACATCAACAAATATGAAAAGAATTTAATAAAAACCAACTTTCAAATAGGAAATGAATATTTGAAATCTGCAATTTTTAATGAATTATTTAAGGCACTATCAAATAAAGTTGGGGATGCAGTCCTTGTAAATAATTTTAAACCTTTATTAATATTGTTTGCCAAGGCCTGGGGGGCTGATTCAAGTTGGGTGCCCCCTGGAACCCTCTTCAGGTTCAATCAAATATCCTATATTAATAGGTTAGTTCAAACTTTCAAAAAATTATGCATGTTCTCAGAAAAGTATAGCTTGCAGAGAATCCACGTTGCGGTATACCTGGGAATCCTCCTACACTGCATATTAAAAATCAACATCAAAAAGTTGGAGGATGTACCTATTCACATGGATATTTGCCGTGTAGCCCTTGACTGCCAGAAGACACCACAGGGATATAGGATAGTCAAGCACGTCCTGTATGACTCATTTGCATTGGCAACACTATACAGATACTATATGCTCCCCCAAAAAAACCTACAGTCAATTCACTCACCTGCCTGCCTGCCTTTTATCAAAAAATCAACAACCACCAGGGTACAGGGCGCCACCCCTCTAGCAATTGCATCCAGGGTTGTCCACCACGTACAGAAGAGTACATGGATCCAATTAGATGCTTTAGCCAAAAACTTAATTTTGTGGTATAATTCCCTGGAATAATCATATTCCCTTTGCAATTTGCATCTCCCTAATAAATACTTTCCCCTTGCAAATTAATTTTTTTTACTTTTTATATTTTAATACTAAATTTTTAATATTGAAATATGTAATATTAACATTTTACTATAAATTTTTTAATATTAAATATTTCAATATTAAAATTTTAGTATCTAAAAGTTAATATTAAAATTTTAATAATACATATTACAATATTAAAGTTTTTAATATCAAATATTTTGATATTGAATAAATCACAATTTAATAAAATTGTTATATTTCAATTATTTAAACTTTAATATTTAACTTTTAAGATTTATAATTATAATTTTACTTTCAATATTTTAATTTTAATTTTAAATTTTAGTGTGTAATTTATAATATTAATATATCTAAATATATTACAAGACATTAGTTAAAGTTGCAACCAGGTCAAATATTAAAATTAAGTTAAAAATGTTTTTATTTACTAGCTTGTTGAGTATGGGTTTAATTATCACATAGATAACCATCAAGAATTTAATTTATCCGCAGCATGCGCCTGTTCCACTATTGTTCTAAACAATTGATTGTTTAGAACTTAAATTACCTTTCCCTTGTAATGTGATTTGATAAACATATTTGATATACTTGACCCGCGTCCTAAGTACTAATTAGTAAGCAATACATGAAAATCATTGGTTGCCGTGTTGTGTGGTTATAGTGGCACTAAAATAAAAAGGATCAGATGATGACATGCAAGGTCCAATTTATGGCTTAAAAAGCCAAAGTACCATCAAAGATTCACAATTATTTAAATAAACTAATTTTTTTATCTTTTTTATTTTATTTATTTGTTAGTGCAAAAGCCAATAATAATATTCAGTGCATTATAATAAAAATATATTCCTCATACCTAGTATAACTAATTTTACTTACCTGTTCTATGTATTCTTATATGTCTATAATACATTCATTTGTCACGTTATTATATATAAATAATAATTTTTGAGTCCTAATAAAAGCAAACTAAATAAAATTAAAACTAAATAAAATCTGGAGCGCCCATTTATCTGATTGGCTTAGAGGCCAGGGCTTTAGGGAGAAAGGATTCTGAGTGCTCATAGAAATCTGCCACCACATTGGGTGGCATTGCAAATTGGCTGATCTCAAGAATATTGAAGAGATCCTCAGTGTCCTGAGGGAGGCCTTGTTTCACCTTATTCTTGATCCAACCAAACACCTCCTTGATTGGATTCAGAAATGGAGAATAGGGAAGAAGGAAGAGGAGTCTCATTGGGCAGTCTGCAAGGCAGTGGCTGGCAGAATGGCTGTTTTTGTCAATGGGGGGAATTTGGACACAACCAGATCCACTTTGTGGAGCTCAACATTATCAAGCACAATAACGTTGGTTGTGCCACTGTAATTTATCTGAAGGTACTCCTTGACAGCTTGGAGAAAATTGAGAAAGGTCCTGCTGTTATGGGAGCCTTTAATCATCTGATACTGGTCCAACCCGCAAGGACCAAGAAGCGCAACCATGGAATAGGTCTGGGAACAGACAGCTGCACAATGGGCTACACCGTCCTTGGACCCCTTCTCAACCCACCCATGCCTAGACCTGAGTGAGAAGGAAAACAATGATTTGTCAATGTAGAAGAACTGGACATTCCCAGTCTCCTTTAGTACCAGATATGTCTTGGCATAAATGTGTTGATCCTTGATGGTCTTTTCACTGTTCCTATTATACAGCAAAACTCCTAGTACTTTCCAGGAGAAGCCCAAATCAACCATTGTTTTTTAAACAAGGGTTTTGGAAACAGAAAGCCCAAACTCTGTGGCAAGCATTGATTGGACGGCAAGTGAGTCCAGGTGGCAATTCTTGGCTACCCACTGCTTGATTGCATCAATATTAACAGGCTGCAAGAGTTTGGGCTTTTGTTTAGCCTTGGCAGATTTTGCTTTTTGCTTGGTGTTGCCATACTTGGTGTTGATGTTGGCTATGTATCTGGCTGTGACACCAAATTGGGACGCAATATCCCAAACCAAAATTCCCCCATTCAAGCAGTTGAGGAGAGCTTCACGCTCACTATCTGTCAACTGACGCTGGCACTTGGCAGGTATCACACATCCTGGCTAGCAGGCTCAAAACAGGGGATGGGAACTTTTGTGTAGAAGGTGGGATCACGCTTGGTTGCGCTGGTGCTGTCAATGGTGGCATAAGACATAGGCACAGATGGCTTTTTGGTGGTGGTCAATAGCTCAT
The DNA here is from genome assembly GCA_014839935.2 of Entomophthora muscae. Classification (NCBI taxonomy): domain Eukaryota; kingdom Fungi; phylum Entomophthoromycota; class Entomophthoromycetes; order Entomophthorales; family Entomophthoraceae; genus Entomophthora; species Entomophthora muscae. The sequence continues at coordinate 162,532 of QTSX02005725.1, forward strand.
ATGATGTATCAAAGATGCAATGGCAGGAAGTAGCAACTCTTGGATCAAGAGTGTGGGGCCAGGTGGCAACTGGGTACATGGTGGAGGTGTATGCAACCTCATTATTCCCAATGACCTTTGTATAGGAGACTTTTGTGGCAGGCTCTGAGAGCAACTTCTGTCTTGGATTCAAGCTACTATTCATGGCTTGAGATGCAGGAGGTGGTTGTCTGGCGCTGACACCTTGGGAGGCCTGTGTGTTGGCATGACTCCCCTCAAGTTGGGTTCTGGGTCTGTTCTTAGACTCTCTGGGACGCCCTTGTGGACAGGCTGCCCCGCGGGCTGATGCAGGAGCGGGTTGGGAATGAGATTGTTTGTCCATAAAAATAAAAAAATATTTTAGATTAAATATGCATTTATTTGGATTTATTGGTTTAGTTGTGGGTAGTTGTTTTCTCTTGATTTAGCCTTGAATAGTAGCAGGGTTTCTATATTTGTGATTTGAAGTGTATAATATTGTATACTTCCAGGTTTATATAATTTTAAAGTTTAGCCACTTTTTATCTCTAAATATTTTATCAAGATTGAATTTTTAATTTGATTTTAGTTGTGGTGGAGCTTCTTGATTCAGGTTGGTGTTTCCTAGTGTGCTTACTATACAATAAATTTGGATTCCAGTTCCCGCAATTAATATCTGAATTTACTAGTGGTATTCAAAAGAGATTTGAAATTTAGTTCATGGATTTGACAATCTCACAATTTCAAATACACAGTAAACTTAATAAAAAATGTTGATGGATTTGAACGCTTTGAAATTGATTCCAGTCAATTCATTTTGTCCTTTAGAAATATGCAGTTCAACTTGAACTTTGCAAAGTGTCTATGAGTTCCTGCATTTTCAAATATTCAAATAAATACTCAAAATATCAATTTAATTAAAAAAAGGCCATCCTGCAAAAGTGATCTAAAATTTGGACCAAGTATTTGACAATCCCACATTTTTATGTTTAGGTTCTTAATTTACAGTAATGTTTTATAAATGAGAACTGAAAAGTGTGACATTATTAGTGAAAATTAGTAAAAAAAGCTGAATTCTCACTGTCAATTACTAAAATTGTAGACATTATTTTTGACAACATTCTCACTGTCAACATTTTTTTTGAAAATTTACTATAAAAACATTGTACACTTAATTAAATTTACGCAGGCTAGCAAAAATTAACTGTTTTCTGTGTATTTTTGTTCACATATAAAAATTTAAAAAAAACATATGAAAATAAGTTAAAAAATTATCAAAGTTCTTTATTTCTTTATTAAAAATGATGTTTTGGAGGTAGGAATATGATATTTTACCATTTGGTATACTGAAAGTTGTTAACACATTGGTTAAGATAATGAAAAGAGTAAAGTGTTGACAATGTCACTTATGACATTCTTTATATGAGGTGACATATTAATTTAAGCTTAATTGTGCCACTCTAATTTTCTTAACTCCACCCTGGCAGATAATAACAAGCAAATAAACAACATTTTCAAGTGTCAACATTATTTTTAATAATAAATTCTATAGTAACTTACATAGTAACTCACACTTAAATTATTGGAATGCCGTTAGCCACCAATCCACTTAATATATTAAAGCCAGAAAAAGTGCCACACATATATTTATAAGATGAACCTTTTAACAATCAACTGTATGTGCACTGTCTTTTTCTATATATTAATTTAATAAAAAATATTTTTAAATGTACACTTAATTTTCTTACTGTAGATGTTTCAGTTTTAGTATTAAAAATAAGTTCAGCTTAAAAAGTGTTGACATTGACACTTTTACACCGTGAAAACAAATAAAAATAAACTAATTTTTATTAGTAAAAGTAAAGAAAAATCTGGTGAAATTGATTTTTTATTAATGTTAATATTAAATTGTGTCAGGATGGCCACAATTTTGTTGTGTTTTCTGGGTTTGCACCCCTGAACACCTAAAAAAAGAATTAAGCTAGCACAACTAGCAAAAATCATAGGTAATTTAGAGTTTTAAGTTGACAGTGACCATGTCAACAAAGTGTCAACATGCGCGCTGTTGCTGCCCTGCAGCCCTGATTCCTTGGGTGCTTATTCCTGCTGCTTCATCTTGGCACTCAGTATAACTGTGTACGTGGCGTTTTGGGTAGCCCACTCCTCCAGCATGACCTTGAGCTTTGTCTGGTAGGCATAACTATCTGCTGTGTTTGACAACACAGAGTAATGATTGACACCCAATAAGAAAACTGCCAACAAAACTCCAAAAAATTGATACAGGATTGGCCTGCACTTATAGACATCAGATTGGATAAGCTTTTCTCCAAAGTCTTGAATACTTGCTGAAATCTTGGTGTATGGCAGGAAGATTACATTATTACAGGCCCTCATTGCCCTTTCTTTGACAAAATTGATGATGGTAGAATCATAGGGGTCAGTGTCCACCAAAATGAGGCCACTGAGAACCTGATTGAATAAGAGTCTGGCAGCAACCACAACTCAGTGCATCCACAAATTCACTGTTTTCTTATTGGTGAAAATGCTGTGGAGTCCCAGTTAGAGACAGACCTGGACCAGGGGCATCCATGGGTCACGCTTCATAATAGCTATCATGAGGGGATGGGCTTTTTCATCTTCAGTTAAAGAACAGGAACCAGTTGGGGTCTTCTTGGTAGGGAGGCCTAGTTAGTGTGGGCTTGCAGGGTTGCAGCCACAGCAGACTTTGCAAAACCCATTGTGGCTGCAGTTTCTCCAAGGGACATAAGCATCCCTTGCTTTTCAACCATTTTGAGATCAATCTCCAGAGTGATCAATTTTCTTCTTTGTCTTGCAGGCTGATTGGCTGGTGGAGGGATGTGTCTATCTTGAGAACTGGTCAATGCCATCTGATTGGCTGTTTTGGGATTTGGGGCTCTCTGGGTGACCTCATGGCTCAAATGGCTGGTTCTGGATGCCATTGTTGATACAAGATTTGGATTGGCGGCTGCCTGTGCATGATGGGCAAACAGAGCCATGCTAGAAGTTGCAGGAGAAATAATACACTCCTGGATGGGGTTTGCAGAGGGGCCTGCAGGTTGGGAGTGGCCATAGACAGAGGCTTCACTGTTAATAGACCCAGTGTAGCCCTGCATGATTTTGTCAAGGCCAGGAAACAGCTTGTTGATTTGGTTGGTGTTAGAAGAAGATAATAATAAATTTTTATTAAAAAATTAAACTCAAGAAGAGGAATGTATATTCTAGTCAATTTTATTGTTAAATATGGTAAGTTGCTGAATAGCAGGTTCTGAAATTTTAGCTGCACTAAAATGGAATAGGGTGGTTTTTGAAAATGCCTGTGATTCCTAAAAAAATCAGCACAAATCCACTCTAGATCCTTTAATATCCTTTTTAAGACACCCATAAATTATATTTATTTCAAATTCCTTGCAATTATGATTTGAAACTTGGTTCTTGGATTTGAAAATCCTTCAATTTCAGATTCATTAAGTTTTCCATGATGTCTATGATTTGTTTGAAATACAGGAAATCTCAAATTGTACATTAGAATCCTGCATTTCTGATTCATGTATCCTGCATTTGTTTGTTGTGTTTTGTCTTTTGTTAGTTGAGTTATCTGCTCAAGAGATTTGAAAATTTCCAATTTAAATAAACCAAAAAAAGTTGAATTAAATGGTCAATTTTATTAAATATTTTAATTTTCACTCAGCTGAGTTGCCTGCAAAAGTGATTCACAATTTGGACCAAGGATTTAAAAATCCTGCATTTTTACGTTCAGGTTCTGAATTTATAGTAATTTAAATCCCTTATTTACCCTGAAAACTAACCTCTGGCTTAGTAAAAGCCCAATTTTATTATTATGATTTTCTATTGTGTCTTGGTTGCACCCAAGAAAACAACAGTTAAAAAGACCAGATGTCCTCAGAAAAATCAAGCTCAGCAATTCTCACCTTGTCAAAAAATGGCATTCTCATAGGCTTAAAACATATGCATCATGACTGACTCCGCCTATGCGGCAAGAAACACCTAACAAAAGTTACAATAACTTTTTCAATGCAAAACTGGATCAATACCAAGCTTGAGTTTAACACTCACAAGAAAATATCTAAAGCTTCACTTTTAAGAATACAAGGAAAAGATGTCACAAAATCTACAATATTTTTTCTTGTAAAGTATTTTCCCAAGTTATTTCTCAAGTAAAGATTAAGTTGATGACACTTTTATCAGCCAACTAATTTATATATGGATCAACCCTTTTGAGTAATAAATAAAGCATTACCTGGATAAGCCTCATGACTACAAGATGTACATGAAAAATATGTGGCTGCTCTCAATGCTATATAATTCCCAGTTTTCATATCAATAAAATATCATTCTATTATTAATTTTCCCTTTATTTCATTTTATAAAAATCCAAGAAGTATATAATTGACAATAGTTGCCAAGATTTTGTAAGCACTTATGTTTTTAAAATGAAAATAAAAACAAACATCATTAAGAAAAAAGTCAAATGTTTCTGAGATGCCAATAAGTCTCTATGGTTATCAGAAATAAAAGTAAATATGCTTTGGATTCATCTTTTGTATGCCATGTTATAAGCATAGTTTTTGGATAGATTAATGATTATTGTGAATAAAATTTGGTATTAGGACCCCATATTTAGTTAATAATGAGTCAGTAAAGATTGCATTTTTAATTTACAAGCAAATTTGTTGTAAATGCACTTATTTAGGCACTTTCAATTTTGTCTAAATTTTGTTCTTTTGAGGATAAATATCTTGTTTTTGCTTTCATTTCCTGAAATAGCTGATTTTCAAAGATGATAATTCAACTGTTTTTCTTTCTTTCTCTGCACAACTTACTTGCCCCACTCAAACATGTAGCAAGTGATCTCACTGTTCTCATAGCATTTTGTGGTAATACAAAGTGATATATATGCAAATTTTTATCCAAAATAAAATTTATTTTCTATTCACATTTTTGTCTTTGTGTCTTTCAGTACTTTAGAACCTCTTTCTAGCCACGCATAGTAAAGATCTTAATATTCAGGGCCACAACATAAACCTTTTATCTTCTCTGCAAACTACCCAAGGCTTATTAAAAACTCAATTTTAAGGTTAGTATTTCTTGTTGTGTATCTGTGCTGTGCTTTAGAACACAATAAAGCTATTTGTATTTGTTGATTATATTAAAATAGAAAAGAGCCCAAAATTTAGCAGAAATTAAACAAAGTTCTTTGAAGGTGTACTAAAAAAACATGAATAGACTTTATGAAAATTGTATCAAAGTGAAAGAAAATTAAAAAGACTATTTGCACTTAATTATAACAAAGAATTAAAGTTAAAGGGGGCCCATAAGAGCCCAAGAAACAACATTATTACAATAGACGCACATGAAACATTGAAAAATTCTTCAAGAAAAATGCTGAAAACTTAAAGTCAAGTGAGTATTTCTGTAGTTGTCAGGAAATCATGATCAATCAGGGTTGACTGATCCATATTCCCATCACTAAAACTATTGGCTAATAATAGACAGGCCACAGCCAGGTTGAGACTTCTATTCCAGAATACAGAGAAACTATATCAAGATTGTTATATTTTGAATCCAGAAGACACCTGAGACATTCCTGGGTCTTGGATCACGGGCCAATCCAGAAGCTTCTATAATTATAAGCTAGACATTCTGGATCCCAAACAGACGCAAGCCTGCCCTACAGAATAAAGGCAGGAAAATACAAGCATCCTGTTTCACCAAGAAATGAGACAGAAGACCGCCCAGGCAAATTCTGCATATTAGACTGAACATAAAACAGGGCCCAGGCTATGAATATCAACTTAGTTGACTGCAACTAAGTCAAGGAATATCTAGGCTGAAGAGGAGAAATCAGCAGCCTAGAATATTACCTCATTATAAAACCTTATTCAAGGTTTAGAATCCAACTCTGGGGGTAAAACTAGTAGCTTGGGAACAATAGGCTAGCTAGTAAGAGTTGTCTGTAGCTAGACATCAGTCTGGCTGCTAGCTGCACACTATAAAAAGTCCTTCCCAGATCACTTGGAAGGCAGAAAAATAATAATCATCAACATTACTACTAAGCCAAATAGTAGTAGTGTCAAGTACAATAAGAGTGTATTATTGTTACTTCAGAATCCTGCCAAACCACCAAAGACAGTGTCACATCCCAAAGACCACAGGACTCCCATATCACTTGGCACAAGCAGCAATGGAACACAGCCTGTTGCAGCACCCATCCACACCAATTGGAAGCACATCTTTCTTCATACAGATCTCCTCATCCCAAAATGCATAATACAACTAATAAAAACTATATCTCTTCTTATTCAAGAACCAAAAATCTTGACATTGATGCTCACAACAAAAACAAGTTTTCATTGGTGTCAAGTCAAGATGCTGCCTTGCCCTTGTTGACCCCCAGCTTTGTTGATAAGTATGGGGGGATACATGGAGACCAGCAACACTGAGTAAGATCAATCCTTCTGTTTAGAGCTGACTCCATATGAAGCACCCATGCTTCCGCTGGATATGATCCAGCTTTACATTACAGGGACTGCTGTTGCCATGGGCTAGCAACAATACAACATAAAAGAGGTACAAACGTCTTTCAAGCTTTGCAACATGGTAGACGTAATCTCAACAATTCCCAGGGCAATTCCAAGTTCAATTTGTTCCAGATTGATGGTACTACCAACATCCTGAGTAACAATTTCCACAGATACCAGGATTTCACTTGCACCCAACTGGAGCAGCTCCTTCAACTGGATCAGAGCAGGGTCCAAAAGTTGCTTGCATATTTTGTGCACCCAGCTATCAAACATCTTCAACTAACTGGTTGCCAGGCAGGAGCTGGAGTTGAACAAGCTCAACCACTTTTGCTCCAAGCTCTAGTTGGCCAACTCTTGATTTAGTCAGTCAACTGAACGCCAGCTTCACAACTGTACAGACTGTTGTAGCAGATCTATGTGACTCCACCGCCTTTGCCCATGGTAGGCTAGACAAGATAGTCAACCAATTCAACAGCCAGGTTGGCCAGCTTGTGGGCGGTGTCCTGGATAATCAAGGCCTGAGTGCACAATGGGTTGCAGATGTAACCAACCATTGTGTAACCTTAAGCCATCACATGCAGACGTTGCCAAGCAGCCAAGATCATACAGATCTTGTTACCCAGCAGGAGGACTTGAGCCAGTCAATCAGAGACAACTGCACTAAGCAGGACGCCTGTCACTACAAGGTAGTCAATTACTTCAACAAAATTGTGGAAATGGTCAACAAAATGAAGACCACTAGCCGTAGCCAGCATCCCGTTCATGACAAGACAGGAGGACCATCAGTTGCTTTCTGGATCATACTGAATACGCTGAGGACCAGAAAAAGCTATGGGATGCAGTAAAAGATGCACAGAATTTAGCATCTGAGCTGTACAAAGACATATCAGGGCTCTGCCATGATCTTGCCGCCGCTGAATTCCAGACCAAGGAACTGTTAAACCGCCAGGATCTTTTAGCCAGTATGGTATTAACAGCAGAGAACAACTACAATTCTCTGCTAGAGCGGGTACACAGAAAAAAAAAACCTCACATAAGGAATTTGAAGCTAATTTGTTAGCCAGACTGGCTAGATTGGAAAATATAGCCTCTTCTGAAAGTAGCACAACTTCAGGCCAAAGAGTGTCGCCTGTACTGGCATCAAGTCCAGAGCAGCAGAAAAACTCTTCATTACCCAACTTCTTTGACCTCTCTCCTGACCATGTGAGTAATGATTCAGGTGACACCCATAGAGTTCCTTGAGGAGTGGCAGCCTTGCCTCCTCTTACTCCCTTATCAGTGCCATGTGCTGATAATACCCACACCACTAGAAAGGAAGCCACAGAACCAACTATCCCTGATAATAAGTTTAAGCTGCTTAACCTGCCAAAGTTCAATCAAAATAGAAACATTCAAACTTTCATCTGCCTCTTCAGAAATGTCCATGAGAGGTGCAAGCAACCATATGAAGGCAATCACCCTCATAAACACCCTTGATCCCACCTGTGTAGACGTCATCATGCCCTGCCTACCACTGGATGATTGGACTTATGAAGACGCGCAACAGGCTGTCATTGAAGGAATTTGGTAGTAAAACCAGATTACAAGCTCAAAAGGCAGAGTTCAGTAACATCTTTTTCAATAAATACAAGTCTGTTCAGGACTTTGCAGACTGACTTCTATCATGAAGCGCAGGTTCTCCTAGGCGCTGGTGTCCTATCTGAGTTGGACTGCAGAATCACCATGGGACGTACACTGCAGCCATACAGAGAGTTAGCCAATGTCATGTTCCCTGTTCTGGATCAATCCAGCTCAACCCAACAGATCACCAGCTATTTGAGCCGCCTTGGGGCCCAGTTTGGAGCCCCAAATAAAGGACAGAATAATTGCTCATCTACCCCCACCAAGGATAAGACTTATAAGCCCAAGTCCAACAATGCCGCTCCTAAATCCAACAATAAATCAGGAAGCAACTATAAGGCCAAGGACCCACCAGGCCCTTGCCACAAAAGTGATAAGAAATGACACTGGGCCAGCGCTTGCAAGGTAAAAGGGTGTGATTCCTAAGTAAATGTGGTGGTCAACCAAAAACAGAAAGAGCAGGGAAAAGCCAAGGTGAGCCAGTAGAGGAATATACTGAGTCTGCCACTTCCCCTATTTCAAAAGAACCAGACTGCCAGCCATCAGAGGCATCTGAAACTAAAACAGCTCCCTCTGAGACAACAACGCCAGAGGCATCACCATTAGATCCGCCTTTGGCCAGTCAGCTGTCCCACTTTGCCCCTGAACAGGAATTCAAAGAGGATTCTTTACACATGCTTGTGTCAGACAAACTTTATGCTATTCCTGCCAGAGGTAGGGGACGCCCAAGGAAGGTCACACCAAACGCTGTAGAGACAGTTTCCAAACCATACATGGCTCAAGTCCAGGAAACTTGCCTTGCTTCCAATCCCAGTGTAGCCAGTGATCTATCTTCCTTGAAGAGAGTTCAATTCTCCCTTCCCATTGAGACAATTGAGGTCAACTTCCCTGATATTGGCCAAAGTATCAAGCAGTACTTTGATACTCCAGCACCCTTGGGTGCACACATATTAAACTTACACTCTGAACTCTACTCTGAATGTACTTACGCAGATATTTCTGTTAATAAAGTCAAGGTGCGCGCCATAATAGATAGTGGCGCCCCTATTAATATTGTGTTCACCTGCCTTGTCAGGAAGCTAGGCATTGCCCCTGACATTGCGGACACCAGGGTATATGGTACTGCCGGCAAACACACCACCACGTCTGAAGGAGCTTACAGCGCCCTGCCAATGGCTTTGGCTCCATTGCACTGTCTCCTCTGCAGTGGTTCTTCCCAGTGAAAATTACAACATAGTCATTAGTACTGCTTTCCTACATAAATATGGGGTCAGATTAGACATGAAAGACAACACTCTGACTATTCTTTGCCAGATCATCCCACTGTACTACACACAGGACACAAAACCACCAGCTAAGGTAAAACCTATCATTAATCTGGCATATAAGGGCGGTGTAATGACAGTTCCCTACACCTGTACAGAAAAAAAGGGAAAATGGTTGCCCACCCAGATCAAGGAGCACAAAAGGATTTTGCTTTGTTCACAATCAACTCTTACACTTGGATCTGGCCAACAACAGGTCTTAACATGGGTTTAACTTTAGACATTCCCGCAGGACTATATGGTGAAATTCATCAGCCAGGGGACGTTCAAGATTCAAACTGTGTATTACCCCCAGGATAATCATTCCTGGCCATGGCGAAATCCATGCCCTACTAGCCAATCTTCAAGGGCAAAAAATCCACATCAAAAAGAACCAGATTAAAGGATTTTTTCATCTTCTGCCAGTTAAAGAGCTGGACAGTTTTGAGTGTATTGGAGACTTATCAGAGATGGGATTACCTGATCAAGTTAAAACTGCTGCATATGTGACCACACCACTGGCCAACCTATCTTCCCTCAATAATACTGAACAGGAGCAAGCCAGTGCGCTTTTTGAAAAATACTGTTGCATATTTGCAGAGGACAACTTTGATCTGAGGTGTGCCAATGAGGTCACCCATAACATAGACACAGGAGATAACAAACTTGTCTGCCTCTGACCAATTCAATGCTTGAAGGCCAGTGAAGAGACTGTGAGCAATGAAATCCAGCAACTTTTAGACAGAGGCATGTTAATCCCACCCAAGAGTCCCTGGGCGTCACCCATCCTGATGGTAAAAAGAAGGACATAAGTAACTGGGTAGTCATAAACTACCAACGCCTGAACTTGATTACAAAGAAGGACTCATGCCTGCTGCTCATGATTGACAGCACACTAGATCAGCTTGGTAGAGGCAAGTACTTCTCTGTCATGGACCTTATATCAGGATACTGGCAGATCAAACTTCCACCAGAGGAATAAGAGTTGTGCAATAATCACTTCCCAAGGCCTCTTTCAGCCAACTCAAATGCCACAAGGGTTATGTAATGCGCCTACAACCTTCCAATGAACCATGGACACTATCCTAGGTGAAATCAAGCTCTCCGGCTTCCTAGTTTATCTGGATGATATTGACGTGTTTTCAAGAACTTTCACAGAGCACCTTGAGCACCTGGAGGCCGTCTTTAAGAGATTGGCAGACACCAACTTGAAGATCAAACCCCAAAAATGTCAATTCTTTAAGGATCAGTTGAAGTACCTTGGATTTGTGTGGATACAACTGGACTCTGCCCCCAATCAGCTAAAGTGAAGGCTATCACCAAGATGAAGTTTCCAGAAAGCAAACACAACATCCAGGTCTTTTTGGGTATGGTAGGGTACTACTGTTGCTTCATCCTCAACTTTGCGTGTACTGGCAAGCCCCTGTTTCATCTACTAACTAATGAGGTCCCTTTTCTATATACAACAGCATGCTAAGACGTGTTTGATACCCTCTGCATCAGCCTATCTTTCAGTCTGGTATTAATGTACCCAGACTTTAGTAGATCTTTTGTGGTGCATATGAATGCTTCATTATCTGCCCTAAGGGCCATTCTTTCACAATTGGACAACACAGGGACAGAGCACCCACTGGTCTATGCTAGCCGGTCTCTGAACATACATGAGCAGAACTACATGGTCACCAAAAGGGAATGCCTTGCTGTGATATATGCTACAAGAAATTTAGGGTATACTTGCATGGGGTACACTTCACAGTGGTCATAGACCACGTTAGTCTCACTTGGCTACAAAACCTTAGAGAGCCAGAAAGAAGCCTGGCTTGATGGGCATTAAAGCTCCAGCATTTTGATTAACTATAGTCTACTGCCCAGACGCCAGAACATGGACTGCTTATCAAGACTATCAACAGTTGCTATAGTAGCAACCCAGGCCAACATACTGTACAATAAGATGTTCAACAACCAATTTGAGGACAAACCAGACAAAGTACAGGCCATCCTCTGAGAGCTCTAAAAAGACTGTAAAGTTGAGAACCAGAAATTATATAAGTACCATGAAGGTGCTAAATACATTTTAACAAGGCCTTCAGAATGACCAGACCTGATAATGACTGCCCACAAAGCTATGGACTATGGTGGCTTGAGAAAAACAGTTCACAAACTTCAACAACACTATTACTGGGAGTCACTTCTCTTTGATGTAAAAAAGACCCTGACTTACTGCACGGAGTTTCAACACAAGAAACCTTTTACTGAAAAGCATCAGTATAAAGCAGTAGAGCCCAAGTTTTCTTGGCATACTATTAGCTTAGACGTGGTTGGGTCTCTGCCCATGTGTGTTGGTTTTTTGCGCTACATCATTGAGCAATTAATTACCTTACTAAATGGGTGAAAGCCAGAGCTTTTCAGCTCGTCAGCACCAAATCAACAGCCAGGTTTATGTTGGAACAGATCATTCATTGACATGGCTGCCCTCAGTTTATTCTTATCAACAATGGAACAAACTTCACTGCTCATTTAATTCCCAAATTAAATGAGCTCATGGGCGTGAGAAGAGTGTTCTCTACATCATATTATCCAGAAGATAATGAAATGATTGAGAGAGCCAACATCATCTTGGTCAACATTCTGCACAGCTGGCAGACGCCCAAACTTCAGAATGATATCTCTTCTTGCCTGCCATTATTTTTTCATACAACATCTCAATTCACAGCATGACTGGCTTCTTCCTGTTCCAGCTGACATACTGATAACATCCAGCTATCCCTCCAGTTTTTCTCCTTAGTAATGAGAGACCTGGTTAAAATAACATATCAAGAATATATGTCTATGTTGGCCAACACACTGATCAAGCTTCAAGCAGAAGCTTTCACCAAAAACTCCCCCATCAGAAATAAGAGACACAAGACTGACAACAAAAATTGACATGTTCTAGCCAAATTTAAAATTGGCACCCAGGTTTTGTATCACAACAAAGTCATAGGACGAGCTCATAAGCTTGACAGCATTTGGAAAGGCCCTTTCAAAATCATTGAAAATATCTCTTCAGATGTTTACACAATCAATGATCTGGCCAATGAAAACTCATTAACAGAGTCTATGTCAGATTTCTCAAGCCATATTTCACTATTACAAATATTGGCTCACAATAAAGCTTACTAAAATAAAATCTAAAATTTGAAATAGAAATGAGCTTTATTGCAAAAAAACTAGGGGTTGTCTTTCTGATATTCAGGGACCTCTTCATTCTCTTCAGAATCAATCACTTGCAAGCTATCTTACCAGGAACGCCACACAGCCTGTTGAAGGCTCCACAAAGACACAAACAGGAACTTTCTTCCCTCCACAAACATATAAGTTGCCATCTGCAACCACAGACACTGCTCTGTATGAGGCAGCTGGGAATACTGCACAAAAGAGATTGGTACTTCCACATGCACAATATCTGCTTGCCAGAGATTAGCTTCCAGAGGAAAAAAGCAGGCCAGGACAAGGCAGTTCATCATGAAATCTGAGATGTACCAATAAACATGGGAAAGAGGTGTCTTCAACCCCACCAGCTTGTTCCAAATCTTCTCCCAATGGGCCATCATATTGTCAGCATTGGCCATTGGCAAGCCAAGATCAGGGATTAACATTATGTTCTCACATAATGCTATCCTCCAAACAGCCTGCTGCCTGTCCTCATCATCATTGGCTGCCCAAATGCTTTAAGTCACCTGACAGATCCAACTATCATGGGCATCCAAATTTTTCACCCCCAAGAACTGATACAGCAGAGAAAAGCCAGCCAAAGGGCTGAACCAGGTTGAGAAAACCCATAGCCTCTGATCAAGAAGGTACCACTGAACAGCCTGTTCCACACTCTTTTTGTTGCCTGTTAACACTAGAAGCTCAGCCAGCCCATTGTCAAGTTGTCCTGTCAGCTCTTTGTCTTCCATTGTATGAAAGCCTTTCCTGGAATTGGTAATTCTCTGTTTTAGATTGGTTTGCGGACGTCAGGCCATTATCACATACATGAACTGTGAAATTATGTCCATCCTCCAGTATAATTGTGAAATAAAAAAACCCTCATTGCCTATGCCAAAAAATGGGGCAGACTCCCGTTTTGATTGAAAGCCTGTTTGAGTTTGAAGTGAGTAAGCACCAGAAGATGGGTTAATCACTAAGAGTTGAGGTTGCGTACAGGCAGCCCCCTGCTGCTCTTCATTTATGTGCTTCTCCATTTTGCAGGTTGGCGCTCTTTCATCTCTCCCTCCACTGAAATCTTCTCACTGTTTTCCCTAGTATGGTTTCCTTTATTTAAAGAACAGAAATAGGTCAAACTCTCCAGTCCTGACCACAAGAAACCCGTCTCTGCTTGACAAAGTCCACATAGCAACAACATCTTGGCCTCTTTGAAAAGCCCACAAAAATGACAACAGTCTTTTTCTGATATCTGCACCACCATCTGGTGGACATCAGTCTTGTTGAATATACCAGAGTAATTGGAGGTATTGCTCATATTTCATTGCTAGAGATATTTGTCAAAACTATATAGCTCAGTCAAGTGAGAAAAAATGTCAGGAAATTCTGATCTATCAGGGTTAACTGATTCATATTCCCATCACTAAAGCTATTGGCTAAGAATAGACAGGCCACAGCCAGGTTGAGACTTCTATTTCAAATACAGAGAAACTATATCAAGACTGTTATAGTTTGAATCCAGAAAACACATGAGACATTCTGAGTCTCAGGTCACAAGCTAATTCAGAAGCTTCTATAATTAGATGCAAGCTTGTCCTACAAAATAAAGGCAGGAAAATACAAACACCCTGTTTTACCAAGAAATGAGACAAAAGACTGCCCAGGCAAATTCTGCACATTAGACCGAACATAAGACGGGGCCCAGGCTATGAATGTCAACTTAGTTGACCGCAACTAAGTCAAGGAATATCTAGACTGAAGAGGAGAAATCAGCAGTCTAGACTATTACCTCATTCTGAAACTTTATTCAAGGTTTAAAATCCAACTCTGGGGGTAAAACTAGTAGCTTAGAGATAATAGGCTAGCTAGTAAGAGTTGTCTGCAGCTAGACATCAGTCTGGCTGCTAGCTGCACACTATAAAAAGTCCTTTTCAGATCAATTAAAAGTCAGACAAATAATCATCAGGATTACTACTAAGCCAAATAGTAGTAGTGTCAAGTACAATAAAAGTGTATTATTGTTACTTCAGAGTCTTGCCAAACCACCAAAGACAGTGTCACGTTCCAAAGACTACAGAACTTCCATATCACTTGGCACAAGCAGCAACGGAACACAGCCCGTTGCAGCATCCATCCACATCAATTGAAAGCACATCTGTTTTTATACAGATCTCCTCATCCCAAAATACATAATGCAACTAATAAAAACTATATATCTTCTTCTTCAAAAACCAAAAAACTTGACAGTAGTCATAATAGAATGACCAGGAAACACACATAGTAACAGAGTAACCAAAAAATAACAATTCTTATGTGAGCATCATTTTGTTGTGTTTTGCTTTTGCAGTTAATTTCCACAAGAACACAGCAAAAAGTCTTTATAGCAAAAGATTTGAGGTTTGAGCTAGCCAAAAGTTAGCTTTCAGGGCAAAAATAAAGATTCATATCTTAATTTTATGAAGAATGATACCAATAGGCTTTTTTTATAATAAAGAAAAATAAGCATCAAAGTTAATAAAACCAGCAAAAATGTGAAAAGCTTAAACTTTATTTATAAATAATTTAATATTTATATAGCAGTTTTGATACTGATAAAACTTTAGAAAGAAAGAAAAACTGAAGTGTCCTGAAATTGTATTAGGATCAGATTAAGTAATATGGCACATCTTAGAATGTGTGAACATTATTAAAGCCCTATTTAAGGAAATGAGACTATTATGTAAAACCAGATCAAACCAAGGTAAATATTTACACGTATCACAACTTGCGGGTAGTATCAAAACAGCATAGTTTTGCAATTGACAACAATTTTATTAGAGCAGCTCAATTATCTGATTCTAACACCAGAGCCAATCCATAGTTTTTATAAAATTTATGAAAAAAGTGCAAGAAGCACCTCATCTCTCAACTAGGCCAGGAGAGTGATAAGCCAGTTAACTTATAAAGCTCATAATTAATGAAGAACTTATATGTACAAATAAAAAGCCTCAAAAATAAAAAAGCCTTTTTCAGATTAGATAGTTGTTGATTGGCTACTAAACAGCTCTCTATTTTAGGATGCAAATATTAAGCATCTTGTGTGACTTTGTTTTGTTTTGTGCTTGTAAAACTTTGTTTTTGTGTTGCTAAATTTTTGTTTCTGTTTAGCCTTTCTCTTGCTACCTCATCAGAATCCTGATAAAATTATAAGATGATTATGGAATAGCCCTGGTATATTTTGCTTGTTACACCGAAACATCTAGTTTTTAGTTTGGAATATGTTTTTATGTATGATATAATTTAATATTTTGAGTAATTATTACTGTTTCTTTTCTTTAACTCATTCACCAAAAATATTAAAATCATTTTAATACAAGCTTGCCTGAATTGGATTTTGTTTAAATGAGTCAATTTTGTTTAAATTTGAGTTATTTTTACTTAGCATTGAGCAGTGAAATCTGTGTGTATAGGATTGTGATATGGAAACAAGGTGTATATAAATACTTCTAAGCTTTTTTAACAATAGACCAAAAGATATGTTCACTCAGCCTACTTTATACTTTAATGTTTCCCTTTTTAAATTGATATAGAACTTCTTCAGTTTGTCAGTCTAAATATAATTTAGAAAAAACATCATAATTTTTTTACATAAGAGCTGGTAGTAAACTTTTTTGAATTAGATAAGTTAAAATTCAGGGGTAGTAGAGAATAATTTTGGTCAAGGTTCAAGAATAGTGCCAATTTATCAAAAGCATATTACTAATATTTGATGAAAATTTAACACTGAAAGTAGAATGAAATTGTTTATTTATGATTATTTTATCGATTTGGATTTAAACTGAATGCCTTATGCTAACCCTCCAGCAGTAACAAACCGACTGCTGTAAGGATCACTAAGTATAATCACTTTAAACCTAACAGATGTATTTATTAAATGGGATATGGAGCTTTTTGGCTTGTCTTTTTTTTTGGGAGGGGGGAGATGATTATGGTTATGATATGATATGATTCCATTATAGGAGATATGTAGGGCAGCTGGCATAAAAGGTCAACAGATCGGATCGACAGAGGAAGGACCATAGGAATGCAGGGTTTGATTTGGAATGCTATCCATAGTGGTTGGTACCAGCAATTATAGAGGAATTACAGTTGCTCAAAGTGTCATGGTAGGAGAAGCAATGCTTGGTGGAGGAAGGCAGCAGCAAGAAGTGGCGATTGCATGGTAGATGTTATTGGGATATTCTGCTTATATAGGTAAATGCTGGGTATAGGGGAAATGCTTGGTTGCTTCGTGTTTCATAATTCCTTGGCAAAGTGCCTCATCATCTCCATCACTTACAATCCTCGGATATTTATTAAAATATTTACACTGTTTATTTGAGGTAATTTTGTGATTGGCTGATAATGATTGTTACTCAAGATATTGGATGACGAAAATGGGCATATTGTGCTGTGGCAACAACATGGAATGCGAATTTATTTAGGGACTGGATCTTTAACAAATACCAGGGAGAAGATCTTCAACCCCCTGAGCTAACAAGTGGATCGTTAGCTTCTAACCTTTTGACCAAACAAATCCCGAATATAACAAACGATATGTATATTTATTAAATATGGAAAGTGAGCCTATGAAGTGCTCAGTTAGGTGGAAATATAAAACCGGCTAAATAGTCAGCTGGTTTCTGATCTAGGAGGATGCTGGAAATGATTCAGTTGTAATTTCTCCTCTGATGGAGCATTAACCAGTGGAGCTTCTTCCTGGCTCCATCACGACTACATTGGTATTTTGATAAACATGATTAAGACATATTTTGATTTTAAGGATTTATTAAGTGTTTTAATTTGGTGATTTAACTTGATTCAATTAATTAAAGGCATCTTGACTGAAAGTCTGTCTAATTGAAGGTTTTTTGAACATTAATATATAGAGAAATGAGTCTGTCTCTCAGCAATGCTACCTCAAGTAAGCTAAGCTGCAGAAGATTGATTGAATTTTAAATATTATTTAAATCTAAAGTTCCTGTCTAAACTAAAAGCCAATTTAGTACATCCTCACATTCAATTCCTCGTAGTTACTTTTGAAAGCATGGAATTGAAAACAGCGAGTGTGGCCTAATATAATCTAAATGGAATTATAGGCCACTCAAAATTAATAAATTTAAATTTAATTATTTGATTTTTTAACCCGTGGTTCAAGTGTTGCACCTATTCAATGTGGCCTATCTGTATGGTTTTTAAAGGGAACAGAGGCTTATTTGCATTGATTATCCACAACGAACCGTGTGAATTAAAATTAGAAAGAAAAGTATCAGATTATTAAAATTCTTTTATATGATTGGATGGTTAAACTATTTGCTGAGGATCGACTAGATAAGATAATAGTGAACCTGGTTGTTTAAAAATATTAGTCTAAAGAGATACATAGATTTTAGTTGAATTAAAGAATGATTGGCTTGCGCATTTGAATTTACTTATTTTAAAAGGAAATAATATAATTTTTCTCTTGGATTGATCAGCTGATCTAAGTGGCTGTATTGTTTCAGAGTTAACATTTCTTGCCACAGCTTCCTTATCAAGATTTTAGTGGAGTAAACTGGTAAAAAATATCAAGACTCAGCACTATAATTTTCATATAATCTAAAGTATCTAGCTAAATTCTTTATTTAATTCCAATTAAAATAATACTAAACATGATAAATCTAGCTAGGGCTGTGTCAGACTTTGACAGGTGGCTTCTTTTCTAAAAAAAAAAGAGCCACCCCCAAATTCCAGAAACAATTTCAAGAGAATTTTTGTCAGGAATTTATATTGACTTTGCTATACCTTAGTTAATATTAGTGACCTGCTAAGTCATTAATTATATAAGCTTCTGATATATTACTAGCAGGCTTAATTGATCTAAAAAGCCTTCACAAAGTAGATCCAAATCAATTATTGCAAGACCAACTAGGAATATCTTAGACCTACAATTATGACTGATTCCTAATTGGTTAGAGTTATACTAAAATACTCTAGCAAACCACCAGGTTAGCAGTAAAATAGGTTTGATAACAAGGCACCAAGAAGATGACAAGATATCTCAAGAATAGCAAGAATTGGGATTAATTTGCACTACAATCTGCCGGTGCCACTGCAAATTTTTGCAAAAAAAGTCAATAGTTGACCTGGTTGCAATGCGCTAAAAATAGAGTCATTAATTAGTGCCACCGCCAGCAGGCTAATAGATCATGTATATCTATATGACAACAAGTATTCAGCAAGAATACAATGATATATAATTCCATGTCATTGCATAAATGCCTGACTCTGGGAGTTGATGCCGGCAGTCTGTGGATAAAAAAACTGGCCAAGAAAGAGTTGAAAGCACCAGATGATACTATCCTGGCAAGAGAACGCAAGCTCTATAAAAGCCCTTTCATTGGATTAATGAAAGGCAGACAAATTTAAGAAGATTCTACTGTAGAACATTTTCACAGTAGAAGAAGAAACCTGAGTTCTTAGACCGTAGTCAGTTCTCAAAGACCTTAGCAAGCCACCAGAGTAAAAGAGCTGCTTGTACCTTGTCTCTATTGGCATTGCCAGCTGTTGCTGTTTCAAGAAACATATAGACATTGCAAGTAACACTTGTTGCCATACAAGCATCCTATATCCCAAATAACAAATATTACACATTTACTCAATAAAACAATTTATACTCAGACTGCCAGGTCTGATAGCAGAGCAAAAAATCTGATAATCTTATTTGAGAAGATTTACTCAGAATTGTTTCATAAAATAGTACATTCTAAAATTAAATTCCTGGATTTTTTAAATAAAAAATTATATATTTTTATCTTTGTTCTTTAAAAAATTTAAAAAGATAAATTTAATTTTAATTTTTTTAAAAAAAATTATTTTAATTATTTATGTTTTTTCTGGCCCATCCAGAAAACAGAAGGCCATCTGAGGCCTTTTTTTCCTATGTTATTTTGGATTTCCCCAACATAAGAGAATCCAAAAGAAGTAAACAGGGAAGAAAAAACGGGACAATTATGGTATTTGCTGTAATTATCCCTTTTTGGGGCCAACACAGCCCTAGATCCAACTTGTCTAGATGCTTAGATATAGAGTGAAAGGCTGAAATTGAGCTTTTGTCATAATTAAAAGTATTGGTTAAATTTGATACTCTAAATTCACACTTAATACAAATTAAAAAACCAAAAACAACATATCCTTGTGATACTAAGCTGATCTTATTGTAAAAAAGCTTTTTTAGAAGTCACAGATCAGCTTTATATTTTTGATGAAATTCAAAAAACAAATATTTGATTTTTAAAAAATTTCTAGCTTTTTAAACCTAACAGCAATACTCAACTTATTTAGATCCCTATTTTATACTTGAAATATGTAATTTTACTTTTAAATAATTTAAATTAAAATTAAAAATTAAGAAATCCTTGTTAATAAAGACTTTTGTTTAATTTGATGTTAAATGTTTTCAGCTAAAAATAAAATTAAAATATTGAATTGATATGTTATATTATATTATATATTTTACCTGGACAAGGCAACCACCTGGTACTTTAATCATTAGGTTTTAAAAATGAATTCATCAATAAGCAAAATAAAAATTCAATTGAAAAGTTTAAATCACTTTGAAATTTGACACAAGTTGACATTGGCTATTTTATTTAACTATGGCTGGTTCTTTTTTTGCCAAGGCTATGGCCAGTTTAGGCTCTGAGCCATTGTAGAAAAAAAGTTTATACCAATAATTCATCAAAAGTTTTGTATTAGCTGAAAGATCAAAACCTAATACTGACTGGTTCTGGGATCAAAGCAGCTGTAGTTATGATTTATGTTTTTTATTTAAACTTTCTAAACTCAAAGGCTTAACACAAGTTTTTATTAAAACCAGCCAGTTTTATTATTCTGTTTTTGTAAAAATGTTAATAACTGGGCTGATTAAGGGATAATTTAAAATAAATAATTGCTATTTCTAAGCTTAAAAGCAAGTAACTTAAAGATGATTTGAATTTTGAATTATTTTTACAAAAAATATTAAAATTAAGACTGAAATTTTTAGAAAAAATAGGCTATAATCAGATATTTTGAGTTCTATTTTTTAAATTATTTCATTATATTTTGTTTAATTTAAAATCATTATTTTTTTAAAAAAAACTGTCTTTAATTATCACAAAACTTTAACAAATATATAAATATTACATGCCACAACATTAAAGTTAAACCTATAAACCCAATGACTAAAGTTTTTCCAAATAAAGCACTTTTTCAAATAAGCCAATTATTACACAACTACAATTACTCTCTTTTGATAAAGTATTTTTTGAGTGATTTTCCAGCTGATTAAAGATTGGTAGCTCTCTTATCAGAAGCATATTGTACATGAGGATTGAGTACAATAGTTTTAAAAGCTATGGCAACAACCAAAAATACCTCAGATTTAAACAAAATGATTTCAGATTTGAACAAAATCCAAGTTGCGCAAGATTCAGGATTCAATTAATTTAAATATTTTTGGTTAATAAATGAGCTTTCAAACAAAAAATAAAATTTTACTAGCCCATTATACAAAATTATATCAAACATCAAGCGGTGTAATGTAAACCACAAACAAAATGAACTGACACAACAAGTGAGATGAATGAATGCTATTCCAGAGTAATTATAAGCCAAGCAGAATTCATATGAGGCACCAACAAAAGAACTAAAATAAAAAATAGAGCAATCTCAAAGAGAGATTCCACAAGCACAAAACAAAATGAAGTCACACAAGATGTGTAGTATGAGCAGCCTAAAATAGAAAAGTAACAGTTTTACAGCCAATCAACAGCTATTCAATTTAGGAGCAGAGACATTTTATCCATTTTCATGGCTCCTGAATTGTGTATAATGGTTTTGAGAACCTTTCAAATATGGACTCAATATTACAATAAAAATAAATCATTTATTTTGAAAATATCTACTTTAGGTGATTTTATCCTAGGTTTTTTACAATGGTTTTTACTAGCAATATATTTGACGGTGCCGGCAGCCAAGCCAACAGCAGCCAAGCCAGCTTCAATGAAGGCAAGACTCAGAACGTGGAGGCACATATTTACACTTAAGCCTTTGAGGCAGGTAATAAGGAAACTGACCTATTACTGACCCCCAACCTATATGGCTCTGACTTGTTCAGTAGTCACTTAGTGTCTAGCTCTGCCCCTGCTCCTGTACCCACCCCTGCACAATCTTCCTGTCAACCAACCAATCAGGATGGCAACCTTGATTTGGAACAGCTTCCTGGCACCAGCCAACCTGCCCCCCTACAGCCAATCAGGCTTCAGCCCACCCCCCAGCCCAGCCCCCCAAACACAGAATCACTACTGCTCATATTCTTCAAGAAATTGTGGCACTGAACCTGCATGGTCTGTCATGGGACCAGATTGCCACCCAGTTGCAATTCACCCAGGCTACTGTCATGCGGGAATTCAACAACATTATGAACAGGGAAAATATGATTGGGATAGCCAAGAAGGCCCCTGAGTCTCCAATCAATGAGGCATACCTAATTATACTTGACCTCCTGCAGCAGGACCCCAAGCTTCTCTTGAACCAGGTCTGAAAGCAACTTTTTCATCATAGCATTTGGGTGTCTGAGCGCATAGGGCAGTTCTGGATGTATGAGAAGGTGGCTTTAATACGGGTTCTTACCAATTTTTCTGGCAATCAATGGGATGGCGCTTAGAATTTCCTGTATGACACTGCCATTGAATCAACCCTGGTCCAATGCCTGACTAGTCTAACTGATGATGTCATGTTCATCTCCTATTACAAGCTATCAATAGCTTTTGATGATTCCAGCAAGCAAGGAAAAGCCGCCACTCAAAAAGGAAGTAAGAAGGTCAAGAATGGGACTTTCCTTGGTGTGTTTCTGGCTGTTTCAGCCAAGGGTTTTGTCTACTATTAGAAAACCCCTGATTTGAATAATCAATATAAGTATCACCACATCCTCAGAAAATTGCTTGACTCCTGGGATAGCTCAAATTTCACCCACCAGGTTTTCTTGAGCCACCAGATGGAGGGTGGCTTCTTTGCCTTTGAGGAAATCCAGGGACACAGGCATCAGGCCTCAGTCTACCCCACTGATCATTCAGACATCCATCTGGCTGATGTTGCCTTCTTCAATATTAGAGACACAGTCCAGGAGCACCGCCCACAGGCTTTCATCAATCTCTATCTTGGGGTCCTTGACCATGATTCTCTCTTTGGTCACCAACTGGTGGCTGACTTGTTTGCACAAATGTTTTTTCATGTGAACATGGGTAACTAATTACAGAAAGACAAGCGCCTCTCACTACATGCCACTGCCACTGCCACACACCAGCCCATCCAGCTAATGACAGATGGGAAATACACCAAGTTGTATATGGCAGCCATCACACAAAATCCTCCGCCCCCGCCACCAACATCCTCACCCGCAAGCCCAACCCACCCAATCCCAGACCTCCCAGGCCATCACTGCCTCTATGTCTTCCTTCCTGAACTATTCTACCTCCTAGGCATCACTCTTCCCTGCCCCAATAAACCTCCTGCTACCAAAATTTTTCTATTTATATTATCTTTATTTTGAATTTAAATTGTTCATGTTCTCTTTGTTTATACTTGGCTATATTCTTTATATTCAGCTTATTTCTATAAAATCATATATTTCTATGTTGTGTATCTAGATCCAGAACATAGTTATTTTTAGCACTTTCCATAGCCCCTTGTGAAAATATTAACAAAAATTTGGGTGATCAGATAAATTTGAATTAAAAATTTATAGGTTAATTGATTTTAGATAAAGTTGTTAATGATCCAAATTCAAAACCTTAATGATAAACTTTTACCAATCAGAAGCTGAGTGATAAAGTGATTGTTGTGACATAAATGGTCATTTAATAATTCTTTGATGCATGTGCGCTAATTAATATGATTGGCTGGTTGTTTGCTATTGTGCTCTATTGCCACTGTGGCAAGTTATTAATGGACTAGTGCTAACCCAGCAGCTGATTTGGCACTAGTCCACCAACAACTTGCCACAGTGGCAATAGAGCACAATAGCAAAACAACCAGCCAATCATATTAATTAGCGCACATGCATCAAAGAATTATTAAATGACCCTTTATGTCACAACAATCACTTTATCACTCAGCTTCTGATTGGCTTAAAGTTTAGCATTAAGGTTTTAAATTTGGATCAGTAACAACTTTATCTAAAATTAATTAACCTATTATTCTTTAATTCAAATTTGTCTGATCACCAAATTTTTGTTAATATTTTCACAAGGGGCTGTGAAAAGTGCTAAAAATAATATGGCTTTTATGGAAGCAATGCCAACACAAAGCAAACAACACATATCAAGATAAGTGTAAACATATACACAATGGGTAAAAAAATGGGATAGTTTAGCAAACAGGAAAACAAACAGAAATAAACAAAGAGGCAATAGTATCAGAATAATGCAGATTTTATTGGGATTAGAGCTATAAAAAATATGGAAAGGTTAGTAAGAAATCAATGAGAGATTTGGAGAAGCTGCTAAAAGACCTTGACTCAGCAATTGCTGAAATTAAATAGATTGACTGCAAGGTCAAAGAAAGAGTTAAGTCTGCTGTCCTTGAAGGGGACAAGATATACAAGGTGTCTGCAAAGGCCCTTATGACCAAAATACCAGACACCCTGGAGAAGACAATCAAGCACTTACTAAATATTCAAAAAATGTGGTCAATGGCCTCCAATTCAAGTTATTTGCCCTCTCTGTGCCTTCTGTCTGGACAGATCCCCTGAAATGAATGCCTATCTCAAGCCGGCCAAGCGCACCAGGAAAGAGGACACAGAATTGCCTGTTCAACTTCTTGTGCCAAGAATAGCCAAGCTATCCAAGCTGGCCAAGGCTGCAGGCAAGGAAGAAACACAAGAAGGTGACCTGTAAAATAAAATTAATAAATTTTCAAAAAACTTACCTTTTTTTCTTAGAAAACATAGACAGTGAACTCCACCGGGTCCTGGTCCCTTTTGTCCTCCCCACCTTCTTTGCCAACTACACCACTCATGTGGCCAAGCAGCTGTATCTGTCTCCTCTGTCTTGCAGGAGCTGGAGGACTTCATACATGGGTCTTTTTCCATGTTGCAGGAGGCATTGGCTAGGCTGACATATGGCAAGGGGCACCTGAGTGGGCAGTTACTGCCTACAAGGATGCCCAACTGGTCCGCCTGGACCCAGTATTCCTCAGTGGAGTTTACTGTATAAACTCTATTAAGCTTGTTTGGGAAGTCCTGGAGACGCTCCCATTAAATAATGTACCAGAGATGGGCCAGGCCCATGCGGCTGCTTGCTTCTGCTTCACAGTGGAGCACACAATATCTTACCTGTTGGAGAACTTTGGGTGTGCAGTGTCAAAAATGGCTGTTGCAGATGCAACAGCCAACAAGAAAACCAAAATCCTCCTGGCAGACTTTGGGCTGGCCTGAAGTGCCAACAAGATGGGGGTCCCTCAAGCAATGGAGCTGACCTTTGCTAAAACCAAACACAAGAAAAAAATAAGTGCAGTATACAATAAGCTGTGTGAGTTTACTGAAGCCTTTGCTGAACAAAGGATTCTTCTGGTGGTTTACCTGGAGTTTCTGTTTTACTTTGGGATGAGCACTGATGTGGGGAATCTTGACAGGGCCCTCCTAGGGATTGACAAGGCCAGGCTCTCCATGAATGGGAAAAAGGTTCCCCTGGATACAACTTGGTGGACCATGTGATACAAGACGCCTTGGTCCTGGAAGAGATTTATGGGTTTGCAGCCCCACCAGAGAAGCTGCTCCTACATTTCATCCTGACTCTTATCCCTTTTACTAGCCGCCAAGAACATTTTAACCAGGGTGTGGTGCTGGGTGCCACTCCCTAGTAGTGCCTTATTTGGGATGCCTTCTTATTTGAACAAATATAAGGGGAACTGCTGCCCTTTTTTTAATATCATTTGAAGGTAACCCTCCAAATTACATAGTGTTGTCTCCAATTACAGGCCAATTGACGCACCTGCAGCTAGCCGCAGATGTGTTGGAGAGCAACCCATCAGAATGGGTTTTCCTATGGCAATTAGTGACCGATTGGAGCATCTGCGGCTAGCTGCAGATGCATCAATTATTGACTCATTGTTTGTGCCCATTATGTGAATTGGTATAGTGATCCTCTGCCCTTCTTTTTGCCAAAGTGGGAACCCTGAAAGAGAGTATTCTGAAACCTTATTATACCCTCTATTCCCCAGAGACAGCCCTACTATGTGCTGCAACCACCTGACCTCAGATTGCATGACCAAATGTTCACTTCCTGCCCAATCCAACCCATTCTAATCTGAATATTCTCCAGTATGTTTCAGTACTCCAAGAATAAGCTCATTGCCTGACAGTCTAGACCCTAGTCAGCATGAATCACCCTTTCTTTTCCCTCCTCCTCATCAAGTATAAAAAGACCCCCTGGAGTCCCTAATAAATAAGAAATTATACACATACACAACATTTGACTTACACATATTAGACTACTTGCAGAGCCCAAAAATAGAGGTTCTGTTGAGTAAGAAGATAATAGTCCTGTTGTGTTTCCAGTTGCCCAGCTACTCTCAAACCATACCTCCAACCCTTGAGCACCACACAGGGTGTATCCACTGTTCACAGTGTGGCGGTGGAGGTTGTACACCACCTTCATTGCAGGGTGGGTACATACCACTGAACCCATTATAGGTGCTCCTTATTTTTTTCTATATCAATAAACATCTTTATACTCTAGATTATTTTTAATATTATTAATTTTTTTAAAATTTATTTTAGCAAACAAGATTTGCAAAATATATTGCAGGAAAAGTTTTCATATAAGCATAAAATTATACATTAATAAAATAAATTCTAACTTGTATATTTTATGTTTATTTTTCAAAAAAATTTCATATTTATTTGACAAAAGTTATATTTATATTTGCACATTCCAGTATTGGGCGTTTGGGATAACCTCAGATGACATAATAAAATAATATAAATAAATTAAATAAATAACTTACCTCTATTGATGGTCCTGCTGAATGTGATTGCAGGCTTGAAAGCTTCTAAATATAAAATGATAATTAATAAATCTTGAATAGTAAATTAAAGAATAATAAAAGTTGGACAAGCTAAGCCTTTAATTGATTGACTATTTGGAAAGGCAAGCAGGGATGAACAAATCAGCGTGTCCATAGAATTTGGCCACAGTCTCAGCTGGTAGGGTGTGGATCCTGGCCTGCAGCAAATCAAAAAAGTCCTTGGTATCAGTTGGGGTTTATTGCTTGACAACTTGCTTGAGCCACCCAAAGACTTCCTCAATGGGATTTAGGAAGGGCAAATAGGCAGGGAGGAAGAGAAGGTACAAATTTGCTGTGGCCAATTGCTGGGGCCCACTGCAATGCTAGTGTCAATCATTGGGAATTCCTTGAGAATATCAGCCACCTTATGGAGACCAACATTGTCCAGCACAATGAGGTTAGTGAAGCCTGGGCTTGTGCGCCTCAGGTGCTCCTAGACCAATTGGAGGAATGATAGAAAGGTCCTGCTGTTATTCAAACCCAATATCATTTGGTAGAGCTCAACCCTCTTTGGACCAAGGAGAGCCACCATTGAATAGGCTGTGGCACAGACTGCAGCACACCAAGCCATTCTGTCATTTGATCCTTTTGGAACATAGCCATACTCATTCTGCATAGACAAGGCAAATGATGATTTGTCAATGTAATAGAATTTGACCGTCTCCTTGGATTTGAGGGCAGTGTACTCCTCTGTGTATTTTTTCCGGGTCTCAACATTGGCTGGGCTGTTACTGTTATAGGGAGATACCCTGAGCTTTTTCCAGGAAAATTGCATTCCCTTCACCAGATGATAGTAAAAGGAAATCAAAGCCTCACCCCCAAAAGTAGATTTGACCATGGCCTGAATAGTTGCCAGTTCAATATGTTAGTCTTGAGTTATCCACTGGTGTATTTCCCATTTTTGCTCCTTGGTGAGCATGGTAGAAACACGCAAGGATTTCTCTGCGGCAAGGACTTGGCCAGTATTGATGAATTTGTGGAAGGTCTTGCTAGCGTACTTGGGATCCACTCCAACAATAGCTGTGGCTGCCTTGTAGTCACCAGATTCACGCATTAGCTTGAGAAAGATGATGTGTTTGTATCTAGGATGTGTTTCTGAGTGGGCTTAGTAGGTTCAGATGAGCTGGGATAAAGATTGATGACAGGCTTGCAAGGCATAGGCACCTTGTTGTAGAAGGCTTTAATCTTTTTGAGCACTAACTTTCCCCCATTGGTTTGATAGAAATCAGGCTCCTTGTACTCCTCTTGATTGCCATCACTAAAGTGGTCTTGTAGCTAGTATCAAGTACAGGCTTCACCTTCTCCAGCATGACTGACAGGACTGACTCTTGCCGGTACACAACGTCAAACACATATGAAGTAAAATCTACCTCCTTGTCTCTAACTTTCTTGGTGAAGGTAACCTTGGTGGACTTCAGGGTCAGCTTGGGACTCAAGGGTTTATGCTCCACACCCTAGCAGCTTGCAATCCTTGAACCAGCTGTGTCAGTGTAGCGTCACTATCAAACTCTCCTCTCCTGTCTCCTTCCTGAGTAGGTATTTGTGTTGCACTAACTCTGTTCTTTGACCTGAAGGGGTAACTGCAACTGCGGCGCACAACAGGTACAATGGTAGTCTTTTGCTGTATTTCTTCCATTTTGAGAATTTAATAAAACATTAAATAAAACTTAATTAAGTTACTCCCTAATTTTAATTTTTGCTTTTATCTGATTATGGATATTCAATTAATATTTTTCCCACCCAATATCCCAATTATAGATTTTTTATTTCTTAATTAGTTGTTTCTGGTTTTACAACGCTCATTTTAGAATACCTGAAATAGTTTCCACCCATCTCCCCAGATTTTAAGCCAAATTAAGCACCTAAAACAATATTTTTAAAATTTATGTTTCAGATCTTGTGTCTTATTTTAGATACCTTGGTATCATTCTTGATTACAATCCATTGCACACACCAATTGAGTGATCTTGTTTACATAGTGAGTTACTATTGTGTTTTGTTTGTGGATTGAGTTTTGACACACTGCGCTTGGGTGTATTTTGTCACCAATTCACATAGTTAACATATGTACACCAAAAGTCAACTCACACAATTTTGTTTTTGAATCCATGTAATTTGGATTATATTTTGAATGGTTTTGCTTTGCGCGTGAGCACTTCTTTGCTGTGTTGACCCATTTTGCCCATTAAAGCCAAAAAACCCTGTTAACAGAGTGTATATTTTAACCTGATAGTTGGATTTTGTTCAAATCTGAAATCATTTTGCTTAAATCTGAGGTATTTTTGGTTTTTGCCATAGCTTTTAAAACTACTGTATTTCAAATTATAATTGAAATACTACCTATACAAGTCTCATGATAACCATTATGTACATGAATATTATGTGGCTTGCTATGATAATTTACAATCCCCACTATTTATGTCAATTAAAAGTCTTTTTCTCAATTTTTATTTAGCTTATTATACTTTCTAGAAGTATATACTTGACAGTGATACACAGATAGGCTATCCACACCTACACAATTAAAGAAATACCTTTCTCTGAATAAAAAATCAAGTAGATGGCAATTCACTGGCTAAAAACTATAAAAATTTTTTAAACCAAGATTATTCTCTTGTTTCCCAACATATTCCACAACAAACAGAGAACACTCAAAAGGTACCCCATGATATGACCAACAGTATGGATTAGTCAGAGCACAATTTCAAATTGTGGGCACTATCTTCTAATTAGAAACATTACTAATTTAGCCCACTAATTCCTTTATCAAGTTATTTTCAACCAGAACATTACATAAAACATGTCACAAAGTCACCTCCTGGGTATTGATGGCTTTTAAATATAGTATATCAGCCTTATTGTTTCTAAAATTAATTTATGTTATTCATTATATTGTTTTTATTTGAAATTTTATTTTTAAATCTAAATAATGAGCTTTTATTGGTTCATTTGAAACAGTGATAGTAGCAGAAGGTTCACTTAATGACCTATCTATAATAAATTTCTTTTCAATAAATGACAAAGTACTGGCCATATGGCTACACCTTACCAAGGAATCTTTCCCCTATTTCTGATGAGCACATACCTGAGAGTTAGACTGTATATCAGGACCAACTAGTGCTATCAGCATTCACAATCAACTCTGTCTGGAATTACAAGTTATGAGTGTCATTTTTCCTGTCAGAAATTGCACCATTAATACTATTTCAATATGGCCTTTGAATAATAATATGTGCAAAGATTTGTTAGGTTTTGCTTTTGATTTTAGAACTTTTTTGCCTTTCATAAATGTGTCAACATCAATTTCCACCAATTTTGGAATACCATATCTGTCTTTGACTGATCCTGGTATGATTTCAACCTAACGTGACCCTTTCTGCCACTCTTTCTATCTATTGAGTGATCATTGACCCTTGTCTACTATTTAAATAGAATTAATTCTCCTAATAAAGACAAGTTTGTTCACATTTGTATTGGTGTTTTTATTTTTTAAGCTTTTTTCTTTCCTTTTTGCCAAAGGGAAATAATCTTTTTATATTCCAGAAAATTAAGATATGTGCCCTTAATTTTTCCCTGAAGGCTAACCCAAGGCTAGCTTTGAACCTCAAATGTTTTTGTTATAAGGATTTTCTGCTGTGTCCTTCTGGGTGTTGTTTCCAGGAGCCAAACACAACAAAATGATGCTTACTCTACAGGGGCTGTCAGCCCCTTGGTTACTCTGTTCCTCCACACATTCTCTGACTCTTCTCTCTTTGTTACTAAAGTACCTGAGCCTCCCAAAGTTTCAAGTTCTCTTTTGAAAAGAATATTAAAAACTCTCTCAATCCACTTATGTAATGGTGTTGTTGCCCAAGCCTTTGTGGATATTCTCCCAGCTTTCTCTCTTGACTACAAGCAAGCATGCGCTGCTGCGCGCTCCCCTTTTCATACTGGTATAGTGGCCATGCATACCATTCCTGGTCTCTGCCCTGGTTACGCTTATGATGACCTGTACTTCTTCCTGTTGGATTTTGGCCTCCCTCTTGCTTTGAAAAAATCTATGAAAACCATTGGTGTGCTTTTAAATAAGATATTCAGCCCACCAAGGTCCATCATCAATTAGCACTGGGGTCCCAGAGTTAACTCCTGTCTGCTGTGGCGTCCACTGTAACCATTGACCACACTCAAAATATGGCTTACAAAGAATGAAAACATAGTCTCTTTGCTTGCATTTCTGACATCTAACGTGATTTGCTGGCTTATCAAAAGTACCTGTTCTCATTAATAAACACATTTGCTCCTCTCTCCCAGAATATATCAGAGATTATTTGTACAAGTTGGATTAACATCATGCTGCTTGGCAAGAGCAAAATTAAGCCACCCTTCTAAAGTACCAACAAGACGTTGAGACCTTGGTTGGCAAGCTCACTCAGTTCTTTGAGCACATCAATGCTCAACTAGAGTTGTCTGGGACAAATTTGGAAAATTGGGACCATCAGCTACACCAACAATACGTCCTGAACAAGGAAACTCTGGGCAATATCCTACATCAAGTTAAGACTTATGTTGATGACAAGACAGCCTTGGTAGAGATGATACTCTCTGTGCCTTCTGCTGAAAACCCCTCTGCATTCAAGGCTATTTTTTTCAGCTCATAGCCAAGCTCAAAACCACCACCCAACAACAGGCCTCTACTTCCAACCCTTCTCCAGTAGATTATGTTCCTGACCCTTGCATCACCACCCTGACTGATCAAGTAGCCTCATTTGAGGTGATATTGAATACTTGTAGCAATGCCTCTCTGACCAAGAAGATTCTTTCTCTGAATCTGATGTTGAAAAGAAGGCAGAGACCACTGAGTCCCTGCTCATGAGGATCATGAATGCTGCCCTAGCCTATATGGGCAACTACACATCAACTGTGCCCTTGCGCTAAACAACTTAGCCGCTGTGACAAACAATGTTTATGATATACAATATGTGCTTAAACAAGAAGTTCAGAATCTGTCTTGCCTGACTGAGACTATGAATGAGAGGTTTGCTCATTTGGCGTCTCAGTCCACAGCTATGACCACCTGAGTCAATGTAGTTGCAGGTATCTTAGCTGTTCAGAAGATGCAAGTTAATGAGCTGGGAACTGTAGCATCAACCGCCAGAGACATCAGAGGGAAAAATAGTTTCACTCTAGACACTCTGGAGGAACTCCTTTGTCTTTTATTGGCTAGACAACCTGCTGCTGAGTCTGAGTTCAAAGGGAATCCCAACATTAATGTATATAATTGGTGCGAAACTAATCAATATACATCTCAATCTATTGATCCCAACTACAAACCCACATTCAAGCAAATATTTGACCCCAAGATCTCCATTATTGCTACCTTTCTGAAAATCTATGAGACTGTCATGAAAAGGGCTACAGATGATCTAAAGAAGGAACACATCCTTACCTATCACATCCTATCTGTCAAGAGATTGTGGCTCCTGAACTCCTGTTTATAGTAACCTAGGAAGATATGAAGAGACTTCTCATTGAGGAGTTTGAAGGAAATCTCAGCATTGAAGTTAAGAAGGATGCCTTCATGCACATTGCCTTTAAACCTAAAGTAATATTAGCTGAGTTTTCTGACTGTTTCTATATAAAAGATCAACAAATCATTACTTGTTGCAATTTGATCCCCTGGAAAGCATATACTGCATGATCTAATGCGCTGAAAGTGAACCAGCTCTTATGTTTACACTTCAAAGCACATAAAGTGCAGTGAAACTCATCATCAGTTGGTCAGTCAATACTGATTTGTCATTTGATTACTTCTGAAATCATAGGAGTTCCTGATTGTCTCTTGAATCAAAGGTATTTTGGATTGTTTGAGTCACCAACTAGCTTCCAGATTGAAAGATGCACTAACTTAAGTGTTAATTAATCATTTGACTAGTTAAAAAAACACATGGTATCAACCAACTGCCCCAGATTTAAGCCCTCCACCACTTCCCTGTGTTGTTGGGGCTGTTACCATCTTTCCTCTGATTGGTATGCTGATCACCTGTTGTTTACCTTTCTTTTTATCCTTTCTTTTTCCCATGTAATAATCAATTTATTTTAAACTGTCAAGTAAGTTGCCTATTTAAAGCAGACTTTCTTATTATAATAAAGATATATGTTATACCCCCTCTTTTAAGTTTAAGCACTAGTTATTTCTTTGAGTATGTTATTATAGATATCACAAAGGCTAGTCTCCTATACACCAACTGTTGTGACAACTAGTTTGAATATCTAAGTTTCTAATTAAGGAGTTGCTTTTGAGCAATTGCTATTGCCATTGCTTCAAACCCTTTATTGCTCTTGCCAGTTCCCATAAATTGTTACTACTAAGTACCTGTCTGGTTTCTGACTTGTACAAGTACCTATCTATACCAAACAACAGATAAGTCCTAATTATCCCCCTTTGTAACTTGTTTTAGTTAGTAAACTGACCAAATGCCTCATATCTGCAGTTTAGAGCACCACATAAGGTGTCCCTCAAGTCTATAAAGAGCATCAAGACCCTTTGTCAGGATATGCATCTGATGCATAGAGAAAGTGTGGTCCGCAAGAATAAGGCTAATAATTCTTTAACTACTTCTTGTACCCCCTGCATCATGACTCTTGGCTTTTAATGTGTAATATAAGCAACAAGGTTGTCACAATTGTGTTTGGATTGGACACCATTTGCAAACCTGCACCAACCTTCACATAGAAGGATGTGAACCTAAAGAACAGATGGTAAAAGAGAGTTCAGCTTAGAGATGAATACTCTCTCTGCTGACCAATCTTCCCCGCCTTCTCCTGATCCTCCCTCTGACAAAGAATCAACCCATTTGTCTTACCCTACCGTTTTCCATCTGATTCATGATCTCTCAAGCAATTCTGAGCCCAAAAAAGGCTGACTACAATGAATCAGATGGTTATGATTACTCTTTGCTGGATGTCCCTGAGACTGTGTCTGTTACATATAAACTTTACTCAGGGAAAATCACTACCACAACTTGCCCTCTTTCTGATGATGCTAAGGCCATGGTGACTTGTCTTTATCTAGCCCAAGCTCACCAACCCCTGTCTTGGTAGGCTCCTTGGAGGAAGCTGCTAAATATGCTGAGGCCCTCTTCCAGACTGTTACTGTATTCCTACCTTTGCAAACTGTATAAAAGGAAATCATGGCCTTTAAATGCATGTTGGCAAAATGAGAGAAGATACTGGAAGTCAAACAAGACTTTTTGGCTGACTTACCACTTTTTGAAAAAGATTACACTCTTGTGAAAGTGTCCATTAAGAAGATTAAAATTAGGGCTATCCTGAACATAGGTTCTCCTGTCAATGTTGTATCCTCCAAGTTGATAAAGAAACTCAAGCTGGCTTCTGATATTAACTATACTCAGTCTTATGAAATTGTGGGTATGGCTCAGACTCAAGCTATTGGGACCTACTCTGCTCTACCAATGAGGTTTAGAAAGCTTCTCATTTCATCCCCCACTGTTGTTTAAAAAACTATGACCTCCTGGTAGGCACCCAATTTTTTTGAGAGTGCATAAGAATTGTCAACCTTTTAAACAGTATCTGTTCCTCCTAGAGTATGAAGTCCTGTTGATCATCAAAGAACCTCCCTGCATCCCTGGCAGGCAACCAAAGACTTGTGTTCTCAAATAATCCACATACATCTTCTCACTAAGTATAGGACTTACTCTTCCAATATGCGCTCCACTCCATTTTTTATCCTGCAGAAGGAGGTGTCCCTTTACTTGCTCCTGTAGCCTTCATTATTTCTCCTGGCTCTCAAGTGGTCATTGATTCTTGTTTATCCTATGAGTTTCCTGAAAATTTTTCTTAGAGTTGTATCTCTTGAATCCTTAAGTTTCAAAGAATCTTGGTTATGCCCTGGGATTCTGGATCATACTCATAAGAAACCTTTAAAACTACTGTTAGTCAATCTGATCACTTCTCTCATGCAGGTTTCTCAAGGTCAAATTGTGGATCATGATTTTATCTTAGGAGCAGAACAAGTGGCCCCTCTCTATTTCTTTGGAACGTTCAGTGACTTTAACTTACCAGAAAAAAACTCCCAGGTGCTCTCTCTATTTACTGTAACTGACTTTCTGCAGCTGTTTCCCATTCAGCAGAAGGATGATCTAGAGTTTCTTGACCAGTTTAAGAATATTTCAGCATTGGGCCTAATGACTATGGCCTAGATAAAGGGGTTATTTACCAAATTGACACAGATGACGCTCCACCTTTTTGTGCTAAGCCCTACTGCTTCAGTAGAGTGCAAGATACCCAGGTCTACAAGAAACTAAAATAGCTCCTGAATGCTGGCCTCTTGGCTCTGTCCAAGAGCCCTTGGGCTTCCTCCTTGCTTATGCTTAAGCAGGAAAATTGGGGACACCACATTGTGATAGATTATTGCCGCTTGAATTCTCTCAAAAAAAGAATTAATACCCACTTCCAAGAATTAATGATGATCTCAGACAATTGGGAGGCTATAAAATTCTTCTCTGCAATAGATTTAGCCTTAGAATACTGGCAGGTTGACTTGTCCCCCAAAAATTGTGAAAGTGGCTTCTCTTATCACGTCAGAAGGTCTTTATAACCAACCTGAATACCTATGGGGATTTGCAATGCTCTTGCTACTTTTAAATGAGCCATGAATTCTATTCTACAAGACCTGAAGCTCTCCTGTGTGCTGATTGTTGCAAAATTGAAGCTCTGCTTTATTTGATTTTGAGTCAATGGGATTCACTCAGTTATATGATTTGACAAAAGGCTCCCAAATTCAATTTACACTATCCAATTGCTATAAAATCATCGAGCTGAATTATTCAGGCTAATTACCAACTCATATCAGTTTAATAAACAAAGCTTTTAACCTTACACTTAACACATACTTTGATATTGCCTTTTATTTAGAAGTTGAATTTGGTGTTTAGTAAGCCTTAAAATGTTTAGTGATATTAGAGTATTTTATATTTATTTTAGTTAAGATAAACCTCAGTTTGTAGAATTAGCTAGTTTAGATAACCAAATATACAACACTGGTGTATCTGGACTATATAAAAGTGTTCAGTTCCATCTTCAATGATCATCTAGAGTTCCTCAAAGCTTTTTTTTCTCAATATTCAGAATTCAGTCCTGAAGCTTAAGATGTCTAAGTGCTCCTTCTTTAAATAATGTCTCAAATTCTTAGGCCACAAAGTCACCCAGACTGGGATACATCCCATGAACAATAAGGTGGAAGCCATTGATAAGATGCTGCCCCCCCACAAAGCTACACAAGGTCCAGGTATTCATTGGCATGATGGGATACTACCAGCAATTTATCCCTGACTTTGCCAAATTAAGCAAACCCCTTGTCCAACTACTCAGGAATCTTTTCTTTGAATGAACTGATAGCCAACAACAATCATTTGAGGCTCTGAAGACCAATATTAAAGAAGCCCCATCTTAGTCTATCTTGATTATGACAAAGAGTTCATCCTATACACTGACGCCAGCAGAGTTGCTGTGGGTGCAATCTTAGCACAGATAGACAACAATGGTGTGGATGACCTGTAGCATATTCTTCATGTGTCCTCAACAAACATGAGAAGAATTATAGTGTCACAGAAAAGAAATATGTCAGAAAACCACCCTGCAAGGAAAAGTTACCCAGTATGATGGATTGGTGCAGAAGGGTTCAAACTAGTGATCATAGAGCCAGTTGGCACAGAATTCATACCTAAGTTTAATATCTCCCCAAGGATTTGATAAATTCCCAATAAGGGATTGAACCAACAGTGGAAAGTTATGTGTCCGGGTAGGCAAGCAAAGAAACAGAAGCAAATAGATAGAAAAGATTAGTTTGAACAAAATCAGAAGACACAGGTTGAGGCTTTTGCTTGGTAGGAGGATTAGAAGAAAACAAGGAGGCTGTATACCATCTACCTTGGACAACTGGTACCCACTTCCCATTGTCACAATAATTGGTGCTGGTTCTTGATCCAGGGTGTGTTTCCATCTGAACAGTTGAATGTACTAAGGTACAAACCAAGATTAAAATAACCCATTTAAGCCTGATTCCCCCCAAAGGGAAAGAATTAGGCGGTCTCATGAGGAATTCCAAAAGTCTTACAAACAATAAAAATATATAATAGGGTTTAAACTCTTTATATTAATCAAGTTTAATGAAAAACTCAATATTGTAAATGGTAATTTGAGATAATTGTGAATGGGAGTTGAAGCTGGTATGCAACAAAAAAGATAGGATTTTTTGGGATAATCAAAACATTTTCAAACCTTTTTTCAAACTTTCAAACAGTTTCAACTTACACCACTGGCTTTAGGAAGATGGGGAATTCTCAAAAGTAAAAATGTGCAATTTGAGTAGTCAAGTATTAGCTTATGGTTTAAGCATATACTAACTACTTAACAGATCCTGGAAGATGATCTAGATGTTGTTAATGTCATCTAAAGAATCCAAAGTGTTTGATTGGCTTCAGAAAGTTGATTGGGCAATTTTTGCTTGCTTGCCTCATAGTTTAAGGCTTCTATTTTTGCTGTTAAAGATTTTTAAAAGCATTCAGAAAGCCTCAAGTTTGACTTTTGAACTTGAAATCAAAAGTAAATTATTAATATTATTAAGAATTAAGCTAATAACTTCAATTTTCTCTTTAGATCCTAAACCACTGCTAGTGAATAAATTGCTGAATGTTAAGAATGTAGATCCAGGGACTAGGAAACCAACATTTGTGCAATAATTGGTGTTGGAATCATCATAAATGATGATTCTGACGGAATGCTTGGCAGCTCTACATGCTTTAAAGAAGTTTTGACACTACATCTAAAGGACCCACTTTACTGTATTCACTGATCACTCCTCCCTTAAGTGGTTACAACAGCTAAAGAAACCTGAAGGACAACTGCTAGGTGAGCCCTGCATTTACAAGGATATGATTTCACTATGGTACACAGGCCTGATACTCAACATCAGATCCTGATGGACTGTCTAGAATTCCTATACTGGAAATTCATTATTCTGAAGCCAATTGTCTGTACAAGCTAATAGGATACCCTGATACTTGGACAACTGAACCTAAAGAGATATACCTGGCTCTCCAGTCACTATCAAAGGGTACTATAATTTGAGAGAAGACAACTGTTCAAGAAAGGCAGCAATGCCTACCTGCCCTACACTTTTCCTAGTATGAGAATAGTTATTATCCTCTCAGCCCACATTGACACTGGGCATGAGGTATAGTGAAAACTCATGACTGGCTGTGCAAAAACTTCTACTGGGAAAACATGCACCTCCTAATTCCTGATGCCCTTGCATCCTGTCACTCCTGCCAACTCCAATGCCCTTGACCATCACAACATCAGTTCAAGCTCATCTGACCTAAGTATGTCTTTCACACTGTGAGTATTGATGCTGTTGGGACTCTTCCTTGCTCTAGGTCTGGGTGTCAATTCATCTTGATAGCTGTAGACCATTTAAGCAGATATGTCAAAGCAAGGGCCACCAAAGACATAACTGTCAAGACTACTGCAAATTTCTTTCTGATATACATCTTCTATTGTCATGGATGTCCACAAATATTGCTCCCCAAAAATGGCACCAATTTCAATGCTCACCTCATCACATTTATTGTAGAAGCTATGTGCACTCACCAGTCTTTCTCTGCCTGTATAATCTGTCTACCAATGGGACTATTGAACAAGCAAATCCATAACTTGTATTCATCATGAGGAAGCTTACCCTTTCAGATGCCGCTAATTGGGATATGTTCCTCCTCACTTCCCTTTTTGCTTATCAACTCAGCAGACACAGAGTAACTGGACAATCCCCCTTTGCCATGCTATATGGGTGTGGAGCCACAACCACCTCAATCTTGGACCCCCTTTTATTGAAGTTGATGCTTCTACTAACCCCAAAACCCACGGCAAGGACTTGATCAATTCTATCATTGACATTCAGGCAACAGCATATTCAACTGCCTATAAGGTCAAGGATTTAGAGCTCTCACCTTCCAATGCTTCTATAGCCCCCTCCCTGAATATCAAGTGGGTGACCTAGTCCTCTACTATCAGAGATGTACTGGAGAAAGAGCCCATAAGCTAGAATCTCTCTGGGTTTGGACCTTGTGAAGTCACCTTCAAGAAGGGCATTGAGTATACTGTGAAGCTGCTGTCATCTGGCTGTCCTTTTGCCCAAGTTCATTCCAAATTCCTCTGCAAATCTCATCTCCTGTGTTCAATCTTGAGGGGTGAGATGTTGGAAATTGCGTCATTGATGCTATTTTGATATGGCCTTCAAATAGTGATATGTGCAAAGATTTGGTTGGGTTCGCTTTTGAATTTGGAAATTCCTTGCTTTCCATAAACGGTTCAACATCAATGTCCACTCATTCTGGAATATCATAACTGTCTTTGACTGATCCTGGTATGCTTTCAGCCCAAAATGACCCCCTCTACCACTCTGTCTACCTATTGAGTGATCATCAACTCTTGTCTACTATTCAAGTAGAATTACTTCTCCTAATAAAGACAAGTTTATCCAAATTTGTGTTGGCTTTTGTATTCTTCAAGCTTTTTACTTTCCTTTTTCCAAAAGGAAATCCTCTTCTTGTTTTCTAGAAAATTAATATATGAGCCCTTAATTTTTCCCTGAAGGCTAACCTAAGGTTGGCTTTGAACCTCAAACATTTTGTTATAAAGACTTACTGCTGTGTCTTCCTGGATGTTGTCCCCAGGAGCCAAACATGACAAGTATGATAAGTCAGATCATATGGTTCTTTATTTGTTAAACTATGGCTACAACCCCCAAGGTAACTTTAACTCAACTTCAGTCAGCAAAGTGAAACCAGCATCCTCATAAGCATCCTCATAAAGAAAATTTACAAAGAAGTAAAGGAGCCCTTGACATGCACCATGAAATCTTATAAGAAATATGCAGACATGAAGAAAGAGCAGGTCTGGTGTGTGAGATTGATTACCAGGTACTGGTCAACCCTTGGAGCATGTGATTGCAGGTCTCTTGCCAGAATTCAGGTCCTAGGAGAGTGGGACCTTCAAACCCTGTTGGGAATTTTGACCAAGCAATGATGCCAATTATGACAGAGCTCACAGATTGGGGCTGTTACAACCAAATCCATAAATTATTAGTACAAAATACAATGATACTAATTATGGCGGAGCTTGCAGATATAAATTGCAGCTACCAAAATACATAAATTGGTAGTATAAACTATGTGCATATTGGATCAGCAGTAGTCTGCTGACCTGAGCCTTAAACTAGCCAATTATAAGTGCTGCCGCAGTAATTAATGACACATGATTTGCTGCCACAGCACTTAATAGATACACAAAACGCCGTGGCGCTGCCAGCAATAGAATTAGGCGCCAAAACGCTGAACTACCTTTATGCCAAGCGTTGCTGTACCAACTAAAAATTACTGCAAGTGCCTCCTAGAAATTAGATTAGGCGCCAAAGCGCCAAACTACTTTTACGTCAAGTGCTGTGGCGCCGCCTGGCAAATATTGCAGGCACCAAGGCGCCGCTTTACTTTTACATTGGGTGCCGAGGCGCTGGGTTTGATTCCCCATAATCTCAAATTCCCATATTTATCACATTAATAAGCATTAAGCTTGCAATATGCCAGAGAAGTAGGAAGTGATCCTGAAGTACTAAAATTTTTCATGCCAGCAAGGATCACATGTGCTGGGTGAAAATGAAAATATTCTATTGGTTGACATGCAATAAGCGCCAAACCTAGATTAATAATTACCCAAATTTGGGGTGTGTTAGAATTTCCTAGAAGACATTGCTAGCAGCCCAGAGATTACCCTGGCAGTAGGTATAAGAAGAATTAATCATTTACAATAAAATCATCTTTGAACCATCTTTATTTTATCCTTAATTTGGTTAGCCTTTATCCTAATCCTTAAGTGCTTCTGCGCAATCAGAAGCCATTGCTGGGCAATGATCATGGTTCCGTTCAATCCTGGCCCTTCTGATACAGTACTACACATATCCTCACATATGACTGTATTCTGGAAAATGCCCTGTGCCCTATAATCTCAATAATTGTGGCGCTGTAAAGCAAAAAGCGCAACAAACCCCTAAAGAAGATCATTCATCAGCCTATCAACTAGTTCTTTTTTCATCCTTCTAACATCTTCAGCACTTTCCATGAATGCCTATTGATCAAGTATGAATGCCCCCCTGTATTAACCCCTGGTCCTATACCAGTGGATGGCTAATTAAAAAAATGAGCAAGAATCAATCATTGTGTCTAAACTATCCAGTAAGTACCTTCACTACCAATTGGCATGGAAAAGATACATAGGCTTCTGAAAAAGGTTGGATCCAACACTGTAATCCCACTTATGCCCAAGAGATGCTCCAAGATTTCCACTTGAACAACCCCCAAGCAGTAGGTCTGGTGAAGGCCATCATAGCTGCTATTGTAACTGTGCTGTATCAACTAGTTACAAGGAGAAATATTTCTTAGACCAGATGATGATCTTTATCAAGATGGATCACTTATATAGTATGATGAAACCATCTTAAGAGGAACACAATTGGGACAATCAATCATTTGGATTGGACAGGAGTGGCTTGATTCTTATAGCAAGTCAATCAATAAATTGAGATGTTCACTGAGTAGAGATTATCAATGGCTTGTGTTGCATTGTTTGGGAACTCAAGTTAACTTCTGCATTTGGCTTTGAGTGATAGAGAAGTCCGATTTAGTGGCATAGGTCTCTTGGGCAAAAATTTGCCAGAGGTTAAATCCCACTGTTTTGAAAATGCTATGAAACTACCCTTGCTCATAAGAGTTATGTATTGGCTACACTACCAGGAGGAGTAAAGTCCCTGTCACCAAAGAAGAATAGTAATGTCATGGATATAGTTTTTCTGGGAGTGGCCAGGCCAAAGCGCTGTCACTCAGAGAAACTCACTCATAAGTTCTGCCTGCTTGCAGAAATCATAGGGTTAAATCTAAAAATTAATTGATGTGTGGGTGGTGGCAAGAAGTGAGTCTAAGAGGAGTGCAGATTTCCCACACTAAATTTTCCTAAACCCAATGTTTGGCTTTAAATTCTTGCCTTCAAGGAGGTCAGGTAAAAGCTTACAGAACCACTGTTGATGATATATGTAAGCTGAGCAAGTAACAAGTACAAGGAGGCCACCTCATCAAGATGTACCCAAGGGCTTTAAGTAAAGCTGTTTCCAACAAAAAAGCCTCAGCAGTTTGATATTTTCATTTTGAATAATACATCTTTCCTCATACTTCATTAATTTCAATACCTTCTCATAATATCTGTAATAACAATATTATTAGACTTTGCATTTTTGCTGCTTCATAATCCTGGGAGTCTTCTTTCTCTGATGAAATGATCCATGAAATTTTTGAGATTGAGTGTGAACTCATCTATGTTGCTAACTCTTTAGCTGTGGATCAAATCAAAGTCTTTCTCTTGTACCTGTGCATTATACTATGCTGCACCTCATGATATCCTCACTTTGAAGATTACCATCTCCAAGTAAGTATTCACTTTTTCCTCATTGGTAATGTTGTTCTTATATGGTTATATATGGCAACCGCCAGAATTAGCTCATTCTGCAAGTCAACTCACTGAATGTCGACAATGTGTTGACATTCAGTAAGTCAACATTTATTTAGTATTTATCCGCCAGAATTGGGCATTTCCAAAACTAAGCTAATTTCTCATAGTGAATTATTAAGTCAGAATTGCAAAATTAAAAAAGAACAAACAAAATGTTGACACCATTTAAACAAAGGCTTAATTTTAAGCCAAAAAACTAATATAATTTACTATGAAAATGTAAGTTTCTTTTTACTTTTACATTAAGGTCAACTATAGTAAGTAATATCTGGATGTCAACCCCAAATAAGAATCCATGAGTTTCTTAATAAATTATACAATATTCTAAAAATAACTATTTTTTATATTTTATACTACTGTTTTATTAAATAAATAATAAGATATGCATTAAACAAAGACATATGCCAACTTTCAGAGCATTCTTTGTATTATTTAGATATTTACTGTTATTTTAAACTCACTGGATAAACTATAGCTTATTTCTGGAAGTCCACTTAAGCCAAAATGCATATGTTAAAACTATAATTTATATATGTAATACTAATCTCACTTTTGTGTCAAATTGACGCGTCACCTAAATTGCAACAAAGGGGTTTGGCTAAGCAAACAAAGTGACATAATTTAAGCAAGATTAATAGGAGAGTTACTATAAAAGAACACTGACTGCCTGTATGTTGACACCTTCACTTGTTTATTAGTAAAACACTGCCGCTTAACAAAAAGCACACATACAATAGTATGATAATTCAGGCCAAAGTACCCAGGGCTGTACTTTAAACTTCCCTCTACAATCCCTATTATTTAGTTTTCATAAGTTACATATGCAAATCTTTAAAAATTTTAAATTTAAAAATAATCCA
The DNA here is from genome assembly GCA_014839935.2 of Entomophthora muscae. NCBI lineage: Eukaryota > Fungi > Entomophthoromycota > Entomophthoromycetes > Entomophthorales > Entomophthoraceae > Entomophthora > Entomophthora muscae. The sequence goes on from QTSX02005725.1 coordinate 205,780, forward strand.
TTTTGGCCTTAAAAAACCAACTCTGGAAAATATTAACTAAGCTTTATAAGTGATTTACATAGTATTTTCTAGTTTAATGCTGACTGTCAGTATGTCAACAGTCAAAATTAAAGTGTTTTTTATGCTGACAAAATAAATTAAATATTTTTGACTATTGTGACTACCAGAATGTTGACTTTTTATTTAAACATAGTTTTTTCCTGTTATTTACTAATAAACTAGCTATAAAATTACTTTTCATACTTCTATAAACTATTTAATTCATAATAAAAAATAAAAAGAGTGATTATTATTTAATTTTATTCATGTTTTACATGACTATTCTTACTTTATGTTATCTACTCTAATTATTTTAGGACAAATCTTCCAAGAAGCCACAAAATAGCCCCAAGTCAACCAAGAAAGTACCCAAAGCCTCTGGAAAGGCCCAAAGTCCCTACCCCAACAAAAAACCAGCCAAAGAGCCCTCAAAAAAACAGAAGACAAAGGAGAAGACACCAGACCCTGAAAGCAAAGAGCCCTCTCCTGCCCCCTCCTCTTCTCCAAGCTGGTATCAATCAGAAGGAGATGAGGTTCCACTAAACAAGCAAGGAAGAAAGAAGATACCCAAGAGTCCAGAACCCCAGTCAATCCCAGATGAATCAAGCTCAAAGGAATCAAGCCCCAAGGAGTCAAGCTCATCCCAGTCCAAGAAGCGCAAGAATCCAACTCCAGATGATTCCCCTCCACCTCCTAACAAATCTGCACCTCCATCCTCCTCATCAAGTATCAATAAAGAAGATCATGATGATTACCTGTCTGACTATCATCAAGCACCAATTGGCCCATGGGATCCCCTAAAGGTTCACAAATATATGTAACATCAAAGGAGAGTTTAAGCTCCCAAAGAAGTTCCCTTGGGTTTTCCCTCTAATGTCTGTCAAAGGAGGTACAAGTTTAGTCTGTGATGGCTATGTTTTCAATTGCAAAAATCAGAAGAGAGCAGGAAGAAGCAAGCATTATGTATGTGAAGATAGAAGCTGCGCTGCCAGGATCAATACAGAAGGATGGGATAAAGTCAATAGTGAAAAAGGAGAGCACACATGCAATGTTCCAATAAATCTTATTGAAAAGCTTCTAAAGTGGTACCTCTACCAAATGGTCTCAGTCTCCAAAGACAACAAGGCTTCTGATCTGGCAGTTAAGGCCACCACACACCTAAGTAATGAGAACCTGAAGATCATCCCTGACCACAACCAGTTAATGAAGTACATATGTGACAAACACTGTGATCTATTCCCTCATAATAAATCTGCCATGGTCCAAGGAGAGTTAGTCTTGACAAAGGATTTAAAGATGTTCAATGGTGATAAGGTATTCCTTTTACATGATGATGGGCCTACAGCAGAGGCAAGAATTATATGCTATGTGACACAACAGAACCTGGAGCAGTTAAGAGATTCAGAGACCTGGTTATGTGACAGTACCTTTGCAGTATGCCCCCGCCTTTTTTACCAACTATGGGTTGTACATTCCCTTATTGAAGACAAGGTGCTCCCATTTGCCTACTTTCTGCTTCCTTTGGCAACAGAAGAGATCTACAAAAAGGCCTTTAAAATCCTTCAGGAGGGCATCAAAGCCCTACCCAGTAATAGAAAGAGTCCCCCTGGCCATAACACTAGAGCCAATCCAGATGATGATGAAAAGGATGAAGTCACCCTTGCTGCAGAAAAAGAAGATCAAGATAAAGCACTTGGACCCTCAACTATAATCATGGACTATGAAACTGCCCAGTATAACGCTTTTGTAAATACCTTTGATGGAGAGGTCCAGGGGTGTTTTTTTGTTATTGACAGGCTATCAACAGGCAACTAAAGGGTCTACCTGAGCTCAGCAAGCTCCACCGTCTAGATACATCAGGAAAGTACAAGTTCTTAATTCAGCAGTTTGTAGCACTAGCCTTTGTAAAGCCAGAGAATACTGGACAAGCCTTTGACCTCCTATGCTAGGATCCATATGCCAAGAAACATGATGGTGCCTTCTACCCTTTCATTGAATATTATGAACCACAGTGGATTGGACGTAAGGTCACTAAGTGCCGGAGCAAGACCAGAGCCAAAGACAACTAGAACTGCTATCAGGCAGTTCTTAAGGATGAGATGAAAACTACTTCATTTTTGGAGGACTGGCATAAGCATATCAAGTCCTCCTTTGGAATCAAGCCCAGATACAACACCTTCTATGAGTGCCTCAAAGTCCAACAGGGGAAGACTACTGCATCCATCAGAGATATTGAGAACCACCCATCCAAGAAGAAGAGAACCACCAAAGAGAAACAGTATCAAGAGAAGATTAAGGATGTTGTCAAGGCCAAATATAAGCTTTCAGAGATTGGGGAATACATCAAGAAGATTGCCACAGTTCTTAATGGCAACCAGGTGATCACAGTCTAGCTTTTAATTAAATTTATTGAGTATTGCCTAATTTTTTATATAGTTCTTATAAATTAAGTATAATATTTTTAAATAAATAGTTATTCTAAATAGCTCATTAATAATTTATGGTACTTTTTTTATAAAATCATTGATTTTCTATTGATAATTTGATGCTTTAGACTGTATTACACGACCTATATTGGTATTTTACTAGTAAATTATATGTTTTTTGTAGTTTTCAATATAGAAAAAAACTTTATATTACTGTTTCTGATTGTTATATTTTGCTATACTATGTAACTTTTTTATGTAGTATCTTTTTGTGTATTGGATTTTTTTTTGTTTTTATAAGTGGGAAAAAATTTATTATAACAAAGATAACTAATTTCATAGTAAAATAAAATTAAAGTGTATTTTTATGAATTTTTTTAATTGTCATGTATAGTTTTTTATGGACTTTTTAAAATCTATGTTGTCAAATTACCCTAAAAAATACATCTTGAAGCTTAATTTTTATTAAGTAAGATGTTCAGGAAACAGGTTTCTGCTTATTAAAAAAGTGTTGACATTTAGTAGTCTGCATGAGTTAAAACTTAATTATGACTTTTCAATGCTGTTGACATTAAAGTATTTTTAATTCTGATTATTGACATATAGTAAGCTTGCTTGTGTATGAGTTAATCTGGTGGTTGCTGTTGGATGAACTGGTTGACCAACACACAAATTGTATCCATGGATTCCATCAATGTGGGGGGAGACCAAAGTCTAAAAGGAAGGAGTACAGGTCTTAAGAAGGGTACCTGGGACAAAGGCCAGGAATAATGTGCATTGCTACAGTGCCAGAATAGAGAAGGGAGCAGGTGGCAGCACAAGCTTGCTTGTAGTTGAGAGAGAAAGCTGGAAGGGGGCCCCACACGGGCCCGGGAGACAGAACTAATACCATAGGAATTGAGGGGGCATTGGTGATGGCTTCTTCTAGAGGGGGACTAGAAACTTTAGGTTGATTGGTTACTTCAGAAACAAAGGGAGAAGGACCAGAGAATGCATGTGAGAATGGGGTAACCAAGGGGCTTGCAGCCCCTGTAGTGAGCACCATTTTGTTGTGTTTGGCTCCTGGGGACAACATACAGGAGGACACAGCAGGAAATCTTTATAACAAAAAATTTGAGGTTTGAAGCTAGCCTTGGGTTAGCCTTCAGGGCAAAATTAAGGGCACATGCCTTAATTTCCTGGAAAACAAAATGTAAAAGTCCTTTTAGCAGAAAGGACAGGAAAAAGCTTGAAGATTATTAAAGCTAACGCAAAATGGGTAAACTTGTCTTTGTTTGGAGTAATGATTCTACTTTAAATAGTAGACAAGGGACAGTGATCACTCATTAGGAAGACAGAGTGGCTGAGGGGGTCACGTTGGGATGAGATCATACCAGGATCAATCACAGACAGGTACAATAACCCAGAATTGATGGATATTGAACCAGACCCATTTACAGAATGCAAGGAATATCCAAATTTGAAAGCAAACACAGCCAAATCTTTGCAGCTATCAATATTCAATGGCCATATCAAAATAGCATTAATTGCACAATTTACGACATCAATCAAGTGTCTTGCGGACATGTGTCAGGTGTTTCTCTTTTTTTGAGAACATGATGATATTGCCAAGGTAGTATAATGTAATTGAGAGACCGTTTAGTGCTAGGTTCATCATGGTGACAAACGTTGCAGGAGTGTTGTTCATCCCAAAGTTTATTACTCTACATTCAAAGGATCCAAATTGTGTACAGAACACAGTTTTTGGTATGTTCTTTTCCTTTACTTCAACTTAGTTGTAACCTGAGGTGAGGTCAATTTTGAGAAAAATTTGACTCCTGAGAGTCTTGCAAACAGATCCTCTATTAGTGGAAAAGGGTATTTATTCTTTATTGTGCTTGCATTTAGTGCTCTGTAGTCAGTTACTAGATGCAGAGTTCCTTCATTTTTTCTTTACAAAAAACACTGCTGCCCCCCACAGGGATTATGATGGGCAGATGAAGCCTTTAGCTAAGTTGTCCTCAATATGGGTTTTGAGGGTTTGTGTCTCCATGGGGGAGAGTCTGTAGAGGAGTGCAGGTTTAGGCATGGCTTTACATAGTTCAATGTCATATTTGACCTCTTGTTTAGGGGTTAACTCTGTGAGTTCTTATTTGAATACCTGGACGTATTCATTTAGGAGTGCTACAAGTTCTGGGCATTGGATCTTGGTTGTTTGCATGTTATTGAATTCAGTGTATCTCATTATGTGGAGGGTACTGTCTTTGGTTAGATGTTCTGAGTCATCTTGGTTTATGACCTGGATAAATACTGTATCTCTTAGAATGAGGTCATTGGGCTCTTTGAGGATATTAAAATTAACTCTGTTGTGTTTGATGGTCATGGTTTTTGTTTTCCAACATATGCTGGGGTTCACTCTGGTGAACAAGTCCATGCCTGCTACAATGTTGTAGTTTATGTTGTTCATGACAAGTTCTTTGATGGACGCTTGTATGCCTTAGAGGTGAATTCTGAAGGAATCTGTTTTGTCTTCAAGTAGAATCTTTGATTTCTCTGCCATTCTGGCATATTTAAAGTTGGATTTGACAACTGGTATTTTGTACTTGGTTACAAATGGTTTGATAACCATAGTGTGTTGTGCATCAAAGTCAAATAAAATTTTATGTGTATATGATTTGTAAGTGCATGGGTAGACAAGAAGTTTTAGCAATCTTTATTTTTTACGTTCATAAAAATGGAGGATTGCAGGACATGTGGGATGCAAGCAGCAAAGTTTGTGCCTTGGTACAGTTTCTTGTCAAGTTGGGGGGAGACAGGGGCACTTAATCCTGTTCCTCCTCTCTTTTCCCCTGTTCCTCTGTTTTGAGACCTTTGAGGTCAGAGAATGTGGGGTCAGATTCATAGTGGGTTGCTGGTTCAGCATTGTTAATTTTGGTAGTGTCCTCTTTCTTGGGACAGGAGCAGTTTGCGCTTTGGCTGTGATTGCCATTGTTGCCATTGGAGTTGCTGTTGTTATGGTTGGTATTCTGGCGTTTGTTGCTATTGGAGTTTTCTCTGCCATTGCTGTTTGAGGAGCTATTGCTGTTGCCTGCAGCATATTCCATATTGCACGTTTTCTGCGTGCTTGGCTTCTGCAATGAGCATGGGCACAGAGGTATTAGCCTCTGGGCAGATGAGGGCAGCAACAGAGGGTTTCATTCTGTTGATAAAGGAGGCTCTGGTATGTGCGTTATCAGCTTGTGCTGGGTTTTGGATTTTGCGACATATTTCCTTGAATTTGTTGGCATAAGCTGCAATAGTGGTCTTCTGAGGAAGATCACTGAGCTGTATTGTGATGTCTTGGAGTGATTTGGTGACGCAGAAATTGTGGGTAATGTCCGCTTTGAACTCTTCCAAGTTGTCAAGCTGGTCATCAGTTTGTGAGCCAACCCAGGTGGCAAACCAGTTAGCTGCGGCCTCGTACAGGCCCTTGCTGGCTTCCTGGACCCATTTCTCATGAGGGATGCAGCTGGTGCGGAGTTTGGCGGCTGTGTGGTCTAGCCAGTTGATGATGTTTTCTTTGTTTTTACCAAAGAACTTGTTGATACCAATGTATTTGATGTTGATCACTTCACCTGTGATAGGTGGTTGTGCGTTTGTTTGTGGTTGAAGAGAGCGGCTGTATTGAATTATCTTGGTGCATGCTTTGGGCATGACCAGACCTTTGAATACAGTGCATCCACTAGGTATATCTTTGTTGATGTCATGGGCGTGAAAGTATGTTTTCCAGGTCTCCTGGGATATGGCCTGGTTGAGTATGTGAGTGAAGGTGGGTGGGTTTTGGTCAGTCATTTTCTCTTTCATGGGCATGGTTGAAACCCTGTAGCTGCTACCAGTGATAAGGAGCACCTTTTGGGGAAGCTTCTAATATGGAATTAAGAAAGAAGAGAAGTATATTTTATTGGATAATACTTTAAACTTATATAGACTTGGCTGTGGCAGGGATTTAGTTGGATCAAACCTAGGGGTTGTCATATGTGAGATGGGTTTGAGCCACTGGATACTTGGACAGTCATGTGATATTTCTTGGTTACCATTCTCGGTATGTCAAACAGTATATTGGAAGGGCACCAAATCAGGCAATGGCTGGATGTTAAGTAGGTTGGTGGTAGCCAGAATGCTTGTACATCCAGACCCTTGACAATAGTAAGTTATATATCTCCTTTAACATCTGAAAGGGGTTAAGATTGTTTGGAGATCCCTTATTTTTAAAAACATGGGGAAAAAGGACAGTGATACACCAGGGAAAGTTTATAGAGCTGGGAGGCTTACTTGGAGTGTACTTTGAATTGGGTTATCAACCTTTCAAACAACTTTCTTCTAATACAAACTGGGCCTAAGGCTGAGTAATAGATACATACCTTTGGGGCTGCTATTGCTCTCCTATGCAACTCACTACAACTATCTTTATAAACTAAAAGAATGATTAATATTAAGAGTTGCAACTTTAATCCCTTTAAAATGATGAATCTGGCACATCAGTAGGTTTTTAAATATTTGACGTGGCACCTGGACGTAGTAAAGAATTATGGTTCATGCATTCAAGATTTGATTGGCTATGGGGCGTGGTTACCAAGCGAGATACTCACATATATGACTGACTAAAGTCACGGCATAGTTTCGTAAAACCTTTGCACTATGGCTACGAGATCAAGGGTTGTGGCCATAATCCTTGACCTCACAGCATGACGGTAGCTCCATGCTGGGCTATGGCTTCAAAGGGTCTGATGGCCAGAGCCCTGGTGAAGCTAGAGCTGCTTTGAAGATGGCACGATTCACGATCAACTAAGGGTGGGTCGAAAATGCTGGGAGCATGCTCAGAAGATCGGCGGCAATGGAAACAAGGCTCCACGCTTTTTGATCGTAAAAGGGATTCATATTCACATTATAAAATGGCTGAGATGAGAAGTTTAGAATTCTAATCGTGGTTGGCATCAAACCAAGCAATCGATTTTGGCTGCGTATGCCCTATGTTTGCTCGGCCAGAGTTTCCAAATGAATCTACCCCACCTTCTAATCTTCGGTTTTGTCCACACCCCAATCTGAAGTAGCGTGTATCCATCACCTTCCATGCACGGGGATATCATGTGTTCTAACAAGATTATCTGCAACTGTATGACATCGATCGGGATACAGGCAACGAATATCTGCTACCAAAGCCATTGAGTAGTGTCATGCTTTTCTGGCACCAAATTGCAATTAGTTTAACAAATCGGTTTGTAATGTTCATCAATCTTCATATTAGCACATTGGTTTAACTCTAGAGGTTGTTGAAACTCCAGCTCCAAATAATAAAAACAAAGAACATCCTAGTTTAAGAGTTGGAATTTTTATTGCTAGTGAGATTTGATGGTTTCAGGAAAACTGTATCGGCGTTATAAATTGATGTTAACTGACGTGGGGGTTTGACGTAGTAGCAAAGTGAGAAGTAACAGTGTAAACCCATATAACCCTTTATAGCTACAGTTTTATCGAAAGCCAAAAAGCTTAATGTTAACTGACGGCTATAAAACTCATCTAAAATTTTAATTTATAGGATTTGATGGTTTAATTGTAAACAATATATATTAAGTTAATATCAAATAAACGCATTTAAAAAACAAGTGAGTTCTAAAATATATTGATGATTTAATTGTAAAGTATTCAAAGCAAATTAATTTTAAATAAACGCATTTAAAAAGCAAGTGAGTTATATAATGTAAGGATGCGTTTAGTAGAATATGTTGAAAGTGCTAGGTCGATTTGGGAGGAGCATTGCAGAATGGGGGGAGAGGTACCATTGCATTGAATGGAAAGGGATGGCGTAGTATAGTTGGGCGGTAGCGTTCGCGCCATTGGCAGTTGGGGTCTTCATCGTAATCCTGGCTGCAGGCGACAATGTTTGTTTTGTTGGGGACTTGGGTGGCGTACTCGTATACCTCGACTCCAGTATGGACGTAATCAAGGCTGCGTGGGGGCAGCATGGTGACAATGTCATCTTGGTTGCTGTATCGGGTGATGGGGACGGAGAGGCTCTCGAAATAGAGCTTGCTGGCGAGGTTGCCGGTGCGAGGGCCAGAGTAGGAGACAATCTGGACCTTAGTATCGTGAGTCTTCTTGAATTCGTGCCAGAATGGGGCGGCCACCACTGCAATGCATGCCCCGAGGCTGTAGCCTGAGGCAAATATGTCGTAGCCCTTATACTTTGTTCGGAGAAGGTTGGAAACAGCCGCCATAGTCTGGTTGTGGATTGACAAGTAATGCTTGTAAAAGCCCAGGTGAAGCTTAACACCCTCGGGGGCATTTTCCATCTGGACGAGGATGGCATCAACATTCGTCAGCCAGTTGCGGACACTGCGGGTAAAGGAGTAGGAGACGGCAATGGTCCGTCTTTTGGGAAAGGCAGCAATGATGACGCTAGCTTGGGTGATGGGATCTTCTACTTCAACCACATCTGTGTATTCCTTGCTGCAGATGCAGTCGAAATCAACCACCCTCTTGCCAGGGCAGAAGGACAAATATCCCATCTCAAACGAGTCCATGAGCTCCTTCTTGGTCAGGGGGACTTGCTTGCCTGGCTTGTGGAGCCTGGAAGGGGGATTGGATTTGAGCTGAGAGGCAAATTGATACAAGACTCCTGGCTGCAGGTACTTTGCCACCGATTCCACGGTGCCTGGGGGTGTATTTACAATCAAGGCAGGATTAAAACCGAGTCTTTCTGTCAAATCCTCTGCTGTGACAACTGCCAAAAGCCAAGACAACTTCATTTTACTTGCTTCCCCTTCCCGCCCATGCCTTTATACCCTCCACTTTATTATTCCGTTGCTAACCCCCCACATTTAAGCTTACGTATCGGAAACTTTACCCACCCGCCATCAAATCGATTCATCAATCCATTCACATGAAACCATCTTTGTTTATATTTGCAACCACCTCTCACTTGAAGCATTTACTTTAACAACCCACCATTGCAGAACCCTTTCCAAGCAATTAACCACATATATTTAACAATCTGCTCGCCATATAACTTCCCATTGCCCCGTCGAATAAAACCCATTTATCCTGAAATTCATAAGCCAAAGCGAACCCTTATGTCCATATTCGGCCCACTGGGTTCCTACCGTTATTTCGGCGCACCGAAATCCGCAGTTAACCAAACCAATCCGAACCTCGCACCATCCGTTTGCTTCTTAAAAAATCAATTCCGGCATTGGACGGACTTGCTGGATTGGGTCGGAATCGACCCCAGCTTTCTAAACCCGGCTATCCCGGGCTGCAAAAGCAGGTTGAAACCAAAGCTTATTTACCAAGATTGTAACCTTGATGAAATTTAATCCGAGCAGTACCCCTAAAATACGCCCCTCCAGATCGAAAACAGTTTCAAACCCTGGCAAATTTACTCCACTATAACCAACTGCCCAGAGAGATAAACTTAAATTTATAATCCAAACTACAGTGGTAGTGATATACATCTAAAAAGATCAACCCTATGGAATCATTGCTACTAGTTTAGTCTGTGCTGGTTAAACCACGTTCCAATATTCCCTTGTCAATGCACAAGAAAAGGGCAACCTATTAAACAATATTCACCTGACCTAAGCTTGAAAGCGTCCATATTAGTTAGAGTAGGGACGGGCACCAAAATCGGCACAATTTTTTTGTGACCAAGCTTTGCTTGTCCCAATTGGGTTTGTGGCTTTGGCACAAATCATTTTGTAACCTTCAAGTCACATCACAATTCATGCTGATTTGTTATGTGACTTTAGGAGCAGGTCACAATTGTAAAAGCTAAATTCTGTAACCTGCTCCTAAAGCTACAAAATAAATCTGCATGAACTGTGATGTGACCAAGTACAATCTCATTTGGTTTTGTGTTGTGTCCAATCATAAGTATGCAAACCATTCCTTTCAATTGAAATTTATATCTGTATATAATTTAATCATGTTTACTATAATTATCTAAAGCAAACTTTGGTACACTCAAATATATCATTGTGAGATAATGGCAGATAAAGCTTTAATAAGTTTCAGTTAAAAAATAAAATCTGACAACTGAACTTGCTCTATTTTACATAATGTGCCTTGAAAAAATGAAACTATATTTTTAATCCTTTGAATCTGTTTTCCTTTTATATTTTGCAACCTACACAATGGAGTGAGGCACAAAATTGTGACCTACTCCAAAATTTGCGGCACAAATTGATCCAGAATGTTTTGTGACACAATCCAAAACATCCAAAAAACAGGTTTGTGGTTCTGTGTTCACACAATTGCTGTTTCTGTCCCTACCTTAATATTAATACATTATCAATACTTCACTTATCAATAGTGTATTTCCCTGTCACTATCCTCATTTTAAAAAAACTCTAAACTAAATCACCTTACTTTTTATTATGCTCACTATATAAAAAACACCATCTTCATTAGTACTAGGCCTCTTGATCAACCTAAATCAAATCCCCTGGAAAAATACCAGTACAGACTTAAAACATATCACCTGCTTTCAAACAAAATCACTTACCCTTTATTCTCAAGTTCCTCTATATCTCATCACCAAATCATCTTTTTACTTTGATAAAGCCAGTTACTTCAATATAGCCACTTGTTTTACCAATTTCTTGTCTTCTCTGTATCATTATCAAGAAGGGAAACCACTGCCTTATACTTTTACAACTGCTTGGTCAATACTTTAACTTAGTCACCCCAGTTGGGTATTATGAAGCAATCTTTTTGAATTGCTTTGGAGCTTTAAGCTAAAAGATGTCTGGCAACTTCTTTAGCCTTGCTAATGTGATCAACTCTACCTGTCCAATGTAACAGGAACACTTATTGTATGTGTAGACTGTTGGTGTATACTGGGTAAGAGTTAGCCCTTGTAACTGTTCAACTACTATAACTGATAGCAGGGTAGTAAACCCAATTAGGGTGAACAATAGATAGGGGTAAAAGCTTCTCTTTATTTAATATATTACCAAGTATATTTAGAGGGGTGGGAAATTGGGAAGAGGGAAATTATGGAATGGGGAAATAGAGCCAGGCTTGGCATAAATATCAATTTAGCATTAGTATCAATATTAGCCATTGATTTTACCTCCAGAATTAAGGATCAATTGGGCAATCAGGTTGTTGATGTCACCTTCATTTAGTCTTCTGGACTTAAGAGCCAAGTGTGGGCTCTAATTCTGGAATCAAATGCCTTGCTGATTGTACCTACTTGGAACCTTTGAAATTCTCAATTCTCAAGGAGATTTGGGTGGAATCCAGAATGTTCTAGTATCCACTAGCCCTCAATAAATTGTTAATGTGATTTCCTAATGTGTAATTGTAATCTGGATCTGACTTCAATATTAATATCCATCAAATACATCATTTTTTGGCACATTTGTAACAACACTACTGTTATAAAAGTAACAGCTTTGCGGCCCCGGGTGGGAATCAAGCCCGCTCCTAGCCACCAGGCAGGGCTAGCAGGCAGGGGAGATTTGTTTGCACCTGGATTTTTGCTTTTCAAAGTGAATCCAGGTGCAGGAATTATTCCTGCCCTGGTGATAGCTGAAGGGCCTTTTCTGGGCCCCAAAAGCTATGCCCAAGCCTTAGTGGGTTTGGCTGGGCCTGGACAGGCTATTTTTAGCTACCCAGTAAACCCAGATCAAGCCCACCCTCCATTAAGTAATTTGGGGTCCCCAATTGGGGACCCCTTTTTTAATCAAGTTTCTTGGGCTCGGGAAAACCTGTCAAGCCAGTCCAAAAATGACAATTCAAATTGGGAAAACCCCCATAACCCCAGAAGCCAAACCTGCCAGAACCAATGACCAGCCAAGCCAAGATGGACCACCAAAAAGGAAAACAACTGTTCCTGAACCCCCCAAAAATGACCATGAAGCAGCCAACCATACAGAAGAACCTGAGATGCCAAGCCTTGCAACACAGATATCACCAGAAGAATGCCCAGAGGCACCTGCATGTGAGTAAGTATATAAATCAGAAGCACTTGAAAAAGTTCTGTATTGACATCCTTACCAAAATAAAGTTATTATGAACATTTAGTTTACCAATCTGTTTCCATACATATTTTTGATACTCTTTTATCTGCATACACCCAAGCGTCAGTACCCACCCACTGGGATAGATAGCCAGACTCCAGTTGAAAAAACAAAACCTTTGACTACTACTGTCCATCCAATGCACCATTTGGCCCTGTGCATTTCACTGAGTATCCCACAAATCCTGACCACAAACCCTGTACCTTGGAAGACTTGCAGTGATACACCTGCCTAAATGCACCCAAGGAACCCTACCAAATTGTCTGTGACAGCAAAGCAATCACCATCTACCGTTTGATCTTCAACAGGAAGTACAACAATTCTGCTGCCTACCTGGTCCCCATGGAATCACCTCAACACCTAAACCAACCATCTCAGCCCCACCCACCTCTGATGCCACTGGCCACAGTAGTCAATTCTTGGGAGTGCTTTACTTGGCGCTCACAGGATTGATTGACTCTGCCTAACCAGCAGCTGGGCCTTGGGCTGTGGCTGGGAAGGCCCTTTCCTATCTGGTAAAGTTAGGTCCCATCATCTGGTGGGCCATGCCAGTACCTTCTTTGACTCCTCCCTCACCTGCTAGAGCTCCACAGTACTCTTGGTATCCTGACAACTACAGACAATAATATAGAAATGAACAAGTATGTGGCTAGTTGAATAAGAAGCCAAATACAATATGTCTGAAGATAACTAAGAGCTTTTTGTTGAACTTCAAGGCATCTTTTTTTACTTATAATACAACAGCAAATGCCCATATCTTTTAGACAGTTCTCAATGGCTGCCTGCACAAGTGAACCCATCCTTGCTGGCTACGCCTCACCCAATTGGCTTCCCTAAGTTTCTTGCTGCCTGTTGTAGATCCTGAATGGATTAGACGTAAAGTTGTCAATATAGGAATTAAATGATGGAACAATTGCGCGGTTGCGCTATTTTATCTTGATTCTACTAGTGATAAAGACATTTAAAACGCCCCTAAAACAGGTGTTCAATTTGCCTTTCAAATGTGCAAAAGGCACAGGCTTTACTTCCAGGATTATAAATAGAATGTTGAAGTTATTTATGTCTACCTCCTTAAGGAAAGCCGTGAGGAAGCGGTTGTTCTCTTTCACGGGACTTTTAGCTGTGTCAATCCACTCTCCTCCATTTAGGAAGTCCTTCTGTCTGTGCCTCCCTGCCTCTGGTGGCAATTCCCCCACCTCATACTATATAATTGCAATACTATCTAAATAAATACCAGTTTTGTCTATACACCTTATTATTCTTCTGTCCTTCATAGACTGTCACTATACCATCAACAGGTATAGTATTAAGAATTAGGTCACTGACTAACTGTTTGTAGAAACTAGCAACCCTTTGCTGCAACTTTTACAACATTGGCACTCATGTCTTACAACACCAACAGCCCCCACCCCCACGGTCCTTTAAATGAGGAGGGAGGAATGCCCCTGGCCCAGTCTCCTACCACTGCTTCTCCTTACCACCAGGCACCGGCCTTTTTTGCTACTAATGCCCATGCTGGGAAAAGAGCAGGCGCTCCCTATGGCCTGCCCAACCTAAGTCAATTCATGCCAGAACATCAACACCGCCAGGCTATTGTTTTTGGTCAACCACTGCTCCTACAAGCCCCTGCCCCCTTGGAGATGGACACCAACTCTTCACCTTCTGAGGACGCCATCTTTAATCCCATACATGCCATGGATGCTGGTGCTGCTGGCAAAGGTTCTTGCTCTGAACACCTGGCCATTCAGCAGCCTTCTGCTGAAAACGTCTTGGGTCGCTTTTAGAATCTCTTCCAGTTCAACCCTGACCACCTCCGCAGTGACCTCTGTACTGTTGAACATATCAAGGACTACCTACAATAATTCACCCATCCTGCTGTATGCCACAACCAAATGCACCTGGGCTGCATCCAAAGCCTAGTGCATGACCAGGGAATACTGGTATCTAACCAACAGACGTTCCTCCAGGTCCTTTACTCTGAGCTTGGCAATACTTTCACCACTGTCAATCAGTATCTTGCCAAAGTTACCAACGCTCAGAATACCATGCTCCACTGGGTCAATGCCATTGAAGTAAGTATAGCTAAGCTAGTCCCAGTGCATGTGGTCCAGACACTCACTCATCAGGGTGTAGACGCCAATTGGATTAGTGTGGTTAAAAACCACGTGCTGGAGACTGGCCCCATGGTTTGAAGCCTGACTCATGAGGTGAAAGTCTTAGCCCGCTGCCTTGCCACCATCCCCTTGTTCACCCCCACCTCTGCCGCCACCAACAACTCCCCTTCCAGCGCCCTTCTTGGTTGAGACATCCTTGAGCTCTTTGATCACTACAAGAAGATGCAGACGGAATTGGTCCAGAAGAGTGCCAATCTTGCCTTCCTGTTTGATGGCTACCACACTGTGTCAGAACTTCAGGATTGCCTCAAACTTTGCCAATTGCATGACAGAGCCAACAGCCAGACCCAAGTCAGGAAGGACAAGGAAGTAATAGCATTGCTCCAAGCTGAGCTTGCCACCCACAAAAAGCGCATCACCTCTCTGGAAGATGACTTGGATATCACCTGTCAGGAGAACAAGGTCTACCAAGATGAGCTGGACAAGCAACAACTTCTCCTGGACGCCTTCCAGAGCCAATTAGATAGGATGGACAGTAAGATTATGGCCGTCAACTTACAGGCTATGTCCATCAACTCCAAGAGTCACCACAGTCCACTGAGGTCCTCTAGTCCTGAGTTCTATCATAGCTATAAAAGCAATGGGGACCACACTTGGTTGGCTCCTAACGCTGTACAAGTATTAGAGCTAGTACTGGAGTCTGAGGATGACATCCTGGCCATCCCTGAAGCTTCTGGAGCTGCTCAAGACAGAGAAGGTGAACACAAAGCCCAGCAAGAGGGAAATTGTTGCCGCGCCTCTGAGGCTAAGTTTGCTGCCTCCACTCTCAGCCTTTCCCATCTCACCCGCTCTCCAACGAGGATCACACCTGCTCCCCTCCAACATGGCTCCAACAACTTCAAGCCCATCAATCTACCCAAGTTTGACCGCAAGAGCAATGTGGCCATGTTCTTACATCTGTTCCAGAGCTCCATGTATGGCGCAGACAATGCCATGAGGGACTCCACAATCATCAACTGTCTGGATGCTGAGACTCAAACCATTATCTTGCCACGTCTCCCTGAGAATGGCTGGATTTTTGCCAACGTCTCCAGATCCTTGACAGAATAATTTGGTAGCCAAGAAGCACTCCTCAGTTGTAAGATGGACTTTGCCAATACCAAGTTAAAGGTGGGGGAAACCCTAGAAGACTTCACTTCTAGGTTCTACCTTGAAGCTCAAACTCTTTTGTCTATGAGTGTGGTGCAGTTTATTGATGTGCAGTCATCACTCCTTAATGCTTTACATGTCAACCAGGAACTATCTCTGGACCTTAAGTCAGGCATTTACAACGCTTACACTGTACCAGATCTGATCTGCTTCCTACGCACCTACAAGGAGGAGTTCAAAGTCCCTCTTCTTGAAGGCCGTCCTTGCCATAAATCTGAGCATGGACCTCGCGTGGCTGTTGAGATGCCCAAGCTTTCTGACAAGGTTGGCCCTGCTCCAGTCAACAATGGCCCCTGTACTTGCTTCAAATGTGGTACGGCTGGCCACTTCTCTCAGGAATGTAGGAATCCACACCAAAAGATCCATCATGTAGGCATGGAGGACACTGGGGAGGACTACAACAAGGACGCTGATATTGAGGAGGACAATGAGGACCAGTCAAAAAACTACTAAGCAGCCAGGACAAGGAGAAATCCTTGGCTGCCTTTGTAATTTTGACACCCTCATCTCCCCCCATACCACTGCCCCCTGACAAACCAGATCAGAGGCCTGCTGCCCTGACATTCTTTGAGACCAACCCTAAGGATGAACCCTCTCTGATTGACTACAACTCCCAACCAATACATGAGGATGTGGAGTCTGACAGAGTTCAAGAGGACCTCCTCCATTGAGTCCTCACTGTTAACACGCAAACTCATTGGACTACACTTTGCCCTGAGGTGAGTAACCCTCAAATAGCTCAGAGAACAGTATCCTTACCCTATGATGAACAACTGGCTCAACCAGGCGCTGAAGTCACTCATGAGAAGGACAGTGCTGAACAACTGGCCAAGCTGCTCCGCACAGTAAATGTCTCAGCACTGCTAGAATCCCTCAAGGAAGTAAGCACAGCTGTGGGAGCTGCCATGGCTACCTTCCTGGAGAAGTTCAAAGGACTAAGCGTACACCAGGTCTCAAAGATTGTGGAGATTAGAGAGGACCGCCAGGATTGCACCTATATCAACCTGGTAGTGAACAAGACTCATGTCCAGGCCATACTGGATACTGGTGCCCCTGGATACATTATATCCTCTTGACTGGTTAAGAAGCTTAAGCTGGCACCAGACTTATCCCACCATGAAGAGTTTGGTACTGCTGGGCCACTGACCACTAGAGCAAAAGGAGCCTACTCTTCTCTTTCTCTTTGCTTTGGGAAGCTAATGGTCACTGCTCCTGCTATAGTTCTGGAAAACAACAGCTATGACATTCTTATTGGGACTAGCTTCATGGTTCAGTATGGCACTGTGACTAACCATGGAGACCATACATTTGGAATATTGGGCCATTCCATACCCATGTTCTATCATGGTGATTGCCCACCTGACCTTCCCTTACAACGCCTGCACTACATCAATCTGGAGTATGCCAATGGAGAGCTTCCAGTTGCTTATACACTGTGTAGTAAGAAGGTCAAGGTGCTACCTCTCTCAATTGAGGAAGCCAAGGGTATCCCAGTCTACGCCTCCTGTAATGTGACTATCCCACCTGGCGCCCAGGTGATCCACAATACAGGCCTCTCGCTGGCTCTACCAGCTGGCACTCATGGAGAAATCTTTGGCATCCCTAATGCCTCCAGACTAGAACCATGGGTTGCACCAGGCATCCTCATGCCAAGTGAAAAGAAGGTACTCATACTCTTGGCCAACATGAGTTGTGAAGTCATGGTTGTCTCCAAACACCAACTTCTGGCTTATATACAACTGGAAGAGCATGACAACCTGCAGGAGACTGTCCCCTTTGCGTACTTCTCTGAGTTGGGTCTACCCTGTGAGCAACCACTGGTGCTATTGGTCATAAGCCGTGACTCTCTATCCGGCCTCTCTGAAGAGCAGAAGGATCAAGCTATGGATCTCTTTGCCCAGTATAAAGATGTGTTTGTCAAGGATGATTATGACCTGGGCAAGGCTGCAGATGTTGCTCATCATATTGAAACCCAAGGAAGTCCACCTATCCGCTCTAGACCTATACAGCGCAGTCAAGCCAATCATGCCGTGGCTAACAAAGAGCTTCAGAAGCTATTGGGATCTGGCTTACTGGTCCCTAGTAAAAGCCCTTGGGCTTCCCCTCTCCTGATTGTCAAAAAGAAGGATGGCAGCAACCGTGTGGTGATTGACTACCGTTGACTGAATGCTGTTACCAAGAAGGATTCATATCCCCTCCCTCATATTGACGATACCTTGGACCAACTGGGTGGCACCAAGTTCTTCAGCACCATGGACCTTATCAGTGGGTACTGGCAGATTGACCTACCCCCTGCTGATCAAGAAAAATGTACAATCATCACTGACCAAGGGCTATTCCAACCCACAAGAATGCCTCAAGGTCTGTCCAATGCCCCAGCTACCTTTCAACAGGCTATGGATGCAGTGATGGGCAACCTCAAACTCACCAGTGTCTTGGTCTACCTGGATGACATTAATGTGTTCTCATGAACCTTTAATGATCACCTACAACACTTGGAGGAAGTCTTCCAGAGGTTACTTGCAGCTAATCTCAAGCTCAAGCCACACAAGTGCAACTTCTTCAAGGAGCACCTTGAGTTCTTGGGGTTCATCATTAGCCAAGATGGACTCTGTCCTGTACCTCTGAAGGTGGAAGCCATTGAGCAAATGCAGATCCCAGCCAATAAGCGGGACGTGCAGGTCTTCCTGGGGATGATTGGATACTACTGCTGCTTCATCCCCAACTTTGCATCCCTGGGTGACCCCCTTTTTCAGCTTCTCCAAGCTGATAAGGAATTCTTCTGGAGCCCAGCGTGCCAATCTGCCTTCAATGCTCTCAAAGAAACACTGACTGAAGCCCCTGTGCTGTCCTACCCTGACTTTGCCAAGCCGTTTGTGGTTCATACAAATGCTAGTCTGACGGCAATTGGGGGTGTTCTCTCCTAACTGGACTCTGACAGACTTGAACACCCTGTTGGATACTGCTCATGTACGCTTAATTTTCACAAGAGGAACTACACTGTCACCAAACAAGAGTGTCTGGCTGTGTTATACTCCTACCAACAGTTCAGAGTCTATCTCCATGGGGTACATTTCATAGTTGTAACAGACCATGCCTCCTTGCAATGGCTGAAGACCCTCAAGGACCCTGAAGGACGTCTGGCGCATTGGGCCATTAAACTTCAGGCTTATGACTACAATATCATTCATTGAGCCAGGGCAGCCCACCAGAATGCTGACTGTCTCTTACCTTCCCACTGTTGCCTTAGTATCCCCCATGGCTGACATTCTCTATGACAAGCTTATGAAGGATCCTTTTTTGTGGGGAGAGGAGCCAGTATAGATACAGAGGGCTCTCAAGAAGTTAGCTTTTGATACCAAGGTCTCTAAGGGACAACTCCTGAAGCTTTGTGAGACTCCTGGCTATCCTACATATGCCCATCCTTACGCATGGACTCAGTGGTTGCTGCTCACAAGACTACTGGCCATGGTGGCATACAGAAGATGTTAGCTCTGTTATAGCAGCACTGCTTCTGGGAAGGAATGCACACTGACATAGTAGATACACTAGCCAACTGTCATGACTGCAACATTGAGAGGACTAAGGTTGCCAAGTTTCAACACAGACTTGTACGCCCTGGGGTTGCCTTCCACACTGTAGCCATTGACGTAGTGGGCCCCCTGCCAGCTACCAACAGTCACAACAAGTTCATCATTGTGGAGTTTGACCATCTGACTAAATGAGTAGAGGCCAAGGCAATTCCCAACCAATCTTCACTGGTGACAGCCACGTTCATCCTGGAGAATATCATATACAAACATGGTTCCCCCAGATTCTGCTGACAGACAATGATACCAACTTCACCAGTTATATCATCCCCCGCCTCAACCAACTGATGGGGATTCATGGGACACTATCCACTCCTTATCAACCATAGACAAATGGCATGGTAGAGCGCACTAATGGGAGCCTGGTCCAGATACTCCGGAAGCTCAGTCACCAACATGAGACTGAATGGGATACCTTCCTGCCTGCGGCCACTTTTGCATACAACATTGGGTACCATTGGACCACTGGCAAGCCGCCCTTTCAACTGCTCTACAGCCGGTAACCAGGACTTCCCCCTTTACTATATTCCTTGGTAAAGCCCAGCCTGGCTGTGTCCCCAGAGGCGTACCTCAACAAGCAGGTTCAAACTCTTATTTGCTTGCAATCAGAGGCCTACACCGTAAACTTAAACCATAAGTTGCAGGACCTAGAACAAGCTGCATCCAAACGCCCCACCTTACCCACTTACCTGGTAAGAGACTCAGTCTACTTCTTCAGCAATAGAGGGTACAGCCGTGAATCCAAACTTGCCTCCCTTTGGCAAGGTCCAGTTCAAGTTATCCAGAAGACCGGCCCCAACTCCTACACCCTTAAGGAGCCCCATTCTGGGCAATTGATCACTAGAGTACACACTCAGTATATGTGTGCTGCTCCTAGTGACTAAGAGTAAGCCCCAATGAGGACAATAACCCAAAAAAACAAAAGCCTAATTAAAAAATTCCATGGGTTGTTGTCCTGTTTGCAATAGTGTTGCACCAAAGTATGAGGAATAAGGATAAAAGAACAAGGTGTTTATTAGAGACTAACAAGACTCTTCCAGTACCGCACCAACTGTTCTACCACCTGAATGATAGCCAAAAACACAACTGGTTGCCTACAGATCCACAAAGCCAATGACCAAGGATTGGGTAACAAACCCCCACCAAGTGAGATACACAATTGACCCCAGCGTTCACAGGAAAGGTGACCCCCAAGAAGATACAGTCCCGCAGAAGACTCTTGCAAAGGGCATACTCTACTGGGACCTGACCACCCACCCCGTAGAATAAGGATAAGGCCCACTCAAGGAAGACCCCCATGCTCTCCTTTGCTTGGTATCACAGCGGAGGTTCCTTGAAGAACAAGGTTGCCAGCCATCACCATTGGCACCAGATGGGAAGTCCCCTCCACTGTGTATGACTTCAACACTTCCTGGAAGGCTTTCTGAAGACGTTGCTTAAAGTTGTCAGAGGTTTTCTAACTGACTGGTTGAGTGTTGGTAACCCCAGGTGTTGCCCAAGCGCAAAGGACTGACTTCACTATGTTGGATACTGTCCCCTGTTGCAAGAGTGAAAGGCCTTGACCCTCAAATTGGAATTCATTCAGCTGAGCCTCCAAGTATTCTTCTGCTGCCCACATGGAGAACTGTCAATGGATACTGTTACCCCTTTGCAACCCAGTTCCTGTCACCTCCCTGGGCTCACTCAAAGTTAGGAACAGCGCAGCAAATAATGGGTCTATCCCCCCTAAGGCCAGCTGAGGCACCAGTAGCTGATCTAAGTGAACCCCCAAGTCCAGATAGCTGCCGTCCACATCATGCAGGTCTATTTGCTTCCCTGCTGCCTTCATCACCTCCACTGGCCTGGTATGCTTGTGCCTCCTTGGAATTACCACTTGTACCTTCTTCAAGACTCTTCTTGTGACTCTTCTAGAGGGACTGTTTACCATAGCTGTCACCTTGAGATGCCAGCCATTTTTAAGCCTGTTGTCTAATCCAGTGGAGGGAAATGTTGCAGATCCTGAATGAATTAGACAAAAAGTTGTCCATCTAGGGATTAAGTGATGGAACAATTGCGCAGTTGCGCTATTGCAACCTGATTCTACTAGTGATAAAGACGTTTAAAACGTCCCTAAAACAGGTGTTTGATTTGTCTTTCAAACGTGCACAAGGCACAGGCTTCACTTCCAGGATTATAAATAGATTAACAAAGTTATTTATATCTACCTCCTTAAGGAAAGCTGCAAGAAAGCTGTAGTTTTCTTGCACAAGACTTTTAGCTGTGTCAACCCACTCTCCTCCACTTGGAAAGTTCTTCTGTCTGTGCCTCCCTGCCTCTGGTGGCAATTCCCCCGCCTCACACTATATAAGTGCAATACTATCTAAATAAATACCAGTTTTATCTATACACCTTATTATTCTTCTGTCCTTCATAGGCTGTCACTATATCATCAACAGGTATAGTATTAAGAATTAGGTCACTGACTAACTGTTTGTAGAAGCTAGCAACCCTTTGCTGCAACTTTTACGGCACTGCCACTAGTCTCCCCACAATGTGCATAGCGTCCCAGCTACAACCCACACTTGTCCAGAGCTGGCCTGAAGAACATTCTTAATTGGCTATTCCCTTGCACAGCTCACGTGATGCTGGAGAGGTACACTGCTTCTCACAGGATGGTTTAAAATTATTTTAAGCCTATTATTATGTTATTGAGAATGTAAAAGGGCAGGTTCTATTTTCCTAGGGTCCTAATCACGGCATCATAATAGGACAACCCGTTTTTTTGACTCAATGATTGATGATATGAGTTGGTGATTATACATCATAAATTAATAAATTTGATTTGAAATCAAGTAAGGGATTGCATGGTTGTAAGTGTGATGTAAATTGGTATTTTTAGGTGGCTTAACTTTATGCAAGCACCAGTAACTATGTAGGTCTCCCCTGGCTGATAGTGGAGCTGGGGTAAACTCTGATCTTAATGGCGTTCAAGCTGCATTTGGTGTTATCAGCAGAAAATTGCACGTTGTGTAGCCAATATCTTTATATCAATACTACAGCAATTATGTGGCATTTAATTGGAACATCCATCAATATTGGACTATTAATTAAATGGCATGTAGTTAATCCATCTATCACCTACTTAGCTAGCAGCTATACAGCATAGAATGATAAGGTTAGAATGGTTAGACTGCTCTTATGGCCAATTAGCCTAATCTCACGTTAAGCATCAAATCATTATGATGAAAGTTATCCAGGAAGTTTTTGCACCTGAACCAGTAATCCTCTGACCTGGGACCAAATTGCCAACCGTCTGAAACCTTTTCTAATCCACTATGATACAAGAATTCACTGGTTTTATTAATAAGGGGAACAGATTGTGATAGCCAAGAAGAAAACTAAGGCACCCAGGTCTCAGATCAACAAAGCATATCATTTCATACTTGATCTACTGCAGTAGGACCCCAATCTTTCTATAACCAAAGTACAGATCCAGTCTATCATGTATTGTTGGTTTTTGGGACTTGTAGTGAAAAAGACAGGTTAATATTTAGTTGGAAGGTTGGCTGGCTTAAGCGGTAGAGTATGTGAAGACCTAATCTACAATCAGTTACTGATAATAAGCTATAAGTCTTTATCTTCTCTCTGAAGGTAACAACTAAAGTAGTCAATAATCAGGTAATATAAATCTGTATGTTTTATTTTTTGGATAAGGAAAGAGTTATATGGACAACAGGAAGAAAGGTATGAACTATTTTGCAGTCAGCACAGGTAATTTGGATCCAGAGTCACCAGAATAGGCTGCAAGTGCATGCACAGTTATGCATCTTCACTGCACAGCTACTTAGGCGCAGATAGAAAGCATCTTCCAATTTAAACAGGATGTGCAGCTATATTTTTATCTTTATGTATAGTTTAGACATAGCCTAATTAACAATATTCAATTCCATGTAGCTTAAAGTATCAACAGAGCCAATCCAATTAATTATCTCTATGTGCAAGCAAAAAGAAGCATTAACAGGAATGGTTTACATCATGACAAAATTATAAGTAAGTGCATACATGTTTACACCTTGCTTTGTCCTATAGTGGCATCATGCCAAAGCTATGTCATTTCTGTTGTCCTTTCAAATTTGGCTTTGCCTTGCAACACAGTCTCTACTTCAAGGTATATGGTTATCAGTTTACATGATAAATTGATGACAATCTCTGTGCTGACCAGTTTTGACTGGTATTGATGAAATGACAATGAGATTTTTGTAGATGATTCTATTATTGTATCCAGCACCAATCAATGCTTAAAAAGTTTATGTGATGTCATATCCATCTCATATTAAATCTTTTTTATTATGCTAAACACTTTTTGATAAAAAAGGAACCCCCAATATGATTAATGGAGAGATAAGGTCAAAAGAGGGACTTTAATTGGTGCATTCCTAGCTGTTTTATCCTAGAGCTATATATGACTAGAAACCTCTTGATTATGCTATTGGTTACAAGTATAACAAGATCTTTGGAGGATTACTTGGCTCATGAGATAGCTCTTATTCCACCTATTGGGGCTTCTTGAGCCACCTGATGAAAAAGTATCATGGCCATCAAGTCCATCAAAGAACAAGGATGTATGGCCTTAATTTAGCTTGCCAGTCATGCAGACATCCATCTAGAGGATACCACGCTCTACAATATTGAGGATATTTTTCTGGGAGCAGCACTCACAGTCCTTCAATGATATATGTCTTGTTGTTCAGAAAACATTTCTCTCATTGGTTGGCAGATGGTGGATGACTTGTTTGCCCAGATTTCCATGTGAATAAAAGCAGCTAATCATACAAGGACAGTTGGTTGCCATCTTGGGTCACAGCTGTTTATCAGCCAATCAAACCTATGATAGGCAATGATTTAATGGGCTATATCTGTCAGTCTTTCAACAAAACTCACTTGATTATCTTCTTCTACCACCAACCCCTATATCTGCCCCTCCAACTCAATCCCAGGTCCAGACCTTCTAAGCCAGGAACAACATATAACTTTCCCCCATTATTCTGCCTTATAGACATTCTTCTTACTGTCTAGGAATAAAATCTCTGCTCTAAATATTTTTTGTTTATATAATTTAGCATCCATGATTTCAATTGTTTAGTTTTCTCTGTGTTTTCTATTTTGAAATTTTTTACATGTCTAGCTTATTTCTATATAGTATCATATGTTTACTATGACATGCAGTTATATACAGAACATATTTTATTTTTAACTTTTTAATACAGCCCCTTGTAACAAAAAAATTGATTTGATTTCTAGTTTATTTATGTTATTTAATTATGTGACCATTGTATTTATAGAAGTTCTATGTGATATAAATTCCAGACTTAAATGACCAGCTTTAAGCCAATAAGGAGCTGTGTGTAAAACTAATTGACATGATATAAAAAGCCATTCAAATATACTTTGATTCATAAGCGTGAATTAATCTAATTGGCTGATTTTATTTTTCCATTATGCTCCATTACTGCTGTGATGATTTTTGTGGACTAGCGATAACCTAGTTGTTGATCAGCAGTAGCCTAAAACAACTTACCACAGCAGCAATGGTGCCCAATGGTAAAACAACTAGCCCATCAGATTAGTTTGTCCTATTAATCAAAGTATCTTTGAATGTCTCTTTATATCACATCAATTACTTTTACACACAGCTCCTTATTGGCTTAAAATTGTATCATTTAATTCTTGAATTTATACCACGTTCAACTTCTAAAAATAAAAATCATATAAATAAACAGCATAAATAAACTAAAAATCAAATCAATTGTTATTTTGTTACAAGGGTCAATAAAAAAGTTAAAACAAGACAGAAATTATGAAAGTACATCACACCACAAAGTAAACAACCAGAATTGATAATATCTATAAAAATATACACATGGGTAAAAAGAAAAAAGAAATGGGATATATTAATCATATAAAAACAAGCAAAACAAAAGGGTAACAAGATCAGATTCATACACACTTTATTTGAATGAAAGATATAAAAATAGGCAGAGGTTAGTAAAAAACATAAGGTAAATTAAAAAGCGTCCAAAAACCCTTGATTCAGAAATTTCTGGAATCAGGATAATCAATGATAAATCAAAGCAAAGGTGAAGACTGTGGGTTTCACGTGTGAGAAGATAGATAAATTCAACTCAAAAACACTAAAAGCCAAAATACCTGACACATCAGGGAAGACAATTGAACATCTTATCAACGTTCAGAATACTGTAGCTGAGAAGCTTCAGTTTAAATATAAAGCCCTGATCACAACATCTGTTTGTATTAATTCCCCTGGGATATATGAAATATCTCAAGCCAGTCAACTGCACCAAAGAAGAGAAACATATCCCTTCAGAGCTTGCTGCATCCAAAACAGCTTGTTTATCTGATACAGTTGGGAAGGAAGAGTTGGAGAGAGGGTACCCAATGTATTACAAATACTTATATTTTTTAGAAAATTTAAATGATGGCATTGTTTGGTAGTGTAAGTTCTTGCCCATAATTATTCAAGGTTATAAACTTAAGTGTGGAGAGCATTGTGATTATTATTTAGCTGATAAAAAATGTAGGGACAGTCTGAGCATAACTTTGCAAAGACCAGCTAAAAACTTGTATTAGGTGACAAAAGAAGTAGTGGAATTTAAGAAATCCAAACATAAGAGATAGAATAGGGTATTTAATAAAGATATATGTGTTACCAAAGTTATATCAAGATTGGGGCACTCCCCATCTGAAAATAGGAACATATGTTTGTTAAAAGATTCCTTTAAAGAGAACATGGGGTAAAACAAGCCTAAAAAATGCTGTTTAACAACTTCTATTTTGACTAATAAAGAAAAAATAAACTTTAACTAATCCTAATTTAAATATAAAAATCTTAAAGTTAAAAATGTAAGTAAAAAGTTGCAAATTAGAAAAAATCACAGGGCAGAAATCACTTAGAATTTTGGCTTAAAGCCTACTCTTCTGAAGCTCTTTAAATAGTAAAAAATACTACTGTTAGTAACAATAGAATAGGGGGACAAGCTCCAAGGAGCAGGATCAGATTGATAGACACTGGAGTGAAAACTACAAAAAGGGGAAGTTATGAAGTTTAATTGAGCAGCCCAAAGATCTGCAACAGCAGAGAGGAAAAAGTGGGCGCTTACATGACCTGAAAGTACACAAGATAAGAGAAAAAATTTATTATTATCTCTCTTAGAATTTGATTTATATACATCCTAAAGAGAGCAAAAAGAAGACCAAATAACAACCTAAAGCGTGAATTGAGCTGTCGTGTATATACTTCTGGGAAGTATAATAAACAAGATAAAGGGGAAATTTAAGAAGATAATGATACTTTATTGGATATAAATATAGGATAATATATAGTATCATGGAAAGCCACATACTGTCCATGTACGTCAAGGAAGTCATGTGGCTTATTTGAGTAATGTTCTTCTTAAGTCACAAGGCTAATTCAAGTTGTGTTCTGCTTAGGATCTGGATTGTTTGATCCCTGTAATAGATGGCCAAATGATAGTAGTGCCACTAACTTAATGGTTGGTTGGTGCGCCATTTGATGACTAATTTGGTAAGCTACTTGGGGTGTTAATTCCCCAAGAGGAGATAATTGAAGATTCTGAAACATAGCAAAAAAGTAAAGATTTAAAGCAAATAGATATTAACAATTAGCTAAAATCTATCTTTAAAGAAAAGAAATCTAAGGCTAAATATTAAATTTAAGTTAAAAAAGCCTGCCTTTTGGGGCAGGTAATGACAGATAGGTCCAGTCATATATTTTCTCTTTATCTTCTATAACAACTACACCAGCCACATGGTCTAGCAGCTGGCCTTGTCCCCTTAATTTGTTCTTGGGCTAAAGAATCAAATAAACATGATGTTCCTGATGAAAAAGGATGCCCTCTCTGCATTTATATTGTGTGAAGGGGCAACTAAGCAGGTGCTTGTAGCCCAAAATAATGCATGATTAATCTTTTAGACCCATTTACCCTTGATGGGTTTACAATATAAGCTATATAAAGCTTGATGAGATGTCCTGAGGACACTCTCATTCAGTAATATACTGGAGATGTAGTGGGCTCATGGGGTCACTTTCTTCCCTTTCTTCCTGGACATGCCTTGTTTGACCTGTTTGGGGATTGTTGGGGAGTGGTTTCAAAATCAGCTGTTGCCATTTAACAGGCGCAAGAAAAGTAAACTTATCTAGAAGAGCTTTATCTGGCCTAGATCAGAGATAAGAAGGGGATCCATTGATATGTAGTCAATCATCTCTAAAACTAAACATGAGAAGAAGATTATTGCAATATACAACAAACTATGCAAGTTTACAGGAGCTTTTTCTGGACAAAGCCATCATATTGTGGTTTACCTTGGGTACATCTTCTACTTTGGAATGTGTGCAAGTTTAGAAGACCTGGATGAGGCCCTGCTGGAGATTGACAAGGCCTGGCTCTCCCAGGACAGCAAAAGGTTGCTACAGGATACAACTCAGTAGATCATTAATTTAGGGCACCTGGGTCCTGGCTGGAATCTATGGGGGTTCAGCCCTGTCTATGAAGCAACGTCTGAATTCACATTGTAATTTTTTATGCGCCAAAGGGGATATTTTAATCACAGTGTATGTCAGGGATCCATCTTGTAGTAGGTTCCAGAGAACTTGCAGGCAGACAGCCTACAGGCCAAGAAGGAAGGGCCCACCACAGGATGGGAGCTAGCTTTACAATGTAGGATAGTGATTTTCTGAGGATAGTCCAGATTCTGCTGGTGGGCACCATATAATTAATTAGGCCAGTAAGGATGATGTACATGACTCTAGATATCTGGATCAAGATGGACTCACTAGTGGCAACAAATTCTTGTGGGCGGTCAGACTGCAGGGTCAAGGGAGGGGTCATTTGAAGCAAATACGCAAGCAGGTATGTGACAGTCCACGTGTTTGGTGGTTTTCAGGCAGGGCTAATGTTGGCCAAGCAAAAGTTTGGTTGTTTGTTGCAGGTAGAGGCCTAGTAGGGAATGATGGCTACTAGGGATGGTAAGGCCTAGCTAGTAGGTGTAAAGACTACTAGAGGCAGATGTTGCCTCCACCCAGCAGAAGATATTGGCTGCTATGGGCTAGAGTTCTTCATCTAGCAGAGAACTGTGGCTGCAAAAGGGTGAAGAATGAGATGGCTAGCAGGAAACTTTGTCTATTTGAAGTGGAGAATTTTTTGGACCCCTGGCGGGTAATGTGGGCTGCCAGGGAGGGGAAGAGCTCTGGGGGCTCTATGTACCTTGATACGCTTACAGGAGGTCTGTGAGCAAGCATCCTACCTAAAAGGCTGGTAGGGTGTCCTTGTTTATGCCCCTATGGGAGGCTTAGGGAGAACCCAGAGTGAGCATTGAAGTGTATAGATTTTCTTGGAGGTGTCATCAAGGTGGTTTGCTTGGGGAAGCAGCTGCAGAACTTGGTGTGATCAGGCCTCTGGGAAGTAAAGCTGATTACTTTGCAGATGAAAGCCCAGACTTAATCACCTGAATGAGTAAAAACAATGGCATAGACTTTATTGATCTATGGTTGGATGGCCTAAGTGGATTGCCACTTGCAAGGGCCCAGTCAAACTCCAGTCAATGTAGACTCATGCCTGGGTCTACAGGTTCTGGTAACAGGGACTGAGATAAAGAACCAAAGTGGTTCACAGAATCAGCAGAGAAGACTGGTGAGAGGAACTGTTTGATCACAGAGAAGGCTAGTTGAAGGACTGTTGGTTCATATTGAAGTTTGGAACCGAAATGGTTCATTGTACAGGTGGAACCAATATGGTTCCTAGTGAGGATAAGTTGAAGGACTCAGAGATCATGATGCAGGAGTAGCTGGTCATGATAAAGGAGTAGCCATAGGACTGATAAGCTTTTAAAAGACTTGAATTAGCTGTTTGCTGTCTAAGATGGACTGATTGCTGGTTAAGCTGAAGAGCTGGAATATGAGCTGCCTGAAGGACCAGAAGATGATGAAGAACTGGTGGTCCGGAGAAATGAGCCAAGATTCTGCCAGATTGATTTGCCAAAGTGGGAAGATGTGGAATGTTTTGCCTTGGTTTAGTAGTAAAATCAAGAAAGAATATGGATAGAGGTTTAGTTAAGGTATTTATTTATTAAGTTCCTAGGATAGATGAAGGTATGTTGCTATGAGAGCTGGATACAAAGTTGTTTTGATGGGATGTTTTCCTTGGATTTTACTATATTTGTAAATATATGGGGAAAACGTTGAAGAGGTCCCAAAAGAACAGTTTAAATAGTATTCTACTATTTAAATGGGTTTAGGTTAAATGCAGGGAGAACTAGTTCCAGAATAATGGACTGGTTA
The DNA here is from genome assembly GCA_014839935.2 of Entomophthora muscae. NCBI lineage: Eukaryota > Fungi > Entomophthoromycota > Entomophthoromycetes > Entomophthorales > Entomophthoraceae > Entomophthora > Entomophthora muscae. The sequence goes on from QTSX02005725.1 coordinate 235,552, forward strand.
ACGCTTTGGTGCGCAAAGAGTTGTTGCTTTGAGCGGTTTGAGCTGTGGAAATTATTTTCCTAGTTGGATCCTGGTGGAACTTCAGAAATAGTCTATTTCTGGGCTCTGCATTTGTTGGTTGAGTTCTGGAAGGTTTCCTGATGAAAATAATTGGTTGGAAGCCAAAAGCTTAAAGTATAAGCAAGGAAGTAGTGAATTATTACTTTAAGCTTTTGAGAAAGTAAGTATGTAATCTTAAGTTATTATAGGAAAAAGTGAGCAACAATGGTTTAAGCTTCTGAAGAAAGCCATTTTGAAGGCGGAACCTTTGGGAAAAAGACACTATCAAAAGGTGGCTAGCTGGAAAGTTACAGGGTCTTTCTGGGTCTTTTTTGAGGTCTTTCCCAGGCCTTTTGAGTTTCTGCCAAGAGGTTTTTGTAAGCCTTTTGATCACCAGCAGGAGCTTGATTGGACTGATAAAAGTGGAATACCAAGGCCACTAAAAATATACAGAGAGCTGAAGCCCAAGATAACAGAGTGGGAGCCCAAGAACAAGAAGCTGTATCCTAAGCACAGTGCAAGAGTCTAATTCTAAGGTGCAGGAGTCCAAGTTTAAGGAGAAGAAGTCCAAGACTAAGGTGCAGGAGTCCAAGACCAAGTACAAGGAGTCCAAGATATTGTTGGAGGACTCCAAGTATTGGCAAATCCATATTGTTTCCTTGACCCCCTGGGTCATATACCAGAAGGTTTCTAAGGGGATCTTCTTTCTGAGAGTGAATAAAAGCCCATTTTGACCCCTATACATATTTCTGAGACACATTTTCCTTTACTAGAGAATGACAATCCCTTTCAGCCAGTCCCTGGCTATGATCCAGGACATACTTGGGGAACTGCTGGACAGGAACCCCACAAGGTAGTTATATTTGTCACAAAATAGCAAAGGCGGCACTTGATCCAAGTTCATTCACAACCAATAAGCACTGTTTCTCTGGTACCGGATTATGGGTTGTAAATTAATATTTCAACCAAGGCCAATTATGAGTAATTGGGGTTGGGAGGGTACTCTGTAAAATGTACTGGTATGTATGGTGCACCTGGGGGATTATATAACCTGGGGGGGTAGTCCAAGTTTTCTTGGGCTTGGTGGGAAGCAGGGATGGACCTGGGAAGATCAAACTGAAAACGGCAAAGTGCTAAAAGAATGTAGGGTAAGACCTGTGTGAACCCTTGGTTCATAAAGCTTTATTGTAAGAATGGCAATGGGCAACTTCCTGGCAGCTCAGGGTATAAGTATGCCCATCTGCCCTGGGAACCCTTTTTCAAAATTCTTTGGGCTGGGGGTTATGATTTACCAAGGGTTGGAAATCCTTGGTGGCATTCAACGTGGACAAATCTTCATTGGCTGGGCTGGGGAATCTCATTTTCTTTCTTTGAGTCATGATATTTGTCATAATCTGACAGCCCTTGTTCTTGGGGAAGTTTCTGCAATTCTCCATTGGCGGTGGCCCAAGTTATGGCAGGGATATTGCCTGGGTCAGTTCTCTCATTGGCTGGTCTAAGAAGATCCTTAAGAAGGCAGGGTCTGGGACGTAGAAGGTTTTACACTGATGGGTTTTGGAGGTTTTAGAGGTTTCTCCAAAGGTGAATCTATTTCTGATTTGAGCCCAAAAAATGCAGGTGGCTGGGTCTGCAGACTGGCAGCACACAGGATCTTGGGGTTTGAATCTTGTTGCTAGGGGTTTTTCATGCTAATTGATAGTAGGAATTTGTCACTTGTGATAGTTTATCCACCATGTCTAGTGTGGCAATTGAGGTAGTACTCTACCTTCATTGTCAAGTGGCAGCATACAGGCTGTCAGGGTTTTGGGTATTGACTAATCAACAGGCTCAACCAATTAACATGGGCCAGCTGTCAATCACTCTTAGGAATGGTTTCAACAGAATGACACAGGCTGTGGGATCAATGCATCAACAACCAAATCATACCCTGGCATAAAAAATTCATGCATTATGATTAATGTATGGAGCACACAATCACTGCTCATTAACTAGTCCCCACCTGCAAGCACCTCAATATGCACCACATAATAGTTACTGCTCCAAACTTAAATTATATCCTAGAACTAGAGAGCCGGCATATGTACTGGCATCTGTATTAGGTCTAGAAGAGTCCACCATGGACTGGGCTACCAGGCCACACACTCTAAGATAAAAGGCTCTGAGCCTATTGTATCAGAGTAGCTCTGATCAGATACAGTATAGTGTAACAATAACCTCTGTGAACTTGTAGCCAGTCTGGCTATATAGCCCTGAAATGTGGCCCAGGTAGACAACTACTCTGTTTGTACTGAGGATTAGTTGTACAGCATCAGAAAGGATGCTGATATGTGGAAGTTGTCAAGAAAGCTTCCTTCACAAACCACACCTACCCAAGGATGAGCCCCTGCTGCATTGCTCTAATGCTACTTCAGTCTCTACTTAGCGTTGCAAGTTAACTCAGAAATGGGCAAGCAGGCAGGCCACCTAAAATCCAGTCCATAAGAATAAAAGACTGATGATTACAAACTGACTTGATGATTGATCCAAGTCAAATTTGCTTAACTTTACCTCTATTAGGCTTTATTATTAGAGCTAAAGATGATACTGTTGTCACACATTATTAATCCCTGTAGCAAAATTAGAGACAAGAACTATGAACCTATATCCAGAAGTTGGAAGAAATGTCCCAAATCCTCTGGGCCTTGTCAGACTTGCTACTTCTGATGACAACTTTTATTCAGGGCCGCAGGTTACACCAAAGTCACAAGTTCTCTGTACTTCCCTGATGTTAGAAGACTTGTGAGATTATCAGAAAGTATGCTAAGATACCAAAGTCTGGGTATTTCTGACACGAGGATCAGCATATTATGAATCTCGTTCATGTCCCCGCTTGAACTGTTATATTCCACCAGATGCCTGGTATTGAAATATAAATAGTTCAGTTGTAGCAGTTGCTAAGCATAAGTGCCGGCATAAGAAATTAAAACAAGGCTTACCTGTGCCCAGTGATTGCAATTATATAGAGCGATGTAAAAAACAGGTATGGATGTAATTTAGGCGTGATTAGTTATATTTTTAAGAGGGGATGGTGACATATTGTTCTTAAAAGAGCTGTGGTTTAGGAGAGTATGATTATAAATTTGTGTAATTGACACCCAAAGAGAGCCAAGTGGCAACCAGAGAGTTTAAACCCGTTCCATTGGGTGGATGGGTAAGTTCTAGAGATCAAAAGTTGTTGGTTGATAAATCAGTTGCAGAGTGAAGTTTCTTTATTCAAGGGTTATCGATGGTCAAGTTGGTCGTTCAAAGTGTGTTGGATGTGGTTCCAACGATGGATCTGGGTTATTGCAACTGTAGTATCAGGAGGGTCATGCTAGGGGTTGTAAGATAAGTGGATTGGTATGGTAATTGCCGTTTTGAGTAAAACCAGAAGGGAATGTCATTTGAAGTCGCTGTAGTCTTTTCGATTGCAGTAAGGGGGGAGGGGGACAAATGAGTTGAATGGGAAGAGGTGGCGGGATATTGTTGGGTGGTAGCGTTCCCGCCATTGGCAGTCAGGGTCTTCGTCGTATTCCTGGCTGCATGTAACAAAGGCGGTTTTGTTGTGGGTTTGGGTGGCGTACTCGTATACCTCGACCCCAGTATGGACGTAATCGAGGCTGCGTGGGGGCAGCATGGTGACAATGTCATCTTGGTTGGTGTATCGGGTGATGGGGATGCCAAGGCTCTCAAAGTAGAGTTTGCTGGCGAGGTTGCCTACACGGGCACCAGAGTAGGAAAGGATGCGGACGGTGTTGTTGTGGGTCTTTTTGAATTCGTACCACGCGGGGGCGGAGAGGATGGCAATGGATGCACCCAGGCTGTAGCCCGCGGCAAGGATGTCAAAGTCCTTGTACTTGGTTTCAACTAGATTGGTTACGACGGCCATTGTTTCATTGTGGGTAGACATGTAATGGGTATAGAAACCAAAGTGGACTTTGACGCCCTTTGGAGCGTTGGGCAGTTGGATTGCTGCAGCATCAATGTTGGTCAGCCAGTTGCGGGCGCTGTGAGTGAAGGCGTACGAGACGGAGATGGTGCGCTTCTTTGGGAAAACAGCAATGATGACGGTTGACTGGGAAACACGGTCATTGATGTCGGTGACGTCGGTGTAGTCTGTGCTGCAGATGCATTCGAAATCAACAACCCTTTTGGCTGGGCAGAAGGACATGTAGGCCATCTCAAACGACTCCAGCAGCTCCTTCTTGGATGCAGGCACCAGTGTTCCTGGTGGGTGGAGACGAACAGGTGGGTTATTTTTCACTTGGCCTACAAACTCGGTCAAGACTTCTGAGTTCAAATAGCGGCCCACAGCCTCCGCAGTTCCTGGCGGCAGTGTCAAAACCATGCCGGGATCAAAACCAAGTCTGTCGTTTAGGTCCGCCACCACAGCCAAAGCTAATAGTGGTGTCAATTTCATTATACTTTTCTTTGCTGCAACATATATTATTTATACCCCCAGTCTTGCTGTTGCAATCGGAACTGCCGTTGTACGAAAGATAATTTCTGAGGGATGGGCTTACCTTTTTAGAACAATAAACTCGATTTATTTCATCAAAGCTTTATTCTCTGCATCTCAAAACAACATGTCACTTTGCATTTTACACTCGACAATGCCTACTGTCAGAGAAATAAGTATCATTGATTGTAAAAACTTGCCATGCTTAGTCCCAGGAATCTCAAGTAACCTTCAAATTTAAATTATCACCACTTACCTTTAAAGCATGATTCACTTCCAAGGCCCCGGGTAAAGGTTTATCCGAGTTCACGATCTGCGAATGTACCAGTCTATCGATCACCACATGCTAACCACATGACTACTGAAATTATGGAGTAAGTCTAGACTACTCATTACATTTTCTCTAATAACTTCATCCATCCAAGCAAAGTATACCCTCTTGCTTGTTAACCAACTGTCAGCTAACCGATCCATTTCCACTGAATCGTCAGCCACCACTTAGTGTAATATACCATTGACGGGAATAAAGTGATGCTCACCCTCTAGCAACAAATCTCTTTCCACCAACCACGTTACCAAAGCCGGTATCATCGCCACTGCCATCACTCAAATCACACGCGTAACTTAATTACCTCATATCTACCAACTGTTAACGCCCTCCTTACCACATGAATTAAGCACGTTAAATAAATGCATTAATCCATTCAATTATATAAATATTCCAAGCTCATATGTAAGGTGACCCGTAGCTCACGAAAAATCAATTACAGCCCGACAATTTCCGGTTTAGACCGGGTTGTATATCGGCGCACCATTCCCTTTTATTCCTGGCTATCCCGAGCCGATTCGGAGCCAGGTAAGCCGACCCTAGCATCACCGTTAACCTGGCCATTCGGCTGCAAGGTTGTTGCTACAGATAACAGCTAGGATAGGGACTAGAGTTGATACCGTGACAGCAACAGTATGATATCAGAGCAACAAACATGCTTTTAGCTTTTCTGGATCACGTCACAAACCGATCGGTATGGATTTGTTTGAACCTTTTGGGGCAGGTCATAATTTGTGCCTCTGGCTGATCGGAAACGATGGCTGCTTTACAAAAAAGCAGCCAACCGTCTCAGATCCGGCTACGATTCCGGAAAGTTGTCCTGGCTACAAGTTTTCCGGAATCATAGCCTGACACATCCACTGGGAATATTTTCTGATTTTCTAGGATAAATTTTTTATCTAATTTATTTTATCAATTTTTTTAAAGAATATATGGATTAAAGATAAGACCCTCTTCAAAAATTAAGGTTTTATTAGAAAAATATCTTCTTTACTGGCTCTTCCGGAGGGAGGAAGCCATCACAACTATTTTTTAAAATTTTGTATCCCCCAAATAAGGAGAATCTGAAAAACAAAAACCAACCGTTGTGACGCAAAAATTATAGTAAATGCCATAATGGTTGCATTTTTCCTCCGCTGCAGCCCTATTTGCGCCCCATCTCATTGGGTAGGTCACAAGATATAGAGGGAAGATGAGTTTCAAGAATAAAGCTGACTGTTTTATTTTGCGTAGGGAATAGGATTGAAATTAGAGCAGTTTCAGCTCTAGAACTAGTTTCCTCTACAGTCTATCAAAGGCTTTATCCAATAACATCTTACCACTAGGTGGTTTCCCATCCAAAGACAGATATAGAGTTGGATTTGGCAAATTGTCGTGAATGCCACTATTCACACTGTTTTGATTTCTCCTTTGATGGGTTATTTCAAGGACAAATTGCTCACTTTTGCTTTTGCCTGTCCAAATGAGTCTGATCCCAAACTGGGGAATTCAATTGGTTGGCTTCCTGATTCTGCGCAACTCACCTGCCCCACTCATGCTTGTGGTGGTTGATCCTACCGTTCTGGTACTGTTTTGTGGTATTTCCAACAACTATATATTCTATTTCATTTCCACCAATAAAACTTAAGCTCTGTTAACATTTCTGTCTTTGTGCTTCCCAGTACTTCCCCACCTCTCTCTTGCCACAACTAGTAGAAGTTATTCATCCAGGGCCACAAGGTAGTAGCATAGCCTTCCCTGCCATCTAGCTGAGACTTAGTACAGATCCAATCATAAGGTTAGGATTCCCTGTTGTGTGTCCTTGCCACACCTCAGGACATGACAAAAATGGTGCTCACTACAGGGGCTGCAAGCCTCTCAATTATCCCTTTTGCAACTACAGTTTCAGGACCCTTACCTCCTCTTATACCAGAGCCAACTTCACCTGAAATCACCAGTCCTCCTATCAGGGGAGACATTGCAGAACCACCTATTTTCCCCACCGTATTGAACCTCAGCAATGCCCCCAACTAGTAGCCTACCCTATGAGTACCTGTGATGGTCCACATGTTTGGTGGTATGCAGGCAGGGCTAATGTTGGCCAAGTGAAATTTTGGTTGTTTGTTGCAGGTTGAGCCCTAGTAGGGAATGATGGCTACTAGGGACAGTAAGGCCTAGCTAGTAGATGTAAATACTACTAGGGGCAGATTTTGGTCTCCACCCAGCAGGAAATATTGGCTGCTGTGGGCTAGAGGTCTTCACCCACCAGGGAACAGTGGCTGCTTGGGGTGAAGAATGAGATGGCTCAGCAGGGAACTTTGTCTGTTTGGGGTGGGGAGTGATCCAGCCTGATGGGTAGTGTTTGCTGCTTATGCTGGAGAATGTTTAGACCCTGGCGGGTAACGTGGGCTGACAGGGTAGAAGTATGTGCCAGCATGGTAGGGGGCGCCTACTAGCGCTGTAAGTTTTGGGCCCTGGCGGATAGTGGGGGCTGCCAGGGAGGGGAAGAGCTCTGTGTGACAGAAATCACAAGATAATAGGAAGCTGTCTCCAAGTGGTGGGGAATTACCACCCAAATCCACATAGAGTTAATGGTTAACCACCAGCTCAGCTCAAGATACTGTTTTGTAAAATTTCCAAATGAGATACTAGGATTAAGTAAAATAATTAATTCCAACCAGAATAGCCCAAGATAAATAGCCTGGGAAAGCGTCAGAGAGTCTTCAGAATAAAATTCAGGACATTGAGATACAACAAGATTTTCAGCTTTGAAGACGGGTGGAACAACTCTGAGATTGGTAGGCATTGCATTAACATTATGTGGTGCCAATGACAAAGTACCAACAGCCGGTTACATCTGCCAGCAATGATTCTGCTGCAAATCAGATTGTAGGGGGTGTAACGCAACAACCCAACTACTGGATGCATTTCTCAAAATAAAATTAGACCAGGGATAAGTGATTCTTATTGAGTAAATTTTGGGAGGACTCAACTCTTAGAGTTAAAACAGTGAAAGTTATTCAATATATATCAAAAATTGACTAAGCAATACCCCCTGGAGCTGGGCTCCTATTTCTTCTACATTGTCAAGTAATTATCTGGTCCCGGTTCCAAAGAACCCTTGGGTGACCAATTTCTGACAACCATGCTGATCAACAAGCTCAAATTGGGTGACCCTTAAACTACGTCAATTGATCAACGTCAATTTGCAAGGAGGAATCAGTTTCAGTTGGAAGACTGGAGCAGCTGTAACCTGTTTTCAACCAACTGTTTGATTTAAATCCGTCAATCCAGTTGATTTGGGTAAAAGGTTTCTGGCTTTTTGAGCTCTTATGCTTGGCCGGATAATTCCTGGCATGATGGAACCTACTGTGACACTCTGGGGGCTCTAACTACCCTGATACCCTTACAGGAGGTCTGTGAGCAAGCATCCTACCTAATAGACCGGTAGGGTGTCCTTGTTTATGCCCCTATGGGAGGTTTAGGGAGAACCCAGAGTGAGCATTGAAGTATATAGATTTTCTTGGAGGTGTCATCAAGGTGGGTTGCTTGGGGAAGCAGCTGAAAACTTGGTGTGATCAGGCCTCTGGGAAGTAAAGACAATTACTTTGCAGATGAAAGCCCAGACTTAATCACCTGGGTGAGTAAAAACAATGGCATAGACTTTATTGATCTATGGTTGGATGGCCTAAGTGAATTGTCATTTCCAAGGGCCCAGTCAAACGCCAGTCAATTTAGACTCATGCCTGGGTCTACAGGTTCCGGTAATAGGGACTGAGATAAAGAACCAAGGTAGTTCACGGGATCAGCAGAGAAGACTAGTAAGAAGGACTGTTTGATCACAGTGAAAACTAGTTGAGGGACTGTTGGTTCATGTTGAAGTTTGGAACAAAAATGGTTCATTGTGTAGGTGGAGCCAAGGTGGTTCCTAGTGAGGATTAGTTGATGGAATAGTCAAGGATAAGCTAAAGGACTGCAAGATCATGATGCAGAATGTTGCAACTGTACCAATGAGGGTTCAGTACTTGGAATTGGGGAAGACAACAGTCCAATAGAAAGGACAGAATAATTTGAATAAGGTATTGTTTATTGTAGAATATTGTGATTAATATACTATATGGGGAAAGCCACAAGGCCACAAGGGGGTGGCATGGTGGGAAGTTCCATGTAAGGTTTGAAGCCAAGGAATAACTTGTGCAAGGATCAGCAAGTCAAATTGGTAGCGCTCCTAATTAGGATGAAGTAGCCGCCATTTGATATTGCCATCAGATTAGTTCATGTTGTTAGATACGTCAAGGGGCAACTCATTGAGCTCCCCCTGTGTACTGTAAGATACGTTAGCAGGCAAGTCTGGAAACTTGGTTGCAACACCCCCTCTTGCCCCCTGCTTGTTGTCAGACACCAAGACCGGAGTCTGCGGAAGGTCTGGGAAGGTCCGCACAAATAGCTTTTGTGTGGGGATGGCGCGGCAGGGGCGCAAGCAATCATGGTGAAGCTTCTTAGTGTTTCCTTGGACATCTTCAAGTTGATAAGTATGATTGTCATAGACTGCAGCTATCTTGAAGGGCCCTAGGTGGTTGGGTTCCAACTTGGCAGAATTGGGATTGAGGGTGTAGACGGGGTCACCTACGGTGTATCTAGCTTTAAGGTGCTTTGTCCCTCCTGCAATCTGCTTGTGTTTGATTTCCTGGGCTTTGGCACACCATTGGTCTAGAGATGGAGTTGTTACTAGGGGGCTTGCTGGGTGCCTTGGACCGTAGCTTTCCCTGTTCAACCCCTGTCAGACTGTCAGGTGTTCCAAAGGCCAGGGTGCTGGGGCTGAACCCTGTGCCCCTGTTGATTCTTGATTGCAGGATAAGTAGAGCAGTGGGCAGGTGTTCAGTCTATGCAGTGTTAGGGTGCTCTTGTGAGAGCTTGGCAATCAATTGAACCAGTGAGCCATTTAACTGTTCCACACGTCCATTGGCTTGAGGATGGTAGGGGGTCGTAACTATACTTTGAAGCGCATTCTTGGCACAGTATGCCATCATGACATGCCCAACAAGTTCAGGGCCACCATCTGTGATGAGGCATTTGGGTCGCCCAAAGCGGGCCACAATTTCCTTGCCAATAAAGCGGGTAATGGTGGTGGTGGTGTGGTTGTTTGTTGCCCAGGCCACTGGCCAGCAAGTGAAGTAGTCAATGGCAGTGATAATGTACTTCTTTCCCAGTCTGTCTTTGAGGAGTGGCCCCACAATGTCAAGGGCCCACTGCTCAAAGGGTTCCATGGCCTTTATGGGCAGGACAGACTTGGGGGGTGCAGGTTTGGATGTGTTCTTTTCGCACAACACACACGTTTCAAGGAGGTCCAAGATGTCTTGATGCAGTGCAGCCACCAAACCTTCTGTTTCATGATCTCAAAGAGGTTACGCCCTCTGATGTGACCCAGGGTTTGGTGGTAATGCAATATTGTGTCCCCTTGTTGTGTGGTGGGGATGTAAGGTGTCTTCTCATCTGTCTCTGCCTGGCAGCAGACGTTACCAGCATTGATGGTGAACTGACTTTTGTTGTCCTTCAATTTGGAGATGGTGACCAAGTTAAAGCCCTTGTAGCAAGTCACCTCAGGGCAGAGGTAGAGCATGAGCTAATCTGGGTCCAAGCCATCATCCCCAGTGATAGACTCTACGTAGAGTTGCAAGAGAGCGTCAGCTGTGACAAGTTCCTTTCCAGTCTTGTACTTGATGCGCAGCTGGTAGGGGGATAGACGCTCAACCCATCCTGCTTGGCGGCGTGTCAAGTGGGACTGTGTGTTGAAGTACTGGAGCAACTTGTGGTCCGTCAGAACGTGGGGTGGGAAGGTAGCTCCTTCCAGGTAGCAGCGCCACTTCTCAACACAGTGTACAATGGCCGCTAATTCTTTATCATGGATGGGGTAGTTTTGTTCCAAGTCAGTAAGCTTCCTGGACTCATATGCCACGGGGAGGAAGACACCATCATCAGTTTCTACCATTAGCACGCCCTCTATGGCCCTGTTGGAGGCATTGGTATCAAGTTTGTACTGTTGGTTTCAATTGGGGAGCTGCAGTACTGGTGCTGTTGTGAGCCTTTTCTTCAACTTCTCAAAGGCTCAATCTCTGACAGGGGTTCAATGGAAGCGCTGTTTGGTATTGAGGAGCTCAGTGAGAGGTGCAATTAGTTCCCTGCAATTGTAAAGAACTTGCGTACGTAGGCAACCATGCCTAGGAATGTCTGCACCTGGCCCACATCAGTGGGGGGTGGCATGCTGGTGATTGCCTTGATTTTGGCAGGGTTGGGCTTTATCCCTTGGGCAGAGATGGTGTGCCCAAGGAATAACAGCTCTTACTTGAGAAACTTGCATTTGGAGGGTTTAGCTTTTAGCTGGTTTTTCCAAAGGGTGTTGAGGACAGCATGGAGGTGTTGGAGGTGCATGGTTTGATCTTGACTGAAGACAATAATGCTGTCAAGGTACACAACCACACATTTTCCAATCAGTTCCTCAAATGCTTTGTTCATCAACATGGCAAAGGTGGAGGGAGCGTTGGTCATTCTAAAGTTCATGACACAACACTCAAACAACCTGTAGCGCGTGCAGAAGGCAGTTTTTGCCTTATCCCCTGGTGCAATGTGGACCTGGTTTTACCCTGCAGTGAGATCAATCTTGATAAAGACCTTCACACCTGCAAATGTATCAAACAGGTTGTCAATCAGCGGCAGGGGGTACTTGTTCTTAACCGTCACCTCATTTAGGGCGTGGTAGTCTGTGACCAGGCAAAGGGACCTGTCCTTCTTTTCTACAAAGAAGACAGCTGCCTTGTATGGAGAGAGCAAGGGGAAAATGAAGCCCTTATCAAGCGCGTCCACAAGGTGCTGGCAGAGAGTTTCATCTTCCTTTGGTGTGAGACGGTATAATGGTTGTGCTTTAGGTAACAACCCTTGAAGTTGTACAGCGTGCTGGATCTCCCGGGGAGGAGGTAGTTGTTCAAGTGTCTCACTGAATACATCCTTGTACTCCTCAAGGAGTGCAGCAAGCGCTGGTGGTGGTGAGGAGGTCAAGGGAGGGACTGCAGATGGTCCAGCATGGATAACTTTGACTGAGCATTGGTTAAAGTCTAGTTTCCCCCCTTGAAATTGTACAAGCCTGTCTCCCTTATTCTGACAAACACAGTAATATTGAGCAACTTGCTCATTTCCATAGGGTAAATCTGGAACCCCGTCCCATTTCTGTTGAGGGTGATGACAGAGGTATCCCAATCAATGTAGGGACGGTTGTGCCAAAGCCAATCAAGACCAGCAATTATGTTGTGGCTGAGCCCTGCCATGATTGGCCCAGAGAGCTTAACCTGGATGTTCTCCATTCTCACAGAGAAGGGTACCGTCTTGTGGGTGATGGCAACTCTGCAGGAGTCAGCTACTTGTACTGCTTTGAACCTGCTGGGACTCGGTCTAATTGCTGAGAGTTGGCAAACGCCTGGTCCACCATAGTGTGGTTGACCCCAGTATCTACCAGTAATTTGTGGGTGTTCTCACGGAAACCAAAGGGATAGGAAAAGTGTGTTACTTTATTTGAGGAGTGGCTTGCTTGCAATATGGGGTTGTCACTGTGGATTTGAAAGATGTCCAGGGTTTTGACTTTGTGAATGTTGTAGTCAAAGGAATTTTTCACAAGCAGGGATTGAGAGGATGGGTCAGGTGGGGTTGCAAGGACTCTTGTTGCTACAACCCCTAGGCTTTTCCCTGATCCTTGATCTGCGCTAGCTGAAGCTCCCTCTTGCGGGATGTTTAGTCCCACTACCTGCTGACAGGGCTGGCGGCAGCCTACTTGATTGTGTCCACTACCAGGTGTGGTACGTGGTTGGTATGAAGCGTCACTGGTACAACAGAAGCCCATTGAGGCCTGGTTGTTAGCCTCCACAATGGCCTTATAGCAGTTGTTGATGGAGGTGCAGCAACCTATGAGGACCCACTTACAGATATGGGGTTTTAATCCATTGATGATGAGAGTGAGTAGCATTGCATTTCCATTGGTCATGGCTTTGGGGGCAGCAGCAAGAGCTTGTTGCCAGGCAGCAAGGTACTTGGGAACAAAACCAGTTGGTGAACCACATAACAGCAGGCCCTGTGAGGTAGCCAGACGCAGTGGCAACCCACATGGACTCAGGGACCTGACAGATGCAAAGGCAGGTTTCAGTATATTGGAGCCAACTGACAATGTTGGCTCCTTCAACACCACCAGTGAAGGATTCTAGCTGAATGTTGAGCATGCGCTGGGACAGATCTGACTGGGGCAGGGTGACGCTGGCGTCACGCTGCCCAAGGCAGAGCCAATTGTACAAGCTGGTGAGAACTAGCTGGTCTTGATAGATGACGTACCTGTTGGGGATGTCCTCCTTGGGGATTGGCAGGAAAGTTTCTTGTTGGGGAGTAGCCATACAGCCCGTATTCTGTCCTTTCTTAGGGGGAATTTTGTTTTAGGTAGGTTGTAAACCTACCACTGCTACCACTGTTGCAACTGAACCAATGAGGGTTCAGTACTTGGAATTGGGGAAGACAACAGTCCAATAGAAAGGACAGAATAATAAGAATAAGGTATTGTTTATTGTAGAATATTGTGATTAATATACTATATGGGGAAAGCCACAAGGCCACAAGGGGATGGCATAGTGGGAATTTCCATATAAGGTTTGAAGCCAAGGAATAACTTGTGCAGGGATCAGCAAGTCAAATTGGTAGCGCTCCTAATTAGGATGAAGTACCTGCCATTTGATATTGCCATCAGATTAGTTCATGTCATTAGATATGTCAAGGGGCGACTCATTGAGCGCCCCCTGTGTATTGTAAGATACGTTAGCAGGCAATTCTGGAAACTTGGTTGCAACAAGAAGTAGCTGATCATGATGCAGGAGAGCTAAAGGATTGCAAGATCATGATGCAGGAGTAGCTGATTATGATGCAGAATCAGCCAGAGGACCAAGAGATCAGGATGCAGGAGTAGCTGTAGATCTGATATGTGGAATAGGCCTCTTGGAGACTAAAATAAGCTGGCTGAAGAACCAGAAGATGATGGTGAAGGACTGGTGGTCCAGAGGAGTGAGCCAAGATTTTGCTGAATTGATTTGCCAAGGTGGGAAAATGTGGATTTTTTTGCCTTGGTTTGATAGTAAAATCAAGAAGGAATATTGATAGAAGGGTTGGTAGGAGATTTATTTATTAAGTTACCAGGATAGATGAAGGTATGTTGCTATGAGAGATGGATAAAAAGTTGTTTTGGTGGGATGTTTTCCTCAGATTTTATGATATTGGTAAATATATGGGGAAAACGTTGAAGAGGTCCAAAAAGAACAATTTAAATAGTATTCTACTATTTAAATTGGTTTGGGTTGAATGCAGGGAAGACTGGTGCCAGAATAATACACCAGTTAACGCTTTGGTGCACAAAGAGCTGTCAACTTGAGTGGTTTGAGCAGTGGAAATTGTTTTCCTAGTTGGGTCCCAGTGGAACTTCAGAAATGGTCCATTTTTGCGCTCTGCATTCATTGGTTGAGTTCTGGAAGGTTTCCTGATGAAAATGATTGGTTGGAAGCCAAAAGCTTAAAGTATAAGCAAGGAAATAGTGAATTAATACTTTAAGCTTTTGAGAAAGTAAGTATGTAAGCTTAAGTTATTTTAAGAAAAAGTGAGCAGCAATGGTTTAAGCTTTTGAAAAAAGCCATTTTGAAGGCAGAACCTTTGGGAAAAGGACACTATAAGAAGGAAGCTAGCTGGAAAGTTACAAGGTCTTTCCGGGTCTTTTGAGTTTCTGCTGAGAGGTTTTTTGGAAGCCTTTTGATTGCCAGCAGGAGCTTGGTTGGACTGATACAAGTAGAATACCAAGGCCACTAGAGCTTTAAAGAGAGCTGAAGCCCAAGATTAAGGAGCTGGAGCTTGAGATAAGGAACTGGATCCTAGGTGCAGCGCAGGAGTCTGAGTTTACGTTGCAGGAGTCCAAGTTTGAGGAGCAGGAGTCCAAGTCTAAGGAGCAAAAGTCCAAGACTAAGGTGCAGGAGCCCAAGACCAAGTACAAGGAGTCCAAGATATTGTTGGAGGACTCCAAGTATTGGCAAATCCATATTGTTTCCTTGACCCCCTGGGTCATATACCAGAAGGTTTCTAAGGGGATCTTCTTTCTGAGAGTGAATAAAAGCCCATTTTGATCCCTATACATATTTCTGAGATACATTTTTCCTCACTAGAGAATAACAGCCCCTTCCAGCCAGTCTCTAGCTATGACCCAGGAAATACTTTGGGAAATGGTGGACAGAAACCTCACAGTACCCCTGACTTAGAAAAATTCATGGTGTTAGCCCTTGGGATATCTCAAGAAGAGGCCATCCCTTGCCTCCAAGTACAGTTCAGTCAAGTGGAATACTATGAGCTGATTGTGGCTCTGCAATTTCCACAGCACCTCCTCTCAGCGGCTGGCTCTGAAGAGAACCTACTGTCCTCCTTTGTACAACCCGCCTTAGCCCACTACCAGATGGTACTAGGGCTTCATGTTCAAGAAATTTTATTTTTGCAAGCTGCTGTCTCTAATCACTGGGATCAATTTGCTGCTTACCAGCAGTAGATTCATTCCTAACTTTCCATAATATTCAATAATCAGTGCAGCTCTGTTACTTCCCAAACGTGCTTGGTTCATTCTATAGAGGGAATGCATCAGAAAATCCCCAAGTACGTCAGAGAGCACCTGCATGAGTTTCATCAGTTAGAACAGCCCTGGCAAACCCAGGTAGATTCTACTCTGAACGCCTACCTCTCTGACTTCAAACAACTTGTACAACTCAATGCACTCAGTGCTTACTTTTTATGATCAGTTACAACAAGTGGTGGGCCTTGCCACTAAGGGCCTCCACAAGCTCACTGAAGAGTTTGATTTAGAAAAGACTGCTGCAGCCACCACTGTTGTCAAGCTCCAAGCTCAAATAAATGAGTTATCTTCTGCCAAGCCAGATGCCCCTCTATCTCCCCCATCCAGTGATTTTATGGTAGAGAGCAGAAATTGTGGGACGCCATCCAAGAGTTACATGCATATACTTGTAATCAGGAACGCCCAGCAGAGCCAACCCAGCCAGACCCTCAGATGCTTGCCTTGACAACTCAAGCTTCTGAGCTACAGCAGGAAGTTGTTTCTCCATGCAAGATTGTGGCAACTGTTGCTGGCCCAGCTGAGGTTGTCAGCGGAGTTGGCTGCTGTCCTGGATTGCCAGGAAACCCCTGAATCCACTGTGCTAGAGAATTGATTGCTCTAGCCAATGAGCTGGGTCACTTTAAATATAATCACTCCAGTCTTGACAAAGACATGCAAGAAATGCTAGGCTAATTGACCTGTTAAACAACAGGTTTGCCCCTTGTCTCTCTGTAGGACCTTCTCTGACCTCCCAGTTGGCCAAGTTTTCCACTGTGGTAACCATGCATGACCAGCACTTAGATGTCACAGAATGGCAGGTCAACTTGGCCACCAATGCAGGAGCCTTCTCTTCTGAGACCTTGACCACTCTGGAAGAGAGTGTTTGCCAGCTGTGGGCTAGACAACCCTTTCTGGATCTGATGCCAAGTTCTCCCTGCGTATCAATGTCCTTGATAGCAACAATGGTGGCCCTATGCCCAAATCCCATTTCAAGCCCACCTTCAAACAAGTCTTCAACCCCAAAACCTCCATCATTGCAGCATTACTGATCATTTACAAGACAGCCATGCAAAGAGCCTATGATGAGGTTAAGAAGGAGCACATCCTAACCTGCTTTCATCCCACTTGTCAAGAGATGGTGGTGCCAGAGCTGCCCACAATTGAAACTTGGGAAGGCATGAAGCAGCTGTTGATCAATAAGTTGGGCGGCAATATTAGTTTGTAAGTGACAAAGGATGCTTTCATGCACATTGCTTTCAAACCAAAAGATACACTGGTCAAATTTTCAGACAGATTCTACATGGAAGGACAACAGATCATAACTAGCAGACAGCTGGAATCCAATGAAGCTTATATGGCTTGTGCTCAAGCTCTCAAGGTTAACCAACTCCTGTGCCTTCATTTCAAAGCCTATAAAGTCATGCTTTCCTCTATTAAGAGCATAAAGACACTACTACAAGATATGCACCTTAGTCAATCTGGAGCTGTGTTTCATGAAAATTGAGCTGCTTCTAATTCTGGTTCTTTGTCTTGTGGCCCCCATATCCTCACTTTGAGCTCCGCAAATCCTCTGAGATGGCAAGATTGTCATAACTGTGGCCAAATAGGGCACCACTCTCATGTCTGTACCAATCCTTGGGTTGAAGGTGCTGATTCCAAGGAACAGGCGGGAAAAGAACAGTCAACCTAGAGGCAGAGACACTCTTGATTGACAATTCTTCCCAGTCATCTCCACTTCCTCCATTTGTATCAGACTCTGAGCCTTCTGACTCTGATTCCCCACTCATCCTACTGCTTTTCCATGATATCTCTGATGATTCTGACATGAATGATTCCAACATTGACAATTATGACGCCTATGGTTATTCAGTCCTTGCAGTTACCAAGACCATTGCAGTCCCTTACAAGTTACGGTCCGGGAAAACTACAATGACTACCAAGCCTTTGCCTGAAGCAAGAGAGGTTGTCTCCCGTCCATACCTCACTCAGGCTAAGAGGTCTCCTGTGCTTGTGGAATCTTCTGAAGAAGCGGCTGAAGTAGCTCATGCTGTTTTCAAGAACGTTTCAGTCTTGCTTCCTCTTCAGACTGTCTACAAGGAGTTTTCAGGTTTAAGGTGTATTATTAAGAAGTGGGACAAAGAACTAGCAGAAGTCCAAGACATCTTGGTTGTCTTCATACCCTTTGGTTGTACTACTACTTTTTTATGGATATCCATCCAAAATGTGAAGATCAAGGCTATCTTAGATACTGGGTCTCCTGTGAATGTTGTCTCCTAAAAGCTTGTCAAGAAGCTTAAACTTGCCCCTGACCTAAATTACCACCAGTCTTATGGTACATCTGGGCTGTCCATGACTTGTGCTATAGGGGCATACTATGCTCTTCCTATGCAGCTTGGTAAGCTACTCTTAGCCGCGCCTGCTGTGGTCCTGGAGAATGAGAGTGACATTCTTTTAGTTGGCACCCAATTCCTTAGGGAGTAAAGTGGGATCATCAACTTAAAAGACAGCTACCGCTCTATCCTAGGGTAATAAGTCTATTTAATCTTTGAAGATCCTGAAAAAGTTCCTGGGAAGCGCCTCAAGGTGTGTGCCTTAGAGTACCCTACTGGTGTCTTCACTCTAAAGTACTGTACCCACTCATCCAATATGAAGTGCCCTCCTATGGCCTGTCCTGCGTCTGAAGGGATTCTGCTCCTGGCCACCTCTGCTGTGACTATTCCCCCTGGCTCTCAAGCCATCCTGAATTCTAAGATATTGTACAAGTTTCCTGAATGCACATTCTTAGAGTTGTACTCTCCTTCCTTGCTAGGTCAAAATAAACCCTATCTCTGCCTGGGGATCTTGGATGTCTCTCACAAAGATCCTGTCCAGTTGTTGGTAGCTAATTTAACCGCTAATCCCATAAATGTGTCTAGAGGCCAGGTTGTTAGCTATGGCAAGTTTCTGAATGCTCCTGATGTTCTATCACTACATCCCTTTGATACCTTCCAGGACTTGAATTTACCTGAAGAAAAGCCACAGGTCCTATCTCTGTTTACTGCTCAGGACATCCTGCAAATGTCTCCAGTCCAACAGAAAGAGGTGCTTGACCTGTTAGACCAGCTCTCAGATATCTTTGCTAAGGATAGCACCAATTATGGTCTA
This sequence comes from Entomophthora muscae, assembly GCA_014839935.2. Taxonomy (NCBI): domain Eukaryota; kingdom Fungi; phylum Entomophthoromycota; class Entomophthoromycetes; order Entomophthorales; family Entomophthoraceae; genus Entomophthora; species Entomophthora muscae. Next base: position 254,182 of record QTSX02005725.1, read on the forward strand.
TCTAAAGGAGTTATTCACCAAATTGATACTGGTGATGCTCCCCTCTTCTGCACTAAACCTTACCGCTGTAGTCAAGTAGCAGACACTCAGGTGTCTAAGGAAATCAAACAACTATTAGATGCTGGGTTACTTGCCCCTTCCAAAAGTCCTGGGCCTCCCCTTTGCTCATACTGAAGAAGAAGGATGGGGGTCACTGCATTGTGACGGATTATCAATGGTTAAATTCTTTAACCAGGAAGGATTCTTGCCCTTTGCTGTGTATTGATGATTCTCTCTATTGCCTTGGAGGCTCTAAGTTTTTCTCAGCTATGGACTTGGCATCTGGGTACTGGTAGGTATACCTCTCTCCTAAGGATAGGCAAAAAGCTGCACTTATCACCTTGGAAGGGCTGTTTGAGCCTACATGTATGTCACAAGGACTCTGCAATGCCCCGGCTACCTTCCAGCATGCCATGAACTCTATTCTTTGTGAATTGAAGCTTTCCTGTATCCTAGTGTACTTGGATGATATAACAGCTTTCAGCTCTACATTTACTAATCACCTGGCTCACCTTAAAGAAGTGTTCATAAAAATCCAAGAGGCTAACTCAAGCTAAAACCATTGAAGTGTGCCTTCTTCAAGGAACATCTTGAATTCCTGTGCCATGAGGTAACCCAGACTGAGATCTGCTCAATGACTAAGAAAGTTGAGGCCATTGAAAAAATGCTTCCACCCACCAACCTGCGTGAAGTTCAAGTCTTTTTGGGTATGATGGGTTATTACAGACAGTTTATCCCTGATTTTTCTAACACTAGTGAACCAAGGGTCCAACTGTAATGCAATGTCCCCTTTGAATGGACCTCTAGTCAACAACAGGCCTTTGAGACCCTTAAACAAAAAATCAAAGAGGCTCCCATCTTGGTGTACTCTGACTACAATAAAGAATTTATCCCCTACACTGATGCTAGTGACCTAGATATTGGGGCCATCCTGGCTCAATTGGATGATAAAGGAGTGGACCACCCTGTGACATATACTTCTTGTGTACCCAAAAAACATGAGAAGAACTATAGCGTCATAGAGAAAGAGTGCCTCACTGTATTGCATGCAGTCAAAAAAATTGTCACTATATGTATGGTACCTATTTCACTGTAGTCACTGACCACGCCTCACTCAAGTGGCTTCAGTAACTCAAATAACCAGAGGGATGACTAGCTAGATGGGCCCTTTGTCTGCAGGGCTATGACTTCACGGTGCTGCATTAGCCCAGGATTCAACATCAGAACGCTAATGGATTGTCTAGAATACCCACATTTGCGCTACACCCTGCTAAAGCCAGTCAAATATATGAACTAATTGGGTATTCTTCTTTGTGGGAGAAAAAGACTGAAGAAATTTAACTACCCTGTCTAAACTATCCAAGAACACTCTCATTTGCAACAGCCAGCTCTTTAAGAAGGTGCATGATCAATACCTGCCCTATGTATACCCTAGCCTTTGCCTTTAGTTGGTGCACCAAGCTCATAAGGAGACTGGACATGGAGGCATTGCCAAGACCCATTACTGGCTCCATAAAAACTATTTCTGAGAGAATCTCCGCTTTCTGATTCCAGATGTCATTTCTAGTTGTCATGACTGTCAGCTCCAACAACCTTGAGCTGCCTCTCAAGAGCTCAAGCTAGTCCCTCCACACCACGTCTTCCACAGTCAGTATTGACGCTGTAGGGCCTCTACTCCACTTTTAATCAGATTGCTGCTTCATCCTGATTGCTGTTGACCACTTCAGCAAATGGATGAAAGCCTGTCCCACTAAGGATATCACTGCTAAGAAAACTGTGGCCTTCCTTCTACAAGATGTGTTTTATTACTATGGTTGCCCTCAGGTGTTGTTGTCTTACAATGGGAATAACTCAAAACCAAGTTAGTGATCTCTGTTGTTGATGCCTTGGGTTCCCACCAGTACTTCTCCTCTTCTTATAACCCCTCTACCAATGGAGTGGTTTAGTGTGCTAATTTGACCTTGGTCTCTATTATGAGAAAACTCACTTACTCTGATGCTGCAAACTGGGATCTATACTTACCTGCTGCTCTCTTTGCCTATTGCCTCAGAAAACATTGTGTCACAAGATACTCCCCTTTTGCTATGCTGTACAGGTGCAAGGCTACCACTATGTTGCTCCTAGGGCCACCTACTCTCCTCTGACAGGGCCATGGACCCTGATGCCCATATAAAAGACTTGGTCAGCCGCATAATTGACATACAGGCCACCACATATACTTCTGTGTATAAGACCAAGATGCTCAAGCTCTCTCCTGACAATGTGGGTGCTCACCCTTGCCTGAATTTAACATTGAAGATCATGTTCTCTACTACCAGCATAGAGTAAGAGGACATACTCACAAGATAGATACATTATGGGTTGGACCTCTAGAAGTAACTTTCAAATAAGGGTCAGAGTACACTGTGAAACGGTAGGACACGCCATTTCAAAAACGGCGCTTCAATTTACGCCATCTCAAATTTAATTTGATATGTTGTTTTCTGCATTAGTGATTTTAAATCACAAAAAAATAAACAATAAAATAGTTAAAATTTACATATACTTTTATAATGTGTCATCTCAAATTTATTACATCTCAATTCCGTCACTTCAAGTCAGATTAATTAAATCTTATTTTGCTAACTTTATTTACATATGAAATCACCTAGTGTGAGCGTGTTTACGCCATCTCAACTTTATGTCATTTCAAATCACACTATTTATCTTTAACTAAAATAAGCTTATAACCAAACTAAAATAAAGCCTGTTGTATATGCCAGAAGATGTCCTTTAGTATTAATCCAAGACACTTATACTAAGAACAACCTAAAATAACACCACTATGATAGTCCTTCTAGTGATTGTCATTGCTGGGTAAAAAAAACAGTTTTGTTATATGTAATTTATAACTTTATTATATGTGGATATGTTGATAAAGGATCTCTTAAAAATATTTTAATAGTGATTTTAATATGTAAGGGGGTGATTACGCCATTTTGATTTATGTCACTTCAAATTCTACTGAGTTTCATATCACCCAATGGATTCAATGCGCACAATGGATAGGGGAAAATAAGGGGAAATTACATATGACGCCAGGCTACGCTATATTGATCCCCCCACTGCAATTCTTGCTTTCCACTTTTCAAAAGTACATTTTCATGTAAAAACCATATTAATAAAAAATGTAAGAAATTGCCTGAAACTTTGGAAATATATATTTTTTGGCTTCTTCTAAACAAATGGGTACTTTTTAACCCCAGTTGTATAAGCTAGTTTTTGAGAAATTCAAGCTTTACTCTTTGGCCCAGTTGAGGTAGCTCCACTGTAAATTTGTTAATTTAATATAAAAATGATCAAAAAGACTATGTTTTTGAGCTACAGCACCTCAATTACGGCATCTCAAATCTTGCATTTTGACTGCAATCTTTCACTCAAAGCTCAAATTTTTTCATGCTTGCGCTAATAAAATAACTTTTTTACATAGCAAAGAGCTTTAAACCTTTGATAGTATATATTTTCAAGCTTACTCTACAATCACATGCAAACATATTTACTAATTATATTTTTAGAGCAATCTTGTTCTTTCCTTTAAAAGTTTTCCCCAAACTAGCCATATTTTGATACCAATTTACTTTTAGAGGTCTCCCAAGCCTACCACCAAAGCTGCGTCCAAGGCCTCCAAGTCCAAAACATATCCTCCCAAGGCCAGAAATCCACAACTACCCCTAAAAAGTAGTCTTCTAAGGCTAAAGCTCCCCACCCCCTCACCAGAGCCAGAGGAAACCAGTCCTACTCCTCCTCACTGTGACAGAAATTGACAGATAGTAAGAAGAGGTCTCCAGGTGTTGGGGAATAACCACAAAAATCCACATGTAGTTGATAATTAATCATCAACAAAGCTTCAAATACCGCTTGGTAAAATTTCAAAAGGAATACTGGGGTTTACAAAATAATTAAACCCAACCAAAAGAGTCCTAGACATATAGCCTTCAAAAGGATTAAAGTGTCTTCAGCATAGAGCTCTGGAAATTGAGAAGACATAACTGTCTCAGTTTCAGATTCAGCAGGGAAGACACCAAGATTCCGAGGCATTGCAGTAACATTGTGAGGCGCTGTTGATGAAGTACCAACAGCAAGTCCCAATCTTCCAGTAATGATTTGACTTAGAATCAAATTATACAGATGTAGCGGAGTAGGCTGACTACAGGATGCATTATAAAGTAAAGTTAGACCAGGAAAATATTTGGTTTATTTGATTAATTTAGGGAGGACTCAACTCTTAAGAGTCGAACAGCAAAAATTCCAATATGTATCAAATTTTGACTAAGCATTCCACCTGGATCTACGGCTCTTATTCCATCTGCATCATCTAAAGAGTACCTTGTCCAGTACGCAAAAAAATCTTGAGTGATTAATTTCTGTCAACCATTTTTGATAGATGAGGTTGTATTGAGCAGCTCTCAGATTATGTATATTTATTAGTGTCAAATTACACAGGGTGATCAAATCAAGCTGACAATCTGGGGTAGCAGTAACCAATTGCTGATCAACAGTATTCTTTAAATCTATCAACTTAGTCAACTTAATTAACTGTTTTCCTAAATTCTAAATTTTGCAATTAGGACAGGTAATACCAGGAATTAAGGAAACTACTATGACAGAAGGTATCAGGGCTACCTCCATTGACCAATTGATCTTAGCAAAGAAGCAAAAGCTATCTCATTTTGATGAGAAATTCCTTCTTCATGACAACAGCCCAAATGCAAAGGATCTTATAATCTGCTTTGGAACCTCCCAGGATTTGTTCAACCTCCTGAAACGCAAGACCTGGCTTGCAAATGACACCTTCTCAACCTACCCAAAGCTCTTCAGCAAGGTTTGGAACATCCATGGGAAGGTTGTAAATCTAGTCCTTCCCGTGGTCTTCTTTTTCCTCCCAACAAGAAGAAGACACATATGTCTTTGCTATTACAATTCTAAATGCCAAGTTGGATGAAATCCTCCCAACCATTGAAGAGGAGCCAAAGGAAACCAGAGGGCGCAAGAAGAAGGCCCAGTCCTAGGAAGATACCCCCACCCCCAAAAAGCAGCTGGAGAGCTTTTTCTACCATACATACCTGGTAGTTGATTTTTAATAGGATCAGGCAACTGCCTTTATTCAAGTCTTCAAGAGCTCCCCTCAGGGATACAACTTTTACTTCCGGTAAGCCCTCTGCCGCTGTCTCCAAAAGTGCTCTGATCTTCATGGGCTGGTCAACTCTGAAGGCACTAAAGAAGCCAATGATGTGTTCACTTGATTTTCTTCCCTTGCCCTAGTACAAAAGGAGGAAATTAATGCCTTCTAAAATGCCCTCCTCTATCACCCTTATATTATTGCCAACTATGCAGCCTCTGTGCCCTTATTGAGTACTTTAAAACTCAGTGAGTTAGTGTCTTTCAAGGAGCACATTATATCCAAAAAGATGGTGACTCAATCACCTAAAACTGCTTCAAGAAGGTCAAAGACGGGTTGATAAAGACCACCTCTTACCTTAAATAATAGCATAACCAATTTGCTACAAGGGTCCAGGTTAAGAAGCCCAAGTTCAACAAGATCCTTATCCAATTAAAAACCTAACAGACCATCTCTTCCCGCCTTTTTAAGGCTGGCATGAAGAGCAAGCATGACCCCCAAGTAGACCAAGGTGGTAAAAAAGTATACAGAAATCAGCAAGGTGGTTCTTGCATACTATCCCAAGGATAGAAAGCTTCAGCATCTCCAAGCCATCTCTGTTGCTCTTTCTACTAATGTATAAGCCTTTTGCAATAAACTCTTGCACTTCTTATTCTATTTCTCTTTCCTTTTAATATTTTATTACTTTTATGTAGTATTTAGTTCTAATATATGCATCTTTTAAAGTATAGATCATATATATAATAGATGAAAATGACTGTTTTTGGGCATGTTTTGATTTTGGGCTTTATTCAACCTTGTTGCTTCTAATAGAATCTTTTTTATTGCAGATTTAATCCTGAGGCTTTTTTAAGCCTAGAATAGTTTTTTAAATTATTTTTATGCTTTTTATGTTTTTTTGGTGTTCTATAAAAACTTAATTTCAAAAAATATGTTTTATATAGTTAAAATGCTGAAAAATGAAATGGTGTATTTACTATGATTTTGAGATAGCAAAAATTTGAGATAGCGTAATTTGAGATGGCATAAATTAAAATTCATTTGCAAGATGGTGTGTTGTACCAATAAACCTCTTTGATATGATTGCATGGGTTAAATAATAATTTAAAAACCAGTCACTTAGATGTTTTTCATTAAGCCAGTGTGTTAGAAATCTGCAGACCAAGGTATTTTATCATCCTCCAGATGATATCCTAAGTCTTCTAACATTAGGAAAGCACAGAGAACCTGTGACTTTGGCGTAACCTATGGCCCAGAATTCTTTGTTGGTTGCAGAAGTAGTAAGTCTGTCAGGGCCCAAGGCCCAAAGGATTTGGGATGTTCCTTCCTACTTCTGGATATAGGTCCATGTTTTATTGCCTCTATATTTTACTATAGGATTTAATACTGTATAACAACAATTTCATCTTTTACTTTGCTAATAAAGCCTAAGAGAGGATTGCATTAAGGAAATAGGACTTGGATTAATCATCAAGTCAACAAGGAATCATCAATTTTTATTCTAATGGACTGGATTTAAGGTGGCCTGCCTGCTTGTGCATTTCTGAGTTATCTTGCAATGCTAAGTAGAGACTAAAGTAGCATTAGAGCAATGCAGCAGGGTGCCATCCTTGGGTGTGTGTGTTTTGTGAAGAAATCTTGCTTGACAACTTCCACAGATCAGTATCCTTTCTGACGCTGTACAACTAATCCTCAGTACAAATGGAGTAGTTGTCTACCTGGGCCATATTCCAGGGTTATAGAGCCAGACAGGCAAGTTCCTCAGGTTAAAATTCCTAAGGTCAAAAGTGCAAAAATAAAAAATGGGACCCCCAAAAAGTGCAAAAGTTGAAACACTATGTAGGGTGCAAAAATCAAAAATATCAAAGATCAAAGTGTAAAAATTGATTTTCCAGAGGTTAACTTTGAAGCAGAATAAAATACAGTTTATAATATAAAGCTATATATTTTTAAAATCTATTCTAGACTGAAGAGACCCAAAAGAATTTCATATCTGCAATAAAAAATATATGCTATATAATAAAAGATTCTTAAATATGCTGTTTTTCAAAAGAAAGTTTATTTTAGTTTCAAAAGCAAAATTAGACTAGAGTTTTTATGTAACTGTATTCAATTAATATAAAATATGAAACTACACAAAAAACTGCTTTTTAAACTATAGTTTTAATAAAAAAAGGTTAATTTTATTTTCAGCTTATGTAAAGCTATAATAATACTTAGTATAAGCAAAATAAAAGGATTTTTCCTGCAAGATACAAGCATATGATTTTAGGTATTTTGGTTTATTAGTGATCTTATTTAAATGATAAAAGTTATAGAAGTCTATCATTAAAATAATATAAAGTACATTACCTTCTTTATAAAGCTATACTATACAATTTTATACTTAATAAAAGATATAGTCTTATATCTTATTTATAAGTCACAATATCCAAAGATATCAAGAATCTGCCACTTACATATCATAAAAGGAAGACTTGAATATTTTTATGTTAAAAACACTGTACTTCCACTAAAAATGATATAGATAGTTCAAAGTTGTATATCAAAAAGAAACATTTTATACATCTTATTTTATTCTAATACATATAGTAAAAAGATATAGTAAAAGATAATTGAGGGTAATAATGGAGAGGGGATAATAGAAGATAATCAAGGGTTAGAATTAAAAGAGGATAATAGAAGAGAATTGAGAGTAAGAAAGGAGAAGAGAAGAAGATAATTGAGGATAAGAAAGGAGAGAGAAAAGAAAATAAAAGGAGAGAGAAAAGAAAATAAAAGGAGAAGAGAAGAGAAGAGAAAAGGAGAAGAGAAGAAAAAAGAAAGGTTTTTCTACTTGGTATCATATTTTATATAATTCACCCTCTTGACAACGCAGAAATTTTTTAAAAGTTTTGAGGAGGAATGAGAGGTGGAAAGGTGAGGTGGGAAAGGAGAAAATTCAAAAGAGAAACCTTCAAAAAACCAAGAGCTTATTGCACTTTGATTTAGGCACTTCAATTTCTGCACTTTGTTTTGTGCACTTTGATTTTGTCCCCTGAAATAACATAGGGAAACATAGTACAATATTATATTAATTTAATATTTTTTGAAATTTCCTCCAAAACACACCACTTTATTAATATTGCAATAAAATAAAAACCAACCAAAAAAACTTCATTTCTTTTTTATACATTTAAATATCAGGTCTTAAAGAATCTACATGGGGATGTTCAAAAGTTTTTATTAATTATTTAAAATTTTATAAGCTTATAAAAAGTGTGACTAAATCTAAAAAGTCAATTTTTGATTTCCTCACTTTTGATTTGAGGAACTTAATAAAACATAATGAATAAAATATTAATTTTTTGAAAAAATTTAATATTATGTGGTCCTAAATTTTTGGTACTTTTTTGGATTTTGATTTGTCTATTTTTTGATTTCTGCACTCATTAAGAAACTATATGTGAATTTTTAAATAAATTTTATGAGACAAAATTTTATTTTTAAAAAGGAAAGAGCTTATAATAGTATGTTATGTTGAGAATTGAACAAAACAAATTAAAAAATTTGCCTTAAGTTAAAAAAAGATTTTGTTTAGCTCTTGATTTCTTGTTTTACATATAGAAAAAATTTTAAATTTTAATTTTTTTAATTTTGATGTATCAAATATTAAATTGAAGATTTTTTGCACTTTTGATTTTGTCCCCTCTATTCAAAGGGGTAAATAAATTCTATTTTAAAAGCCAAAATAAATTAAGGTGTGTTTTAAATTGCATTAATTTGGGCACTTCAAACTTGGTTTTTTGATTTTAGCTACTAGTAAAAACATTTTAAAAAAGTCAAATTTAAAAAAATATTAAATTTTTTTTGGGAATTTTTTATTGAAAAAAAGTGCAAAAATCAAAAAAATCCATTGATTTGGAGATTTTGATCTCCACACTTTGACTTTAGGCACTTGCCCAACCAGACAGGCTACTAGCTCACAGAGATGATTGTTTCACTTAATCAGAGCTACTCTAATACAATAGGCTCAAAGCCTTTTATCTTGGAGTGTTTGGCCCAACAGTCCAGTCCATGTTGGACTCTTCTAGAAGTGTTTCAGATGATGGCTCATATGATGACTCTTGTTCTAGGATATAATTAAAGTTTATAATAGTAATTATTATGAGAAGCATGTTTGAGGTGGTTGTTGAGGTGTGTCATGTTTGGCTCCTGGGGACAACATCCAGGAGGACACAGCAGGAAATCTTTATAACAAAAGATTTGAGGTTCAAAGCTAGCCTTAGATTATCCTTAGGGCAAAATTAAGGGCATGCACCTCAATTTCCTGGAATACAATATGAGGACTTCCTTTTGGCAAAAAGGAAAGGAAAAATCTTGAAGAATATTAAAGACAACACAAATGTGGATAAAATTGTCTTTATTAGGAGAAATGATTCTACTTAAATAGTAGACAAGGGACAATAATCACTCATTAGGTAGACAAAGTGGCAGAGGGGTTCACGTTGGGGTGAGGTCATACCAGGATCAGACAAGGGAAGGTATGTATTCCAGAATGGGTGGATATTGGTACAAACCCATTTATGGAAGGCAAGGAATTCCTGAACTCAAAAGTGAAACCAGCCAAATCTTTGCATATATCATTATTTGAAGGCCATATTAAATAGCATTAATGGTGCAATTTCTGACATCCCCCCCTCAAGATTGGACACAGGGAGTTGATATTTGCAGAGGAATTTGGAATGAACTTGGGCAAAAGGACGTCCAGAGGACAGAAACTTCACGGTATACTTGACGCCCTTCTTAAAGGTGACCTCACAGGGCCTAACCCAGAGGGAGTCTAGTTTATGGGCTCTTCCCCCTGTAAAATTCTGATAGTAGAGAACCAAGTTGCCTACTTGATACTCAGGGAGGGGGCTCTAGAAGCATTTGACTAGGAGAGCTCTAAATTCTTGACCTTGTAGGCAGTGAAATATGCTGTCACTTGAATGTTGATGATATAATTAGTTAAGTCTTTGACATGGGCCTCAGGAGTGGCAGAAGCATCAACTTCAATCAAAGGGGGTCCCAAGATTGAGGGAGTTGTGGCTTCACACCCATACAGCATGGCAAAAGGAGATTGGCCAGTCACTCTGCGCCTAATGAGACAATAGGCAAAGAGAGCAGCAGGGAGGAACATATCCCAATTGGTTGCATCTGAGAGCGTGAGTTTCCTTATTATGGACACCAGGGAGGAATTGGCTTGTTCAACAGTTCCATTAGTTGAAAGGTTATACAGCGTAGAGCAAGATTAGTGGGTACCCATAGCTTCTACAATAGACATGATGAGGCAATCATTAAAGTTGGTGCCATTTTCAGAAAGCAGGACTTGAGGGCAGCCATGTTGGTAGAAAATATCTTGCAACAAGAAATTAGCAGTGGTCTTGGCAGTTATATCTTTTGTAGCTCTGGCTTTGACCCACTTGCTAAAATGGTCTACAGCAACTAATACAAATTGACACCCAGACCTAGAACAAGGGAGAGGCCCAACAGCATCAATACTCACAGTGTGGAAGGCATGTTTAGGGGGGATGAGTTTTAATTGATTTTGGGAAGGGTGAGGGTGTTGGAGCTGGCAAGAATGGCAGGATGCAAGGACGTCAGGGATTAAGAGGCACATGTTTTCACAGTAGAAGTTCTTACATAGCCAGTCATGGGTTTTGGCTATATCTCCATGACCAGTATCAATGTGATCTTGGAGGATAATGGCTATTCTCATGCTAGGACAAACGTAGGGCAGATAGGCATTGTTGACTTTCTTGAAGAGTTGTCTATCTCAAATCTCAGTGTCCTTGGATAGGGTTTGTAGCGCCAATCAGATATCTTCTGGCTCAGTAGTCCAGGAGTCAGGGTACCCCATTAATTTGCATAGGCAATCAGCGTCTTCAGGATGGATAGCTAGTATAGGCATCCTTGACAAGCCATTGGTGTTCTGGTGCTGGGCCCCAGGACAATGTACCACAGTAAAATTGTATCCTTGCAGGCGCAGGGCCCAACATGCTAGTCAACCTTCAGGTTCCTTTAGTTGTTGCAGACATTTAAGGGAGGAGTGGTCAGTGATCACAGTTAAGTGGGTTATGTAAATGTAGTGCCTGAATTGCTTTACTGCATGCAACACTGCCAGGCATTCCTTTTCAGTGACGCTGTAGTTCTTATTGTGTTTATTGAGGATCTGTGAAGAATAGGCTACAGGTTGATCCACACATTTGTTGTCAAGCTGGGCTAAAATGGCACCCACAGCTACTCTGCTTACGTCTGTATACAAGATAAACTCTTTGTCATAATCTGGGTAGACTAGGATATGAGCCTCTTTGAGCTTGGCCTTCAGCGCTTCAAATGCTTGTTGCTGACTGTCAGTCCACTCAAATGGGACGTTGTAAAGGAGCTGGACAAGGGGTTCACTCAATTCAGCAAAATTGGGTATGAACTGTTGATAGTAACCCATTTTACCAAGGAATACTTGGACCTCTCAAAGATTTGCGGGAGGTAGCATCTTGTCAATGGCTTTCACCTTATTATTCATGGGGTGGATTCCAGTTTGGGTGACCTCATGACCTAAGAATTTGAGTCACTCCTTAAAGAATGAGTACTTGGAGGGTTTGAGCTTCAAGCCAGCTTTGTAAATCTTGATGAAGACAGCCTTGAGGTGTTCAAAGTGGTTGTTAAAGGTAGAGCTGAATACAGTGATGTCATCAAGGTATACAAGGACACAGGAAAGTTTCAGGTCTTGTAGAATGGAATCCATAGCCCTTTGAAACGTAGCCGGGGCATTGCAGAGTCCTTGGGGCAAGCAAGTAGGTTCATAGAGTCCTTCAGAGGTAATGAGAGCAGATTTTTCTCAGTCTTCAGGCAACAAGTCAATTTTCCAGTATCCAGAAGCTAGATCCATGGCCGAGAAAAACTTGGAACCAACCAGTTGTCTGAGAGAATTGTCAATTCTGGGCAAGGGATATAAGTCTTTCTTAGTGAGCAAGTTCAGGCGGCGGTAGTCCATCACAATGCAATGTCCTCTGTCTTTTTTCTTGAGGATCAGTAAAGGTGAGGCCCAAGGACTTTGAGAGGGAGCCAAGAGTCCAGCATCTAGGAGTTTTTTGAGCTCCTTAGATACCTGGACATCCTCTACCCTACTATAACAGTATGGTTTGGCACAAAAAGGAGGTGCATCACCAGTATCAATCTAATGGATGATCCTTTTATCTAGGCCATAGTCCATAGGCTCATAGGCAAAGATATTGCTAAACTGGTTGAGAAGGTCCAACGCGTCTTTTTGTTGGATGGGTGATAGTTGGGGGAAGTCAGCAGCAGTAAATAAGGAGAGAACTTGAGGATTGTCTTCAGGTAGATTGAAATCACTAAAAGTTCCAAAAGGGTAGAGGGATGCCACTTGTTCTGCTCCCAATAAACAATGCCCTACAACCTGGCCCTGAGATATCTGCATGGGTAGGGCTGTCAGGTTTGCAAGCAACAGCTGTATAGGCTCCTTGTTAGTTTGATCTAGGATTCCTGGAAACTATTGGGGTTCTTTACAGCTTAGGTATTCAGGTGAGTAGAGTTCCAGAATGACTTTTTGGGTAGTTCATAAGAAATCTGGGAGTCAATAACCACTTGGGAGCCTGGAGGGATGATGATAGCTGCAGGGGCAAGAAGAGTTACACCTTCCTCTGCGGGACAGGAAGGAGAAGGGGTACACATGTTGGAGGAGTGAGTCCTATACTTGAGAGAGAAGATACATGTGGGGTACTCAAGCACGCAAGTTTTAAGACGCTTTCCTGGGAGCTGTGGAGGTTCCTCAAAAATTAAAGGGACTTCATAACCTAAGAGCAATAGATATCTATCTTGCAGGTTTACAATCCCTTTGTATTCACAGAGTAATTGTCTACCAACCAAGAGGCCATAGCTTATGTTCTCTAGGACAACAGCAGGGGAATCAATGAGGAGTTTCCCAAACCTCATGGGTAGGGAGGAGTAGGCACCAATGGCTCAAGTTTGTGCCATACCAGCTGTGCCATACAACTGAGTGTAGTTAATATCAGGAGCCAGTTTAAACTTCTTAATTAGTTTTGAAGATACTACGTTGACTGGAGAACCCATGTCCAGGATGGCTTTGATTTTAACCTTTTGGATTGATACTTTCACACAGGTTGTATTTTTCCCAAAGGGAGGAAAGACAGTCAACATATCCTGTGCAGCATCTAGCTCTTTTTCCCATTTAGCTAACATGCATCTTAAGGCAGGAATCTCCTTATACACAGTCTGCAGTGGGAGAGATACAGTCGTATTTTAAAAGAGAGCTTCTGCTAGCTTGGTGGCTTCTTCAGAAGAGCCAATCAAGACAGGAGGTCAATGGGCCTGGGCTAGGTAAGGGCGAGCTACCATGGCCTTTGCTTCACTTGAAGGTGCACAAGAAGTAGTGGTGGTTTTCCCTGAGCAAAGCTTGTAAGAGACAGACACATTTTCCAGAACAGCCAAAACAGAATAACCATAACTATCAGATTCTTCACTATCAGAATCTTTGGGTTCAGAATCACTGGAGAGATTGTGGAATAGGTGAAGAATAGTTGGGCCAGAGGAAGAGAGAGCTTCCTTGTTGGAAGGAGGATCAGGAGGAGACTGGGGAGATTGGTCATCAGAGAGTGTCTTTGCCTCTAAGCTGACCTCTCTTTTCCCACCTGTTCCTTAGGATCACAACCTTTTACCCGGGGATTAGTGCAGGTACTGGAGTGGTGCCCTATTTGGCCGCAGTTATGACATCCTTGCCTCTTATTCTGTCCACCTGAACCCAGAGTCATAATGTGCGGCGTACAAGAGGTGGTCCCAGAATTATTGGCTTTATTTTCACGCACCACAGTACTCCCATGGGTCAAATGCATGTCTTGTAAAAGCGTCTTAATAGTCTTCATTGAGGTGAGTGAAGCCTTGTATGCCTTAAAGTGTAGGCATAGAAGCTGGTTCACCTTTAAAGCGTTTGAACATGCCGTGTAAGCTTCCCTGGGAGTTAACTGTTGGCTGGTAGTTAACTGTTGACCTTCAATATAGAAGCAATCAGCAAACTTGGCCAGGGTTTACTTGGGCTTAAAGGCAATGTGCATAAATGCATTTTTCTTGACCTCCAAGCTGATATCTCCTCCAAACTTCTCAATAAGGAGGTGCTTCATGTCTTCCCAAGTGACAATGGAGGGGAGTTTGGGAACCACCACTTCTTGGCACGTAGGGTGAAGACAGGTAAGAATATGTTCCTTTTTGAGCTCATCAGTGGCTCTACACATTGCAGTCTTGTATATTGTTAAGAAGGCAGCAATGGTAGAGGGTTTAGGGTCAAATATCTGCTTGATGGTTGAATTCTAGTTTGGATTGATGGACAAGGAAGTGGAAGTGGATTGGCTGTTGTCACCAGGGTTAAGAACATTGATGTGAGGGTTGCCCTAAAACTTGGATTCAGCAGCAGGTTGTCTATCCCAGTAAAGTCAAAGAATCTCCTCTAGGGTATCTATTGTAGAGCTATTCTGTCCACTGATATCTCGGGCAGTAGCAGCAGCAGCTCCAAATTCATTGATTTTGATCTGTTCTACTGCCAACGTGCCAGTAACCCCATTGATACAAGTAGTCAGAGAAGTTTTTTGAGCAACCAGAGGGGTAGCTTGTCCATTTATTGTCTCTGTGAGTTGGGAGAGGGTTTTCACCTTGCGTTCTAGAGCATCCTGCCAATCTGCCACATCATTAGTTACTGCCGCTAAGTGATCCAAGACAAGAGCACAGTTGACACAGGGTTGGCCTTCTAATCCAGGGTAACATTATAGTCAAGTTGGGTGGGAGTACCAGAGACTTCAGTCTCCCTTTTTCTGTCAGACTCAGAGTACAAGTCATCAGGGTCAGAGAGACGTTGTCTCAGATACTCAATCTCACCTTGCAAAGTAGCTACTTGGTCAGTTAGCATGGCAATGCAAGGATCAGGTGTAGGTTCAACGGGCAGGGGATGCGGGGCAGAGGCTTGACGTCAAATAGTGGCTTTGAGTTCAGTTATAGCTTCCCATACCCTTACTTCAAAGGCAGACGGAACATCAACCAAAGGAGTTGGCAGAGTTACTTCAATAGAGGCCACCCTATCATTGACATAAATTTGAACCTGACTCAGGGTGTTCCCTAAAGCAGCCTTGTTCAAGCCGTAATGTAGGCGCAGATGTTGGCCCTATGTATTGATGTGGGTCCCAAACAACTCAAGCTGGGTATTAAATGTTATCAAAACTGATTGAGTTCAGCGACTAGAGTCTCAAAATCTTGACAATATTTTAGGAGAGTTGACTCTATCTGGTTACGCCAAGTAGCTTGGTGGTCATCCAGTTCACAAAGTCAATCCTTAATATACCCAGGGAGCAAGGAGTGTAGGGAGTTTAGAGACAAGGTCAGATAATTTTGTGAAGCTAGTAAGCTGTGCTGGTTATCTGAAATGCACACAAATAGGCTATGGGACCATTCTTGATAGGCCATATTCTGAGCATGGTTATTAGAAACAGCAGTGGCTACGGCAGTCAAGAGCTGGTTTTGAGATCCCAACACCAACTGATGATGGACCAGCGCAGGTTGGATAAATTAATTAACTAACACACCAATAGTTTCCATTGATTCCATCAGTGCGGGGGGAATACCAAAATCCAAGAGAAAGGAATATAAGTCTTTGGAAGCATAACCAGGATGGAGACCAGGGATAGTGTACATTGCCACAGCGTCTTTGTAGAGGAGAGACCGGGCAGCAGCACAAGCTTGCTTGTAGTTGAGTGAGAAAACTGGGAGGGGGCCCAAGAGGGCCTGGGGACAGCACTATTACCATAGGAGTTGAGGGGGCATCAGTGATATCTTCTTCTAGAGGGGGACTAGAAACTTTAGGTTGCTCAGGCACTTCAGAAACAAAGGGGGAAGGACCAGAGAATGCACACAGGAACGGGTTAACAGAGGGGCTTGCAGCCCCTATAGTGAGCACCATTTTGTTGTGTTTGACTCCTGGGGACAATATACAGGAGGACAAGGCGGGAAATCTTTATAACAAAAGATTTGAGGTTTGAAGCTAGCCTTGGGTTAGCTCTTCAGGGCAAAATTAAGGATATGTACCTTAATTTCCTGGAATACAATATGAGGACTTCCCTTTGGCAGAAAGAAAAGGGAAAATCTTGAAGAATATTAAAGACAACGCAAATGTGGATAAAATTGTCTTTATTAGGAGAAATGATTCTACTTAAATAGTAGACGAGGGACAATGATCACTCATTAGGTAGACAGAGTGGCAGAGGGGGTCATGTTAGGGTGAGGTCATACCAGGATCAGACAAGGGAAGGTATGGTATTCCAGAATGAGTGGATAATGGTACAGACCCATTTATGGAAGGCAAGGAATTCCCGAACTTGAAAGCAAAACCAGCCAAATCTTTGAATATATCATTATTCAAAGGCCATATTGAAATAGCATTAATGGCGCAATTTCCGACAAGGTGGACTAATTAATGAGCAGTAATTGTATGTTCCATTAATTAATTGCAATACATAATTTGTTAGTGCCAGGATATGATTTGGTCATTGATTCGCTGATCCTGCAGCCCACAGCCTGCATCATTCTGTTGAAACTATTCCTAAGAGTGATTGACAGCTGGCCCGCGTTAATGGGTTGAATCCATGATTTAGCCAATATCCCAAAATTCTGACACAGTGTGAATGATATTCTCATTATAAATAATTGAGACCATACTCCAACAAATCAACCTTTTTGCTTTCAAATATGTATGTAAGGGATTGCATGAAAGGATGAGCCAAACCAAGCTTTTGGTTTGTCTATTGACTTTAAATTTAAATAATATGAGAAATTCAAATCATTTAAATCCCTTACAGATTTAACTAAATTAAGGCAACATTAAATACAGACTAAGGTTGGGAAGTTCATAGTAATTAGTGATCACAGAGCCAAAAAACCATTTTAAGATGGCTTTAGATTAGGTCAAAGCAATTTTGATCAATTTGTGCTGCAACTTTTAGAGTAGGTCACAATTTGTGACACACTATATTGTGCAGATCAAAAAAAAATTAAAAATGAAGCAGATTCAAAGGATTAAAAAGATGGTTTCACTTTTCAAGGCACAGGATGTAAAATTAGAGCAAGTTCAGCTAGGAACTTTATTTTTTAAATTGAATTTATTAAAGCTTTATCTGCCATTACCTCACAATGATAGATTTGATTGTACCACAGTTTGCTTTAGATATTTATATTAAAACACCAATTGAAACATTTATAAATATCTACTTAATTGAAAGGAATAGCTTGCATACTTATTATTGGATATAACACAAAACCACATGAGATTGTGCTTGGTCACAAAATGATTTTTTCCCAACTGCCAAAGCCACAAAACCAATTGTGACCGGCAAAGCTCAGTCACAAAACCAATTGTGTCAATTTTGATGCCTGTCCCAACCCTAGTCACATCACAATTTCATGTGGTTTTGTGATGTGTCCAATCATAAGTATGCAACCCATTCATTTCAATTGAAGTAGATATTTATAAATATTTTGATTGGTTTTTAATATAATTATCTAAAGCAAACTATGGTACAATCAAATCTATCATTGTGAGGTAATGGCAGATAAGGCTTTAATAAATTTAATTTAAAAAATAAAATCCCACAGCTGAACTTGCTCTAATTTTACATCCTGTGCCTTGCACAAAATGACACCATCTGTTTCACCCTTGAGAACCATTCTAATTTTACATCATGTGCCCCTTCACAAAATGAAACTATCTATTTCACATTCAAAAACTGCCTTCCTTTTATATTTTGTGATCTACACAATGGAGTGAGGCACAAATTGTGACCTACTCTAAAAGTTGTGGCACAAATCCACCCAAATTGTTTTGTGACCCAATCCAAAACATCCAAAAAATGGTTTTGTGACACTGGTTTACACAATTGCTGTTCCTGTCCCTACCCTAGTCATAACAGAGATTGTGAATATTTTGGTGCCCGCCCCTACTCTAATTATTTGACAAAAACAACCAAAAAAAAGCTTACATTAATTTACTATAAATGGATTATCTGCATAGTCTATTGATTTAGTCTATTGGAAGATATTTTAAAATGAGGCTCAGGACTATAGTTTTATATATCATTATTAGTAGTCTAGGGACTAAATGCAATATTTGAAAAATATTATATTTTAAAATAAAAACAATCTTTAACTCGAAGGATTACATTAGGAAGAGGATGTAAATATTACAGTTTCCAGTTATAAAGGGGAATTGTCATCTGATTTAAATTTAAATATATTTGTAATAATAGTTTTAACCATTAAAAGGTTTTATGCTTTAAGAATTAAATCAAATTGGAACAGTGAGCATTATGGCGTACTCCTTGATGATCATCACAATTCATAATGGGGTGTGATGTCTAGATTGATACAATTGCGGCATTAATGCGCCTAGCAATAATGAATAACATGCACAGATTTTTCCAGAACGGTATTCGCCCTGCCTTGATGTAGATGTTTTGAGAAAAGATTAATTAAATGCTCTCATTGAACTGCTGGTCTCAAGCTTGATCGGCTGGAATTCTCGAAGCTATGCCACAACTCGTTTCCTTGTGATGAGGCGAAGGAAATGAAGCTTGATTGGATGGATCTAATTGGACAGTTGGATGATGGATTTGTTAAATAGAGCAATTAAATTCGGAGATAGGACTATTAATTGATTGATTCACTTTGAGCAAGTTTCAGATATACTTTCGCTAATTTGTAAGAACATAATAATTTAATTGAAACTATAATTTAAAATGGTCGATCAAATTATGAAAAACAAAAAACTCATTAATTACCTGGTTATCTTGTCGCTCAAGCGGCATCTCATTAGTGGCTTGCATTGATTGGCCTGAACAGCATCGTGGCTTTGGTGAGTATTTAAAAAGAAAACAAGTGGCTTGTTAAACTAAAATGAAAACCACTTGTTTACTTGCCTTGATTGGAGAGTCTTTAGCGGCAAAGGCAGCGTCAAACTCGCCTTCGTTTATCGATGCTCAGATTGACTTGGACCCCGTGTCCTACATGACTCAAATGGGAAAGCTAGCCAATCTCAGCAACATCAAGCAATTGCTTTCTCAGATTGACGAGTATCCCCCAAGAAAATCCCCAACCTCACCAAATTCAAGCCCATGAAGATCGACGACCTTCGCAGAGCACTTGAGATTTCCTACATGCCCACTTGTCCCGAGGACAAGGTTATGGGCTTAACTTGCATCTGCGACAGTGAGTACAGCGACATCGGGTTTGCTCGCAACACAACGTACGAATCAAGTGCTTTGATTGGTTACGACAAAAAGAACAAACAACTCATTGTAGCATACAAGTACACCAGCAGTATTCGCAACTGGCTCAGCAACTTTGACTTCCTGCTAGGCCAGCTAGAAGGAGCCCCCAAAGGCATTCAGGTGCACCGAGGCATGATGGAGATATACTCGTCAATCCACGACCAGGTAATGCACAAGGCCAACGAAGTCATGAAAAATAAAAAGCCCAAAGGCATCCTTGTTACTGGCTACAGCCTTGGCGGCAGCCTAGCCATCCTCTCTACCCATTACTGGGCACAGTTCAAGAAGAAACACAATGTCCCCGTGTTTGTCATGGGATTCTCCCCCGCCCGCATTGGCAACCTTGACACCAAGCTTTACATGGAAGGTCTTGGCATTGAAATCAACCACTACACCAATAGAAATGACATTGTCCCTCAGATCCCACCACGTATCCTAAACTATACCCACATAGGCCTTGAGATCCATGAACAAGCCGCTACTCCAGTGACTAGCGAATTGGTTGTCTGCAGCCAGGAGTATGACGAGGATCCCAACTGTGCGTGGGGTGAGTCTGGTTTCCGTATTTCTCACCATATGATGCCATTTGGCCACATTCCCATCCTTCCTCCCTACTGCGGAAAGTCAGACGAAAGAAAAGGCATTCCAGACTATGCCTGAATCACTCATTCTGGCTCTATTTGAAATTATATTAGATTTTATATTAAACATTGATATTTATATGTGAGATTTTATTTTTAAATTATAAAAGATCTCATTTTATTTGACACTACTGCAAAAAACACAGATAAGAAAAAATATTCCTGACTAGGGCTGCGGCGGATTATAAACGCGGTGATTACGGTATTTACCGCAATTAGCGCATTTCATCTGTCGTATTTCCGGATTTTGGATTCCCCTTACCTAGGGGAATCCAAAATATAAATTTAAAAATACTGTTTACAGACGGCTTTCTTTTTCACGATGAGCCCATATTTATATATTTTTTAATAATTTTTTTGACATAAAATACATTTTAATTCTTATATTTAAAATTTTTAAAGAGAAAATAAATAAATATTATTTTTTAAAAAAAAATCCAAAAAAGCATCCACAAGAAGATGTGTATGGCTATGCTTATGGAAAGTTTAGCCAGTACAATTTTTGGAATCCTAGCTGGATCTGAGATGGATGGCTGCTTTATAAAAAGCAGCCATTTGTCCCAGATCCAGCTAGGATTCCGTAAAATTGTCCTGGCTACAATTTTTTGAAAACTATAGCCTTACACATAGGGTTGGGACAGGCACCGAAATCTACACAATTGGTTTTGTGACTTTGGCAGTTGGGCACAAATCATTTTATGACCTTGATGTCACATCACAATTCATGCAAATTTGTTTGTTTTTAGAGAGCAGTTCACCATTTCAACTGCCACATTTTGTGCCCTGCTCCTAAAGTCACAACACAAATCTGCATGAACTATGATGTGACCAAGAACAATCTCATGTGGTTTTATGTTGTATCCAATCATAAGTATGCAATCTATTACTTTCAATTTAAGTAGATGTTTATAAATATTTTGATTGGTATTTTAATATAAATATCTAAAGAAAACTGTGGTACAATCAAATCTATCATTGTGAGGTAATGGAAGATAAAGCTTTAGTACAGTAGTTTTAAAAGCTATGGCAACAACTGAAAATACCTCAGATTTAAACAAAATCCAAGTCACGCAAGATTCAGGATTCAATTAATTTTATAAAATTTCAGTTAATAAATGGACTGTCAAACAAAAAACAAAATTTCACTAGCCCATTATACAAAATTATATCAAACATCAAGTGGTGTAGTTCAAACCACAAACAAAATGAACTGACGCAACAAGTGAAATGGATGGATGCTGTTCCAGAGTATATTATCATCCAATCAGGATTCATATGAGGCACCAACAGAAGAACTAAAACAAAACAAAACTTGAGCAGCCTAGAATAGAAAAATAACAGTTTAACAGCCAATCAACAGCTATCTAGTTTAGGAACAGAGGCATTTTATTCATTTTCATAGCTCCTGATTTGTATGTTATGGTTTTGAGAACCTTCCAAATATGGACTCAAATTAAAATTAAAATAAATCATTAAATTTTAAATTTCTACTTTTAGTGATTTTATCCTAGGTTTTTTACAATGGTTTTTACAAGCAATATCTTTGACGGCGCCAGCAGCCAAGCCAGCTTCAATGGAGGTGAGGCTCAGAACGTGGAGGCACCTGTTTACACTCAAGCCTTTGAGGCAGGTAATAAGGAAGCTGACCTGTTACTGATCCCCGACCCATATGGCTTTGACTTGTTCAGTAGTCACTTAGTGTCTAGCTCTTCCCCTGCTCCTGTACCTACCCCCGCACAAGCTGCCCACCAAACAACCAATCAGGATGGCAACCTTGATTTGGAACAACTTCCTGCCACCAGCCAACCTGCCCCCCTACAGCCAATCAGGCTTCAGCTCCCCCGGCTCAGTGCCCCAAGCAACAAATCATCACCACCCAAATTCTTCAGGAAATTGTGGCACTGAATCTACAGGGTCTGCCCTGGGAACAGATTGCCACCCAGTTGCAATTTACCCAAGCTACTGTCATGCAGGAATTCAACAACCTGATGAACAGGGGGGATCTGATTGGGACAGCCAAGAAGCCCAAGAAGGCCCCCAAGTCACAAATATCTGAGGCATATCCAATCATGCTTGACCTCCTCCAGTGGGACCCCAAGCTTCCCTTGACCCAGGTCCACAAACAGATTACACATCATAGCATATGGGTCTCCAAGCACATGGTGCAGCTCTGGATGCACAGAAAGGTGGCTTCCATACAGGTTTTTACCAATTTTGCTGGCAACCAATGGGATGGCGCTGAGGATTCCCCGTATGACACCACCATCAAATCAACCCTGGTCTGATTCCTGACTAGTCTAAATGATGATGTCATGTTTATCTCCTATTACAAGCTATTAATAGCTTTTGATGATTTTGGCAAGCAAGGAAAAGCTGCCGCCAAGAATAGAAGGAAGAAGGTCAAGAAGAGGACGTTCATTGATGCATTTCTGGCTGTTTCAGCCAAGGGTTTTGTCTACTATTGAACAAACCCAGATTTCATTGATGGCTACTCATACAGCCACATCCTCAGTGGATTACTTGAGTCCTGGGAAGGCTCAAATTCCAAGTACTGGGTTTTCTTGAGCCACCAGATGAAGGGTAGCTACACTGCCCTCAAGGCCATCCAGGGACGCGGGCACCAGGCCTCAGTCTACCCTGCCAGCCATGCAGACGTCCATCTGGCTAATGTTGCCTTCTTCAACATGGGATCTACATTACGGGAGCACCACCCTCAGGCTTTCAACGGCCTCTATCTTGGGGTCCTTGACCACAATTTTCTCTTTGGCCGCCAGATGGTGGCTGACTTGTTTGAGCAAATAATTTCCCATGTGAACATGGGCAACCAATCATGTAAGGATAAGTGCCTTCCACTTAGGGCTACTGCCTCTTACCAGCCCATCCAGCCAATGACCAATGTGGAATACGACAAGTGTTATATGGCAGCCATCACACAAAATCCTCCTGCCTCCACCCCCGCCATCAACACCCCTAACCTGCAAGCCCAACCCACCCAATCCCAATCCCCCAGGCCAGCACTGCCTCTACGTCTTCCTTCCCATGTTATTCTGCCTCCTAGGCATCACTCTCCCCCACCCCAATAAACCCCTTTCACCAAACATTTTCTATTTATGTTATCAGTTTTTGAATTTCAATTGTTCATGTTCTCTTTTTTTATAGTTGGTTTTATTCTTTATGTTCAGCTTATTTTTATAAAATCATATATTTCTATGTCATGTATCTAGATCCAGAACACAGTTATTTTTAGCACTTAAACATAGCCCATTATGAAAATATTAACAACGATTTGGTGATCAGCTAAATTTGAATTAGAAAATTATAGTGTTAACTGTTTTTAGATAAAGTTGTTACTGATCCAAATTCAAAACCTTAATAATAAACTTTAAGCCAATCAGGAGCCAAGTGATAAAGTGATTGTTGTGACATAAAGGGTCATTCAATAATTCTTTGATGCATGTGCGCTAATTAATATGATTGGCTGGATGTTTTTCCATTGTACGCCATTGCTGCTGTGGCAAGTTGTTGGTGGACTAGTGCCCAATCAGCTGCTGGGTTAGCACTAGTCCACCAACAACTTGCCACAGCAACAATGGTGTACAATGGCAAAACATCCAGCCAATCATATTAATTAGTGCACATGCACCAAAGAATTATTGAATGTCCCTTTATGTCACAAAAATCACTTTATCACTTGTCTCCTGATTGGCTTAAAGTTTATCATTAAGGTTTTGAATTTGGATCAGTAACAACTTTATCTAAAAACAGTTAACACTATAATTTTCTAATTCAAATTTAGCTGATCACCAAATTGTTGTTAATATTTTCACAAGGGGTTATGTCAAGCGCCAAAAATAATATGGTAATCAAGGAAACAATGCTAACACAAAGCAAACAACATGTATTGAGATGAGCGTAAAACATATCCAAAATGGGTAAAAAGATGGGATAATGTAGTAGATGAGAAAACAAAAAGGAATAAACAAAGAGACAACAGTATCAAAATAATACATAATTTATTGGGGCAAAAGATATAAAAACATATGGAAAGATTAGTAAAAAATCAAATGAGAGAGCTCAAAAAACTACTCAAAGACCTTGACTTGGCAGTTGCCAAAATAAAGGACATCAACTGCAAGGTCAAAGCCAAAGTGAAGTACGCGTCCTCACTGGGGATAAAATCAACAAGATGTCTGCAAAGGCAATAATGTCAAAAATTCCAGACACCCCAGAGAAGACCATCAAACATCTTCTCGACATCCAGAAGATGGTGGTGGAGGGCCTGCAATTTAAGGCATACAATCTTTCTGCGCCGTCTGTCTGGGTTAATGACCCAGAGATGTATGAACATCTCAAACCCGCCAAGCGTGCCAGGGCAGAGGATACTGAATTGCCAGCGCAATCGATTGCGCCAAGAATGGCCAAGCCGGCCGAGGCTGCGGGCAAGGAAGAAACACAAGAAGGTAGCCTAAAAAACAAAGTTAACAAATTTTCAAAATACTTACCTTTTTTCTTAGAAAATGTAGACGGCAAACTCCGCCAAGTCCTGGTCCCCTTTGTCCTGGCCACCTTTTATGCAAATTATGCCACTCCTGTGGCCAAGTAATTGTATCTGTCCCCCCTGTTGTGCAGGAGCTGGAGGACCATATCCACGGGTCCTTTCCAATGTTGCGGGAGGCGTTGGCAGAACTTATGCAAGCCAAGGGGGCATCCGAGTGGGAAGTTACTGCCTACAAAGATGCCCAACTGGTCCGCCTGGACCCGGTTAACCTCAGTGGAGTTTACTGTGTAAACTCTATTGAGCTTGTTTGGGACGTCCTGGCAACGCTCCCATTCAAGAATGTACTAGAGATGGACCGGGATCATGTGGCTGCTTGCTTCTGCTTCCTGTTGGAGCACACCCTGTCTTACCTATTGGAGAACTTTGGGCGCACAGTGGGAAAATTGGCTGTTGCAGACGCAACAGCCATCAAGAAGACAAAAATCCTCCTTGCCAACTTTGGGTTGGCCTGGAGTGCCAACAAGATGGGGCTCCCTGCAGCCATAGAGCTGATCTTTGCAAAGACCAGGCACAACAAGAAGATCAGCGCGGTCTATAATAAACTGTGTGAGTTCACAGAAGCCTTTGCTGGGCAAAGGCTTCATCTGGTTGTTTACCTGGGGCTTCTATTTTACTTCAGGATGGGCGCGTCTGTAGAAGACATGGACGGGGTCCTTCTGGGAATTGACAAGGCCCAGCTCACACTCAACGGGAAGAAGGTCCCCCCTGGATAAAATTGATGGACCATGTAATCCAAGACGCCCTGGTCCTGGCAGGGATTTACAGGTTTGCAGCCCTGCTCAAAAAGCTACTTCTCAGTCCGCACCTTACCCCACTCCCCTTCACCAGCAGGAGGGAGTTTTTTAATGAGGGAGTATCCACCGTCCACGGTGTGGCAGTGGAGGTTATGCGCCACCTCCATTGCGGGGTGGGTACATACCAATGAACCCACTACAGGCGTACACAATAAAAATATGATTCCAATAAATTTTATTACAATTTCTAGTATTTTTATTACAATAAATTTTTATAATTTTTATTTCAGCAAACCAGGTTTGCAAAATATATTGCAGAAACAATTTTCATAAAAACATAAAATTATATGTTAATAAAATAAATTCTAACTTGTACATTTTACGTTTAATTTTTTTAAAAGTATTTTTATATTTATTTGACCAAAGTGATTTAAATATTTTTTTGTAATCCAGTATTGAGCGTTTGGGATTAACTCAGATGGCATAATAAAATAATATATAATAAAATAAATAAATTACTTACATCTATTGATGGATATTCTGAATGTGATTGCAGGTGTGGAAACATCTAAATATAAAATGATAATTAATAAATCTTGAATAGTAAATAAGAGAATATAAAAGTTTGATACACTAAGCCTTTAATTGATTGGCTGTTTGGCTAGGCGCGCGGGGATGAACAAATCAGCGTGGCCATAGAATTTGGCCACGGTCTCAGCTGGGAGGGTGTGGATCCCGGCCTGCAGCAAATTAAAGAGGTCCTTGGTCCCAGTTGGGCTTCCTTGCTTGACAACTCACAAAAGCCACCCAAATACTTCCTTGATGGGATTTAGGAAGGGCAAATAGGCTGGGAGGAAGAGAAGGCATAAATTTGCTGTGGCCAATTGCTGGGGGCCCACAGCAATGCTGGTGTCAATTGATGGAAATTCTTCAAGAATGTCAGCCACTTTGTGGAGACCAACGTTGTCCAATACAATGATATTAGTGAAGCCAGGGCTTGTGCGCCTCAGGTGCTCCTGGACCAATCAGAGAAACGATAGAAAGGTCCTTCTGTTATGCAAACCCAATATCATTTGGTAGAGCTCAACCCCCTTTGGACCAAAGAGAGCCACTATTGAGTAGGCTGTGGCGCGGGCTGCAGCATGCCAAGCCATCCCGTCATTGGAGCCTTTGGGGACATAGCCATACCCATTGCACATTGACAAGGCAAATGCCAATTTGTCAATATAATAAAATTTGACCGTCCCCTTAGCTTTGAGGGCAATATACGCCTCTGTGTAGTTTTTCCAGACGTCAATGTTGGCTGGGCTGTTTCTGTTGTAGGGGGATACCCCGAGCTTTTCCCAAGAAAATCACATTCCCTTCACCAGATGGTAGTAGGAGGAAATTGAGGCCTCAATCCCAAAAGTAGATTTAGCCATGGCCTGTATATTTGCCAGTTCAAGATGGCAGTCCCAGGTGATCCACTGGCAGATTGCCCATTTGTGCTCCTTGGTGAGCATGGTAGAAACACAAGGATTTCTCCACGGCAAGGACACAACCAGTATTAATGAATTTTTGGAAGGTCTTGCTGGCGTACTTGGGATCCACTCCAACAAGGGCCGTGGCCGCCTTGTAATCACCCAATTCCCGCATTAGCTTAAGCAGGATGATGCATTTGATGTTGGTGATGCGCTTCTGGGCGGGCTTTTTAGCAGTGGGGATTGACTTGTTGGCATTGGGCACAACACAGGGCATAGGTACCTTGGTATAGAAGGCTGCAACCTTTTTTAACACCAGTTGTCCCTCATTGGTTTGATAGAACTCAGGCTCCTTATCATCCTCCTGATTGCTATCACTGACATAGGGCTTGTAGCTAGTATCAAGTACAGGCTTCACCTTCTCCAGCATTGCTGACAGGACCAATTCTTGCTGGTACACAACGTTGAACACATACAAAGTAAGTTCTACCTCCTTGTTTCTAACTTTCTTTGTAGTGGTGACCTTGGTTGGCTTCTGGGTCAGCTTTGGGACCTGAGGATTTATTCTCTGCACCCTAGCAGCTTGTGCTCCTTGAACCAGCTGTGTCAGTGCAGTGTCACTATGGAACTCTCCTCTCCTGTCTCCTCCTTGATTAGGCACTTGGGTTGCACTAACTCTATTCTTTGACCTGCAGGGGCAACCGCAACCATGGTGCACAACGGGTGTATTGGTACTCTGTTTTTGTATTTCTTCCATTTTAAAATTTAATAAAATATTAAATAAATTTCAATTAAGTTACTCCCTAATTTTAATTTTTGCTTTTATCTGAATATGAATATTTAATTAAAGTTTTTTCCACCCAATATCCCAATTATAGATTTTTTATTTCTTAATTAGTTGTTTTTGGTTTTACAACACCCATTTTAGAATACTCAAAAAAATCCACTCATTTTCCTAGATTTTATGGCCAAATTCAAACACCCAACACAATACTTTTAAAATTTATGTTTCAGATCTTGTGTCTTATTTTAGATACCTTGGTATCATTCATGATTACAATCCATTGCACACATTGCGTGAGTGATTTTGTTTACGTAGTGAGTTGCTATTGTGTTTTGTTTTTGGTTTGCGTTTTGACACACCTTGCTTGGGTGTATTTTGTCACTGATTTACATAGTAAACATATGTACACCAAAAGTCAACTCACACCATTTTGTTTGTGAATCAATGTATTTTGGATTGTATTTTGAATGGTTTTGCTTTGTGTGTGAGCCCTTTGTTGCTGTGTTGACTCATTTTGCCCATTAACGCCAATAAACCCTGTTAACAGAGGTATATTTTAACCTGAGAGTTGGATTTTGTTTAAATCTGAAATCATTTTGTTTAAATCTGAGGTATTTTCAGTTGTTGCCATAGCTTTTAAAACTACTGTAAATTTAATTTAAAAAATAAAATCCCACAGCTGAACTTCCTCTAATTTTACATCCTGTGCCTTGCACAAAATGAAGTCATTTTTTCACCCTTGAGAACCATTCTAATTTTACATCCTGTGCCCCTTCACAAAATGAAACCATCTGTTTCACATTTGAAAACCGCCTTTCTTTTATATTTTGTGATCTGCATAATTGAGTGAGGCACAAATTATGGGCAAGTTTCTTAGGTCAAAGTTCCTAAAGCCAGAAGTGCAAAAATCGAAAATGGGACCCCAAAAAGTGCAAAAAAATTGAAACACTATGTAGGGTGCAAAAATCAAAAATATCAAAGATGAAAGTGCAAAAATTGATTTTACAGAAGTAAACTTTAAAGCATAATAAAATAAAGTTTATAATATAAAACTATATATTTTAAAAACTATTCTAGACTAAAGAGACCCCAAGAAATTCATTTCTGCTAGAAAAAAATGCTAGATAAACTAAAAGATCTTTAAATTAGCTGTTTTTAAAAGAAAGTTTATTTTAGTTTCAAAAGCAAAATTAGACTAGAATTTACATTTAACTGTATTCAATTGAATATAAGATATGAAACTACACAGAAAAACTGCCTTATAAACTATAGTTTTAATAAAAAAGGATAATTTTATTTTCAGCTTATCTAAAGCTATAATAATACTTCAGTATAAGCAAAATAAAGGATTTTTCCTACAAGATACAAGCATATGATTTTAGGTATTTTGGTTTATTAATGATCTTATTATAATGATAAAAATTATAGAAGTCTATCATTAAAATAATATAAAGTACATTACTTTCTTATTAAAGCTATACTATACAATTTTATACTTAATAAAATATATAGTCTTATATCTTATTTATAATAAGTCACAATATTCAAAGATATCAAGAATCTGCCACTTACATATCATAAAAGGAAGACTTGAATATTTTTGTGTTAAAAAGACAATACTTTCACCAAAAGATGATATAGATAGCCCAAAGTTGTATATCAAAAAAACATTTTATACATCTTATTTTACTCTAATACATATAGTAAAAGATATAGTAGAAGATAATTGGGGATAATAATGGAGAAAGGATAATAGAAGATAATTGAGGATAATAATAGAGAGAGGATAGTAGAAGATAATTAAGGGTAAGAAAAGGAGAAGAGAAGAAAAAAAGAAAGGGTTTTCTACTTGGAATCAGATTTTATATAATCCACCCTCTTGACAACGCAGAAATCCTTTAAAAGTTTTTGAGGAGGAATGAGAGGTGGAAAGGAGAAGCCTTCAAAAAAAAAACTTAAGAGCTTATTGC
Source organism: Entomophthora muscae (assembly GCA_014839935.2). NCBI lineage: Eukaryota > Fungi > Entomophthoromycota > Entomophthoromycetes > Entomophthorales > Entomophthoraceae > Entomophthora > Entomophthora muscae. The sequence goes on from QTSX02005725.1 coordinate 283,883, forward strand.
ACTTTGGTTTAGGCACTTTGTTTTGTGCACTTTGATTTGGGCACTTCAATTTTGTCCCCTGAAATAACATAGGGAAACATAGTACAATATTATATTAATTTAATATTTTTTGAAATTACCTCCAAAACACACCACTTTATTAATATTGTAATAAAATAAAAACCAACTAAAAAAACTTCATTTCTTTTTTATATATTTAGATATCAGGTCTTAAAGAATCTACATAAGGAATTTCAAAAGTTTTTTATTAATTATTTAAAATTTTATAAGCTTATAAAAAGTGTGACTAAATCTAAAAAGTCAACTTTTGATTTCCTCACTTTTTATCTGAGGAACTTAATAAAACATAATGAATAAAATATTAATTTTTTGCAAAAATCTAATATTACGTGGTCCTAAATTTTTGGTACCTTTTTGGATTTTTATTTGTCTACTTTTTGATTTCTGCACCCATTAAGAAACTATATGTAAATTTTTAAATAAATTTTTATGAGACAAAATTTTATTTTTTTAAAAAGAAAGAGCTTATAATACTATTTTATATTAATATTTGAACAAAACAAATTTGAAAAGTTGCTTAAAGTTTAAAAAGCTTTTTTTAGCTCTTGATTTCATTTTTTACTTATAGAAAAAAAAATTTAATTTTTTTTAATTTTGATGTGTCAAACATTAAATTGAAGATTTTTTTGCACTTCAATTTTTGCACTTTCAATTTTGTCCCCTCTATTCAAAGAGGTAAATAAATTCTATTTTAAAAGCCAAATTAAATTAAGGTGTGTTTTAAATTGCATCAGTTTGGGCACTTTGAACTTGGTTTTTCAATTTTAGCTACTAGTAAAAACATTTTAAAAAAAGTCAAATTCAAGAAAAATATTAAATTTTTTGGGGAATTATTTTATTAAAAAAAGTGTGAAGATCAAAAAATCCATTGGTTTGGAGATTTGATCTCCACACTTCAACTTTAGGCACTTGCCCCAAATTATGACCTATTCTAAAAGTTGTGGCACAAATCCATCTAAATATTTTTGTGACCCAAAATAAAACATCCAAAAAAGATTCTGTGACACTGTGTTTACACAATTGCTGTTTCTGTCCCTACCCTACTTACACATTCACTGAAGGATATTTTTATTTTAAATGAAAATGATTTTTTCTATCAAATTTTGAAATTATAAAATAAAAAATTCAAATCTGAATTTTTTCACAAATAAAAAATGATGAAAAATTAAATAAAACCTGGCTCTTCTGGAAAAAAGAAAGCTGTCTTCTATTATTTTTTAAAAAATGTTAGATTCCCTTTACTTAGGGAATTCCAAAAAAAACCATGGTTATATTTTTCCTTTGCCACAGCCCTACCCTTGAATCAACTATCCTGGCACATACAGCCAAAAGAAGCAATCAATCAAATTTACCAAGCAAGGAAAAGCAAACTATCAATAATCCAAATTTAGAGTGAACTTGATTTAGCACCTGACTCATTAGTAGAATAAGCTACTCCCTTGCCCATTTAAATGATGCATTGGCAGGAATCTTGTTCCTCCTAGGCCACTTATTACAACTATATGCACCCCATATCTCAATAAATATAGTTATTTAGTTCCCAAAAATTGCCCCCTTGTAACACTGCTACTAAAGCACAGTTATAACATTGATAGCACAGGTAGGTTTCACATCCTACCTTTCTCTTCAAAATTTCTTCTGTTTCCTGTACCCTCTGCAGTCAAAAATATTCAAAAGAATTAATTCTGGGCTCTCCTTGGTTTGGACACCCTACACACCAGGAACAGATATACCAGAAGAACATGTTCTTTACCAAAACATGTTAATTCCAGCTTCTGTCTTTAGTGCCCTGTCTGCACAAGGGTTCTTTCATGCACCCTCTTCTACTATTTGAACAAATAAGAAGAGCATCATTCCTAAACACGTAGCTCAGCAACTTTGTAGCACAGCCTTGGAGTCATTTGCAGGAGCTAATAATAACACCACAGTGTGGATCTAGTCTTCCCAGAACAAGTTGACACAGATGGAGTGCCCAACACATTTCTGGATTGCTGAGATCTCCATTTTCCTGAGTCACAACACAGATGCTTGGTGTGACAAGTGGCACAAGGATCATAAAGAGAAGGACTAGGAGACCTCCAAGAAAGACTTCTTGGCTAGGTTTGTGATGAAGATACTACCCTCATGATCATATGTCAGGTGAAGAACTTAACTTAAACATGTATGATGAAAGAATTAACAAAAGCCTATTAAGAACTGCGCCTACATGCACCTTTGGAGATGAATTTTGATAATTCTGCATCACACCTTATGTACTACAACGCCCTCAAGACCCATGTCATGAGGCATATTAACTCAGAACAAGTGCCTAGCCTCAAAATTCTATACTTCAAGGTGAAGAAAGCAGAACAAACTTCCAACCCCCTAAACAAGGCACCAACTGGGAAGAGAGAGAGACCCAAAGACTCTCACCCCCAGGGCATTCCAGCCGCCCTCCACCTGGCAATAACAATCCAAACAACAAGCTTCAAAAATCCATATGGTCATAACAATGGGAATAATGGCCAGTACAATTTTACTCATTTTAAATTCACTATCACCCAAGGCAAACAGGATGAGGTAAAAGCTTGGAGATAGCAATATGCAATTCAAGCTCTCCCCAACAACCATCAGCCTTACCAAACAATGAATATCAACCTGAAGACCTAGACCAGTGCCCCATGATTCAGGTTCTCTCTGGAGATCCAGTGCTCTACACAATTGCCAGACACCTCAATAAACTGATGTCTTACCATTTCTGCTTTTCAAGTTACACAGGTTCAGCACTCTTGGATTCTGGTACATATTATTACCCTAATTAACAGCCACTTTGTGACAAGTTCAAGCTAGCCAATAATCCTTCACATATTAAAACTGTGATTTTAGCTGTTGAGCATCACATTGTTGTTACTAGAGAGACTTCCTCCTTTTCTATCACACTGGAGAACCTTCACTCCACCATCAAGGGACCTGTCATTGATTTCTCTCTCTTTTAATTTGGTACTCAGTTTGGATTGGTTGAGACAAAAAATCCACATATGGATTGGGTTGTCTCATTTTTAACCATCAAGTGAGATGGCATCAACAACCAAATTTATCCAGATACCATAGACCAGCTTTTAAGAGATCTGTTTTTGTGTGCATAACAGAAGAACAAGACAAGAAAGATAACCTTAGAGTAATTGACAGGGACTCCTGCCAATGTGAGTTCATACACTTAAAAGACAAACAAGAAACTGTGACCCCAAAAGACTGAGAAATAGTAGCTTGATATCCAGAGATCTTTTAAGAGGCTCTAACAGGGCTCCCCCTGAAAAGAACATATGTAATTTAATACAAATCAAAGGAGCAGTACCCAAAGCACAATCTAAAAACCAACTTAATCCAAATGAGGGCAATGTGCTATGTGTCTACCTTAAAGAGGCCCTAGAAAAGGGCCTTATCAGACCATCACAATCCCCATTTGGGGCCACCATAATCTTCATGGTAAAAAAGAATGGATCCCTGGGACAATTCACTTACTATAGGGCCCTGAACAAAGTCACTATAAGAAACCACTATCCACTATCACTCAGTGACAACTTTTTTGATGTACTGGGTGGTGCAACAATATCCTCCAAGATTTAATTGACAGCTGGGTATAACCAGATCTGAATCAAAGAGGAAGACATTCCAAAAACCGCTTTCCAAACTAAATATGGATCATATGAGTGTGTTGTGATTAACTTTGTGATGATAAACACACTATTAACCTTGGTCATATTCATGATTAAGGTGTTTGCTCCTTGCATTGGGAATCATGTGTTTTTATACCTAGACAACATCATCATATATAACACAACCTTGAATCATCATCATAAAGACTTGGAAACAGTGTTTGCCACCCTGATTAAACACAAATTGCTAGCCAAGCCATTGAAATGCCAGTTTTACCGCAAAGCTGCTCTTCTTAGGTCCTGTGTTATCCAAAGATGGCATCAAGATCAATGCAAAGAAAATAAAAGCCATCTTTTAAATACCCTATCTCAAGGACAAAGGAGAACTCAGGGCATTCCTGGGTATGATGGCCTATGTACAACGTTTTATCCCAGACTGTGGCGTGTTAACAGCTCCTCTCTCTATCATCACCATAATCAAGTCCAAATTGTATAGACTCCCCAGTGTGACCTTTGCTTCTGCCACCTCAAATAAAAATTATTATTAGCCCCCATCCTCTGGTAACATAGGAGAGATGGGGACTATCAGATGGAGACTGAGACCTTGGATGCCTCCATAGAAGTTGTACTCCAAATCAAGACAGACTCTGAATAATTCTTACCAGTGACATACAGGTCCTGTAAGTTAAAAGACAGTAAGTGTATCTATCTTATCTATGACAAAGAACTCATTGCCATCATAAATTTAATATTTAAAGAATGCTATTACCTTTAAGGGACAAGAAGGATTTGTCACTCTCACAGAACACAAGTCTCTTCTATACTTTAAAACCCATGAAATCTCTCCTGCCATAAAGTACCCTGGATGGTGTTTCTTGAGAGATTCAACATGAACATACAGCATAAGCCTAGACCCAAGTTAGTTACTGCCAACACCTTATAATGACTTTACATACAAGCCTCAAGGGTGCATAATGGGTTGGACCCTGATTGATCACTACTGATATTAAAAACCAAGGACAAAGGCTTTCCCCCAGGCACCACAGACATAAAACATGACGCCTTCATCACAAAAAAGCATTTGTTCACCAACATCTATGGATCATTACACTTTAAGCTATCAAATGGGATTACTATCCCCAATGTGCCTACACACCAAAGAGAGGATACCATCTTACACTACACAGTGACTTCAGCCATACCAAGAGTAGGAATCTATACAACTTTGTAAAGCACAAAGCATGGTGGTCTACCTTGTACAGAGACATCTACAAAGTACTTGAACAATGTGAGGTTTGCAAAAGTTCACCAAGAGCAATACACTCCCAAGTCAGTACTACCCATCCAAACACAGTTGTCTTTCAAGGTATGGGCACTAGACATTGTAGGTTCCATGCCAAGAAAGGGCAACAATAAAAAATATATAATCACTGCTATTAACTTTATCATATAATGAACAGTAGTGCAGGCTGTCAAAGCCCACACTGGTAACAATGTGTGCAGGTTCATAGGCAAAAAAATTATCAGCAAATTCTGAAAGCCAGAATTGCTGATCACTGCCAAAGACAAATAATTAAACTCTAAAGATATCAATATATACCTCATCAAGTAGGGTGTGAAGCATAAAGTGATCACTCCTTATCACACACAGGCTAAAAGCAGATTCAAACGGTTAAATGGAAGCTTAGTGTAAGCCTTTGGCAAACTCACTGATGGGAAACCTGAAGATTGGCCCAAATAGTTGGTGACCATCCTCCTTGTATACTTTAACCAAGTGAACATATCCACTGGGAAAAGCCACTGTGAACTAGTATATGGCACACAGCCAAACATTTTTCAAGCCCTTTCAGGGCCAAAGCTGGAGATAACAAGAAAATTTCCTCCCAGAACAGACCCCCAGATTCTTCACACTGTTGCAACATCTTTGATTACTCCCTCTTGGGGAATTAATGCCCCAAGTAAATCACCAAGCAGCTCACCAAGTGGTTCACCACCCAGTCAATAAACCAGTGGCACCATTATCAGTTAACCATCTATGACAGGGATCACTCAATCCAGATCCTAAATGGAACACAACTTGATTAAGCCTTGTGACTCAAGAGGAACATTACTCAGATAAGCCCCATGACCTCCATGACGTACATGGACAACATGTGGCTTGTCATGATACTATATATTAACCTATATTCATATTCAATAAAGTATCATTCTCTTCTTAATCTTCCCCTTTATTTTGTTTATTATACTTCCCAGAAGTATAAACTTGACAGTGGTAGCACAGGTAGGTTATCCATACCTACCCAACTCAAAGGAAAAATTCCTCCCAAGAAAAGAACCCAAGCAATGTCACTCCCTAACGGTTGGAGAGATTACAAAGTAGGACAAGACGTCCCCCCAGGACTTGTCATCTACAATAATCTCCTTTTACCCATTGACCAGTACAACGCGCTCAAAACCCGCAGACTGTTCCCTACCACGCCAGCCACAACAGCACCCACGCAACCTGAGATACCCAATATTGTGTTTCAACGCTTATGTACCGCTGAGATTGGCGCCTTTGCAGGACTACACTGTGAGAAAGCCTCTCTTTGGATCAACAGTACCAAGAGTAAATTTGAACAAGTGGAGTATCCTCAAAGACTCTGGGTTAGCAAAATTGCCCTCTGCGTCACAGGGACTGCCTTGCGTTTTGTTACCAAATGGCTAGCTCAACATCCTGACCAGAAGGAAAATTGGGAAGTATTCAAGGCTGCATTCCTCAAAAAGTTCTCCATGAAGGACTCAGACGTGGTGATCATGACCAAACTCCAAACCTTCAAAATGACAGGAACCATCAAGGAATACATTGCCGCATACAAAGGACTACGTGACTGTGTGCCCAACACCATCAACTTTGATGAACCTGGACCACGCCTGGACTTCTACAATGGCCTTCCTACACATATTAGACGTCAGTTTGACATGAACCTGCTGTAAGAACCTCAAGGATGTATTCCTAGAAGGAAAACACGCAGCTCAGAAGTCTGACAATCTACACGCCTCCAACAAACACAAGGAAAACCCCGTAGTTAAGAGAGAGCCTCGCCCCAATAAGCAAAACAACCAAGCCAACAGTACCCAGCCTCAAAATGAAAATTGCACTGCACAAGCCAACCAGGCTAGCACCAAAGATACCAACAAGGAGGGAAAAGCTCAGGGGAGTGCTTAGGCGAGCCACCCTCCCCCTCTTCAAAAGACTTGTACAGAGAACAGGATGTGGACTCAATCACCATGATCCAGGTTCCCTCCAGCAACCCTCTCCTGTTTGCTGCCCATTCTGGAAATAAACTCCTTACCTATCCTTTCAGTTTTTGCAGATACCAGGGCACAGCGCTATTTGACACTGGAGCCAATCAATTGCTTATTAACAAGAGTTTTGCAGACCTCATGAAGTTACCTACCATTTGAAGTAACATCAAGAGAGTCATCATGGCAGACAACCACAGCACACCAGTTACCCACAAGACCAGACCTTTCAGGGCCCAAATTGGAGACATCCAAACAACAATTAGTGGCCCCATCACTCCAATCCCCAAATACAATATCATACTTGGATTAGATTGGATGCAAAAGACAAAGCCTCACATAGACTGGGACAGTGCCACCCTCACTATCCAGCGAGGAGAAGTCCACCATCACGTGTACCTGACACATATTGATACCCTCATGAGGGACCACATATTTGTCAATATCATGGAAACAGAGAAAGAAACTGACATCAGCAAAATCAATTGGAGCACATGTACATATGAAGTCATCCACTTCAAAAACACAGAAATTCAACACAAACAAAATCCAATTAGAGATCAGCTAGTCAATGAATTTCCCTCCGTATTCCAAGATTCACTACCTGGGCTGCCCCCTGATTGGGGCATACAACATGAGATCAACCTAAAGGGTAGCGTGCCTAAAGCACAACCAATCTACCGCCTCACACCACAAGAAGACAACCCGTTGAAAGCCTACCTTGACAAAGCACTTGAGAAAGGCCTCATCAGACCTTCAAAGTCACCCTTTAGTGCCGCTGTCTTCTTTGTGGCAAAGAAAGATGGAGGCCTCCGCCTAGTCACAGACTACAGGGCCCTCAACAAGGTCACAATAAAGAACAGGTATCCCCTGCCCCTGATTGATGACCTTTTTGATGCCCTGGGGGGTCCCAAATCTTCACAAAAATTGATTTGATAGCAGGATATCACCAAATTTGCGTGAAACCTGAAGACATTCCAAAGACCACGTTTCAAACTAAATACAGATCCTTTGAATGTGTTGTCCTCAATTTTGGCATGACAAACGCTCCCAGTACCTTTGTAACCTTCATGAATGAAGTATTCAAGGAACACATTGGGAAAAGAGCAATCATCTACCTGGACAACATCATCATCTATAGTCCCAACCTACAACAACACTGGGAAGACGTCTGTGCAGTCCTCTGTACCCTGCAAGAAAACCAACTAATTGCCAAACCGTTCAAATGTGAGTTCTTCTCAACTGAACTCCCCTTCCTTGGTCATATCATTAGCAAGGACAGTATCAAGCCGGATCCAGACAAAATACGCGCTATAACAGAGATGCCAGCCCCAAGGAACAAGAGCAAGCTCTGCACTTTCCTTGGAATGGTAGCGTATGTACGCAGGTTCATCCCTGACTGGGGCGCCCTAACAGCTCCCTTACCAGCCATCACTGGGAAAACAACCAAGTTCGTCTGGACACCATTACAAGATCAACATTTCCACCAGCTGAAAGAGCGCATGGTTACTGCCCCCATTCTGCAATACCCAAACTGTGAGGGGATCTATGAGCTAGAAACCAACGCCTCTGATTATGCCATACAAGGAGTCCTCTGTATCCAAACGGCCCAGAAAGACTTCCTCCCTGTGGCATATGAATCCAGAAAGCTATCAGACGGCAAACAAAGATACCCTATACACAATAAGGAATTGGTTGCCATCATACACTGCCTCATGAAATGGCAATGTTATCTAGAAGGAGCCCAGACGTTCAAAGTGCTCACCAACCACAAATTGTTGATATTCTTTAAAACACAACAGCACCTGTCAAGAAGACAAGCTGAATGGATGAGTCTCATACAGAGATACCCCATGCAAATTGAATACAAGCCAGGCAGAGAGATGCTTACTGCAGACGCCCAATCAAGGCTATACAATAAACACATCCTCCACACTGATGGCGACCCCAACTGGCCCATGTTAATCATGGGGAATCTCCAGGAAGGGTTCCCACCTGGCACACCAATGGACATCCAAGAGAAAGTCCTCAAGAACAAACATCTGTTCAAAAATGTATATGGTGCCCTTCACCAAATCCTTCCAAATGGTGACACTGTACCCTACGTTCCATCAACACAAAAGATTGACACAATCCTCCGTTATCACAGAGACTTGGGACACACCTGTAGAAGAAACTTGCATGAATATCTCAAGACCCGCTACTGGTGGCCCAACATGCTAGATGACATCAGAGAAGTACTGGAACAATGTGAGGTCTGTGAAAAGTATGCCCAAACCAAAGCTCCACCCAAGTCAGTAGTACCCGTATCTATCACACAACCCTTCAAGGTATGGCCGTTAGATATTGTGGGACCTATGCCTGTTGAAAGCAAAGGCAAGAAGTACATCATCACAGCCATTGACTATGCAACCAGATGGCCCATAGCACAAGCCACAAAAGAACACAAAGGCAATGACGTGAGACAATTTATTGGCAAGAAGATCATAGCTAAGTTTGGAAAGCCCAACCTCTTAATCACAGATGGAGGCACTGAACTCAGAGCTATTGACACCAACATATATCTCCCCAAAAATGGAATAAAACACGTCACAGCCAGCCCTTATCACCCACAAGCAAATGTACGCGTAGAACAACTAAACAGCTCTCTAGTGGAAGCCCTCATTAAGTTATCTGCCAACAATCCAAAAGCCTGGGTTGACATGTTACCAACCGCCCTTATGGTCTGCAGAACACAAGTCAACTGCAATACGGGCAAAAGCCCTTATGAACTTGTCTATGGTCAGAAACCCTCACTTGTCAGTACAACCACAGGACCACGACTGTCACTTCCAAAGAAGATACCAGACAGCAATGACCCAAAAGTACTACAATCCAGAAAGGACCAAGAGACAATGGAACAATAAAGGGTTCAGCAGGAAGCAATCCCATTGCAACAAGAAAGGTTCCAAGTTGGAGAAAAGATCTGGGTTATCAATCACAACCAACACAAATTATACCCAGGATTACGCAGACCGGGCATTGTCATGGAGGTGAAACCCAATAACACCTACCTCATCAAAGAAATTGGAGCTCAAACCAAACTAAAGCGTATGCACCATGATTGACTTTGTTTGTGTAAGGCAAGGGCAGCTCAATGAAATTCAAGACTCCCTGTTCCTAACGCCAAACTGGATCAGTATCAAGCCTGTATACCAGATACCCTCAAGAAGGTCCCCAAGGCTCTGCCTTCCAGTACCCCTGGAGGAGATGTCGCAACATCTTTGATTACTCCCTCTCAGGGAATTAATGCCCCGAGTAAATCACCAAGCAGCTCACCAAGTGGTTCACCGCCCAGTCAATAAACCGGTGGCACCATTATCAGTTAACCATCTATGATGGGGATCACTCACTCAAGATCCTAAATGGAACACAGCTTGATTAAGCCTTGTGACTCAAGAGGAACATTACTCAGATAAGCCCCATGACTTCCATGATGTACATGGACAATATGTGGCTTGTCATGATACTATATATTAACCTATATTCATATTCAATAAAGTATCATTCTCTTTTTAATCTTCCCCTTTATTTTGTTTATTATAATTCCCAGAAGTATAAACTCAACAACACCAACAAAAGTCAAGAAAATATATTGGAAAATAATTACAAGATACATCTGTCTATCTGAAAAATAGACATGAAGTTGGTGAAGAGGTTGGGGTAATAAATACTGACAAGAGCAAGATAAAAGCAGAGAAAGTAGGCCTCACTGTTGTTCTAAAGATAAATGATAACAATAATTACCTGTTACAAGAATTGGTAAAAAAATAAGATAAAGTACTTCATCATGACAGACTTTACTCTAAAATCCTGTTAAAAACATTGCAAAACCATCACCCCAGCAATTGAGAAGCAGTTGATAGAGTATGGAGCCCACACCCCTGACAACCTTCCAGGGAACCTCCTCACAGAGGAAGCCAACCTTCAGCCGGCAGGGTGTCAAAACTTTGGGGTCAAACCCTGGCAAGGTTCTACACAAGAGGATCTGTGACCCTCAAGATGACTTCCATGATTCATAGCCAAAGGCGGAAGTCAACTTTAATTACTAAATCCATCAACAAGAACCAGTGGCAATCCCAGCCCAGTGGATAGCTCAATTTGGCACTTCACCCATTACAAGGATCATGTCACCCTTACCCAATTTAAATGAGTGATCATCAATTTTTTTCCTTTTATAATGATTCACTCCAACTATATAATTGCAATATTTCAATAAAGATAATTATCTAGTTTCCAATCATTTTCTCGTGTAACTCTGTTAATACAGCACAGTTACAACAGTAGGAAAATCACATTTAAAGTTAGAGTATCAATGTTGGATCCCTATACTGGTTTCTCACTTTAGTGCAGAGTTAAAACCGTGAACCCCACTTAATTGGTAGATTAGATGAAGTTTGGTCTGTTAACTATCGGCCCCTCTTTAAAAAAACTGATAGGGCCAGAGCTTGGTTTAAAGGATCCCATCACATACAAGCAATGATTTTTTAAATAGAGAATCATATTCAAGTAGTATCCAAATTGATGGATTTTAGTTATAAATTGGGTACTATATAAAGAACAAAAAATTATTTAAGGATTGATTTATTCACTCCGTTCTTTGTTTAATACTCTTACAGTATTCAATAATATCTCATAAATTAATGATATTGGTGTCCAACAATAAAATTTCATTAGAAAATTGAGTGTTTATTCAAAATTAAAATATTATAGTATAAATATTAATGCTTAATATAATTTTAATATAATTTCAAATCTCTTCATTGCCAGAATTAGCAATTTAAACCCAGTCAGGAAAGTTTTTTCTTGTCTGTGTTTTTTTTCAGTAGCGTCAAAGAAAATAAGAGCGCGTGTAAGTTCGAATGTTACAGTATATATCAATGTTTAATATAAAATCTAATATAATTTCAAATAGAGCCAGAATGAGTGATTCAGGCATAGTCTGGAATGCCTTTTCTTTCGTCTGACTTTCCGCAGTAGGGAGGAAGGATGGGAATGTGGCCAAATGGCATCATATGGTGAGAAATACGGAAACCAGACTCACCCCACGCACAGTTGGGATCCTCGTCATACTCCTGGCTGCAGACAACCAATTCGCTAGTCACTGGAGTAGCGGCTTGTTCATGGATCTCAAGGCCTATGTGGGTATAGTTTAGGATACGTGGTGGGATCTGAGGGACAATGTCATTTCTATTGGTGTAGTGGTTGATTTCAATGCCAAGACCTTCCATGTAAAGCTTGGTGTCAAGGTTGCCAATGCGGGCGGGGGAGAATCCCATGACAAACACGGGGACATTGTGTTTCTTCTTGAACTGTGCCCAGTAATGGGTAGAGAGGATGGCTAGGCTGCCGCCAAGGCTGTAGCCAGTAACAAGGATGCCTTTGGGCTTTTTATTTTTCATGACTTCGTTGGCCTTGTGCATTACCTGGTCGTGGATTGACGAGTATATCTCCATCATGCCTCGGTGCACCTGAATGCCTTTGGGGGCTCCTTCTAGCTGGCCTAGCAGGAAGTCAAAGTTGCTGAGCCAGTTGCGAATACTGCTGGTGTACTTGTATGCTACAATGAGTTGTTTGTTCTTTTTGTCGTAACCAATCAAAGCACTTGATTCGTACGTTGTGTTGCGAGCAAACCCGATGTCGCTGTACTCACTGTCGCAGATGCAAGTTAAGCCCATAACCTTGTCCTCGGGACAAGTGGGCATGTAGGAAATCTCAAGTGCTCTGCGAAGGTCGTCGATCTTCATGGGCTTGAATTTGGTGAGGTTGGGGATTTTCTTGGGGGGATACTCGTCAATCTGAGAAAGCAATTGCTTGATGTTGCTGAGATTGGCTAGCTTTCCCATTTGAGTCATGTAGGACACGGGGTCCAAGTCAATCTGAGCATCGATAAACGAAGGCGAGTTTGACGCTGCCTTTGCCGCTAAAGACTCTCCAATCAAGGCAAGTAAACAAGTGGTTTTCATTTTAGTTTAACAAGCCACTTGTTTTCTTTTTAAATACTCACCAAAGCCACGATGCTGTTCAGGCCAATCAATGCAAGCCACTAATGAGATGCCGCTTGAGCGACAAGATAACCAGGTAATTAATGAGTTTTTTGTTTTTCATAATTTGATCGACCATTTTAAATTATAGTTTCAATTAAATTATTATGTTCTTACAAATTAGCGAAAGTATATCTGAAACTTGCTCAAAGTGAATCAATCAATTAATAGTCCTATCTCCGAATTTAATTGCTCTATTTAACAAATCCATCATCCAACTGTCCAATTAGATCCATCCAATCAAGCTTCATTTCCTTCGCCTCATCACAAGGAAACGAGTTGTGGCATAGCTTCGAGAATTCCAGCCGATCAAGCTTGAGACCAGCAGTTCAATGAGAGCATTTAATTAATCTTTTCTCAAAACATCTACATCAAGGCAGGGCGAATACCGTTCTGGAAAAATCTGTGCATGTTATTCATTATTGCTAGGCGCATTAATGCCGCAATTGTATCAATCTAGACATCACACCCCATTATGAATTGTGATGATCATCAAGGAGTACGCCATAATGCTCACTGTTCCAATTTGATTTAATTCTTAAAGCATAAAACCTTTTAATGGTTAAAACTATTATTACAAATATATTTAAATTTAAATCAGATGATAATTCCCCTTTATAACTGGAAACTGTAATATTTACATCCTCTTCCTAATGTAATCCTTCAAGTTAAAGTGTCATGAATGCCGCCATTCACCATGTTTTGATCTTGCCTTTGTTGGGTTATTTTGAGGATGAATCTCTCTCTTTGCTTTTGCCCTTCAAAATAAAGCTGGCTCTGAATTGGGAAATAAAATTGTTCAGTTTCCTGATCCTGCACAACTCACTTGCCCCACTCATGCTTGTGGCAAGTGATCCTACCGTCCTGGTAGTGTTTTGTGGTATCATCTACCACTATATAATACATTTCCTATTTTCCAATAAAATTAAGTTCTATTCACATTTTTGTCTTTGTTTCTCCATGTACTTTGGCGCCTCTCTAGCCACGTCTAGCAGATATTATTCATTCAGGACCACAAGGTAATCACATAGCCTTCCCTGCCATTCTAATTGAGACTTAGTATGAATTCAATCCTAAGGTTAAGATTTCCTGTTATGACTCTGTGCTGCATCTCAGATCACAACAAAAATGGTGCTCACTACAGAGGCTGTAAGCCCCTTGGTTACCCCTTTTGCAACTACGTTTTCAGGACCTTTGCCTCCTCTCATACAAGAGCTGACTTTGCCTGAAATTACCTGTCCTCCTATTGAGGAAGACATTGCCGACTCACCTATTGTCCCTACTGTGATGAACCTTGGGAGTGGTCCCTGCCTAGTGGCCTACCCTTTGAGTACCCCTGACTTGGAACAAGCCATGGCGGTGGCCCTTGGGATAGCCCGTGATGGGGCCATCCCTTGCCTCCAGCTTCAGGATAATCAAGCAGAATACTACAAATTGATTGTAGCTCCACAATTTCCACAGCATCTCCTCTCAGCGGCTGGCTCCACTGAACATTCATTGTCCTCCTTTTTACAACCCGCCTTAGCACACCATCAAATGGTATTAGGGCTCCACTATCAGGAGATTTCATTGCTGCAAGCCGCCGTCACTCATCACTGGGGTCAGTTTGCAGCCTACCAGCAGTGAATCCATTCCCTGTTTTCCTTAGTATCTGACAATCAGCGCAACTCTTTCACCTGCCAATCTCGCTTGGTCACATACACTGAAAGAATACGCCAATCCATCCCTGAGTATGTCAGAGAGCGCCTTCATGAGTTCCACCAGCTGGAACAGCCCTGGGGTGCCCAAGTAGATTCCACTCTAAATGCCTATCTCACCAACTTTGAACAACTTGTGCAACAACTCAACAAGTTCAGTGCTTATTCATTTGACCAATTACAGCAAGTAGTGGTCCATGCTGCAAAGGGCCTCTGCAAACTTGGCAAGGACTTTGGTCAAGAAAGGGCTGCTACCGCCACTACCATTGCCAAACTTCAGACTCAAGTAAATAAACTGTCTGCCTCCAAAGCAGATGCCCCACCTTCTCCTCCATCCAACGAGTTAGCAGATAGAGAACAGAGGCTCTGGGATGCCATTCAAGATTTAAGAGCATCTACCCGCAGTCAGGATTGTCCCTCAAAGCCCCTCAGCCTGACCCTCAAGTGCTTGTCCTGATGGCTCAGGTTGCTGAATTACAACAAGAGGTTGCTACTTTGC
This sequence comes from Entomophthora muscae, assembly GCA_014839935.2. Lineage (NCBI taxonomy): Eukaryota > Fungi > Entomophthoromycota > Entomophthoromycetes > Entomophthorales > Entomophthoraceae > Entomophthora > Entomophthora muscae. The sequence goes on from QTSX02005725.1 coordinate 299,142, forward strand.
GTGAGGCGATGGTGTCTGTAGTTAGTCCACCTGAAGTTGTGGGCAAAGATGGTTGTTGCCCTGGCTTGTCAGGAGCCCCTGCATTCATTGTGCTAGAGAGTTGATAGCTTTAGCTAATGAAGTGGACCTCCTGAAGCGATATCACTCTGAGCTTGATAAAGACGTACAAGAAATAAGTGAAGTAATTAATTCAGTAAATGTCAGATTTGCCCCTTGCCTTTTGGTAGGCCTGTCTCTTACTTCCCAACTGGCTGAACTGTCCTTGGTAGTAACAGCACAGGGACAGTGCCTGGATGTTACTGAGCAACAGAACACCCTAGCTAATAATACAGGCACCTGCACTGCTGAAACCTTGACTGCCCTTGAAGATAGTGTTTTCCAGCTGTGAGCCAGGCAGCCCCCACCAAGTCAGAAGCAGAATTCTCCCCACACATAAATTTACTCAATAGCAACAATGATGGCCCAACTCCAGAAGCTCACTTCAAGCCTACCTTTAAGCAAGTCTTTGACCCCAAAACCTTGACCATTGCAGCTTTCCTAACTATCTATAAAACTGCCATGAGAAGGGCCTCAGATGAGGTTAATAAGGAACATATTCTGACCTGTCTACACCTGCCCTGCCAAGAGGTAGTAGTTCCATAGCTGCCCACCATTGAAACCTGGGAAGATATGAAGCAACTTCTGATTGACAAATTTGGTGGCAACCTTAGTTTGGAAGTGAAGAAGGACGCCTTCATGAACATTACTTTCAATCCAAAGGAGACCCTAGCTTAATTTGCAGATAGATTCTACATGGAAGGACAACAACTGATCACAAGCTGCTAGTTGACTGCACATGAAGCATACATGGCTTGCGCTCAAGCCTTCAAGGTTAAGAAGCACCTGTGTCTTCACTTCAAGGCCCATAAAGCCATGCTTTCTTGCATGAAGAGCATAAAGACACTGTTGCAGGATATGCACCTTACCCATTCTGGGGCAGTTGCGCCAGAGAATCATGCTGCTTCTACCTCTGGTTTGTCTTCATGTGGCTTGTGTATCCTTACCATGAACTCGCAGAATCCTCCTTGACAACAGGGTTGCCATAACTGTGAAAAAATAGGTCACCATTACCTATTCTGCACCAATCCTCAAGTTGAAAGAGCTGATCCCAAGGAACAGGCAGGAAAAGAAAAGTTAACCTAGAGGCAGAGATGCTCTTGGTTGACAATTCTTACCAGTCTCCTCCAATTCCCCCTCCATTGCTGACTTTGAGCCTGCTGACACTGAGGCACCTCCCATTCTGCTGCTATTCCACAACATATCTGATGACTCTGACATGGATGATTCTGATATAGAAGATCCTGACGTCTATAGGTATTCTGTCCTGGATGCCCCTGAAATTATTGCAGTCCCTTATAAGCTATGTTCTGGGAAAACTACAATGACCGCCAAGCCTCTGCCTGAATCCAAGGAAGTTGTCTCTTGCCCTTACCTCACCCAAGCCAAGAGATCTCCCATGCTTGTCAAACCTTCTGAAGAAGCTGCTGAGGTTGCTGACGCTGTGTTCACAAATGTCTCTGTCTTGCTCTCTCTCCAAATGGTCTATAAGGAGTTCCTGGGCCTAAGATGCATGATTGAAAAGTGGGACAAAGAACTAGCAGAAGCCAAAGACATTTTGGATGTCCTCCTTTCCTTTAATTGTACCACCACTTGTGTGGAAATATCCATCCAAAAGGTGAAAATTAAGGCTGTCTTAGACATGGGGTCTCCTGTTAATGTTGTCTCCTCAAAGCTTATCAAGAAGCTCAAACTTGCCCCCAACCTTAACTATAACCAGTCATATGGAACAGCTGGGCTATCTATGACTTGCACTATTGGAGCTTATTCTGCTCTTCCCATGCAATTTGGCAAGCTACTCTTGGCCGCGCCTGCCGTTGTTTTGGAGAATGAGAGCTATGACCTGCTAGTTGGTACTCAATTCCTTAGGTAATATATTGGTATCATCAACTCAAAGGACGGCTACCTCTCTATCTTAGGGTACAAAGTCCCTCTGATCTTCAAAGAGCCTGTTAAAGTTCCCAGTAAGCGCCTCAAAACATGTGCCTTGGAATACCCCACTGGTGTTTTCACTTTAAAATACCATACCCATTCCTCCAACATGAAGTGCCCTCCCATGGCTTGTCCTACATCTGAGGGGATTCCTCTCTTGGCCACTTCTGCTGTGACTATTTTTCCTGGGTCTCAGGCTACCCTAGACTCCCAAATATTCTATGAGCTGCCCGAGTGTACGTTCCTAGAGTTGTACTCTTCTCCCTTGCTAGGACACAATGAATCCTATCTCTGACTAGGAATCTTGGATGTCTCTCATAAAGACCCTGTTCAACTGCTGGTTGCCAACTTGACTGCTCTTCCCATACATGTTTCTAGAGTTCAGATTGTTGGCTATGGAAGGTTGTTGAATGCTCCTGGTGTCCTATCACTACATCTCTTTGGTACGTCTAGAACTTTAACTTACCTGAGGATGAGCCACAAGTCATAACATTGTTTACCACCCAAGACTTCCCGCAGCTATCTCTGGTTCAACAGAAAGAGGTGCTTGACCTACTGGATCAGTTTTCAGATATCTTTTCTAAGGATAGCACAGATTATGGGTTAGCCAAAGGCGCCATTCACCAGATTGATACTGGTGATGCTCCCCCCTTTTGTGCTAAACCCTACTGCCGCAGTCAAGTAGAGGATGATCAGGTGTCTAAAGAGCTTAAGCAACTTCTAGACGCTGGACTGCTTGCTCCTTCCCAAAATCCATGCCCCCCCTTTGCTCATACTGAAGAAGAAGGATGGAGGTCATCATATTGTGATGGACTAACAATGCTTGAATTCCTTAACCAAAAAGGATTCCTACCTCTTACCACATATTGACAATGCTCTCTGCCGCCTTGGAGGCTCTAAGTTCTTCTCTGTCATGGATCTAGCCTCTGGTTACTGGCAAGTTGATCTCTCTCCCAAAGATAGACAGAAGGCTGCGCTCATCACTTCTGAAGGATTGTTTGAGCCTACACAAATGCCGCAAGGGCTCTGCAATGCTCTAGCTACTTTTCAACGAGCCATGGACTCCATCCTCTGTGATTTGAAGCTCTTGTGTGTTTTAGTGTACTTAGGTGATATAACTGTCTTCAGTGCTACCTTCACTGATCATCTGGCCCATCTTAAGGAGGTGTTCATAAAGATTCATGAAGCTGGACTTAAGTTAAAACCATCTAAGTGTGCCTTCTTCAAGGAATGCCTTGAGTTCTTGGGGCATGAGGTGACTCAGACAGGCATTTGCCCATGACTAAGAAAGTTGAGGCCATTGACAAGATGCTTCCTCCCACCAACCTACAAGAATTCCAAGTTTTTCTGGGCATGATGGGATATTATAGACAATTCATCCCTGATTTTGAAAGCACTAGTGAACCCTTGGTCCAGCTGCTGTGTAACATCCCCTTTGAATGAACTGCCAGCCAACAACAAGCCTTTGAAGCCCTAAAACAAAAAATCAAAGAGGCTCCCATCCTAGTATATCCTGACTACAATAATGAATTCATCTTATATACTGATGCTAGTGACCTGGCTATTGAGGCTATCTTGGCTCAACTTGACAATGAAGGTGTGGATCACCCTGTAGACTATACCTTTTTTGTCCTTAATGAGCATGAGAAGAACTACAGTGTGACCAAGAAGGAGTGCCTTGCTGTGCTGCATGCTGTCAAGCAGTTCCACAATTACGTGTATGGCACCCATTTCACTGTGGTTACTGACCACACTTTGCTAAGTGGCTATAACAGCTTAAGGAACCAGAAGGGCAACTAGCTAGATGGGCTCTCCGCCTGCAAGGCTGCAACTTTACTGTGCTATATTGCCCCAGGGTTCAGCATCATGACACTGATGGATTATCCAGAATGCCCATCCTTGCTCTACACCCTGCCAAGGCTGATCAACTGTATGAACTAATTGGATATCTTTCCTCTTGGGAGAGAGATGGAAGAAGTTCAAATTGCTTTATCCAAACTATCTGAAGACACGCTCATTTATGACAATCAGCTCTTCAAGAAAGTACAAGACCAGAACTTGCCTTATGTACGGCCTAGTCTTTGCCTTTTGTTGGTGCTTCAAGCTCATAAGGAGACGGGACATGGAGGCATTGCCAAGACCTATGGCTGGCTCCAGAAATACTATTTCTGGGGAAACCTCCGCCTTCTGATTCCAGATGACATTGCTAGTTGCCATGATTGTCAGCTCCAGTGACCTTGAGCTGCCTCTCACAAGTTCAAGCTAGCCCCCCCTCAACACACATTTCACACTGTCAGCATTGATGCTGTAGGGCCTCTCCCCTGCTCTTGCTCTGGTTGCTGCTTTATCCTAATTGCTATTGATCATTTTAGAAAGTGGATAGAGGCTCACCCTACTAAGGACATCACTGCCAAGACAACTGCTGCCTATCTGTTGCAAGACATATTATTCTGCCACAGCTGTCCTCAAGTGTTGTTGTCTGAAAATGGGACTAACTTCAACGCAAAGTTAGTAACCTCTGTTATAGAAGCCTTGGGTTCCCACCAGTACTTCTCCTCTCCCTATAACCCCTCTACTAATGGAGCAGTTTAGTGTGCTAATTTGACCTTGGTCTCCATTATGAGAAAACTCACTCACTCTGACGCTACCAACTGGGATCTATACTTACCTGCTGCTCTCTTTTCTTACCATCTTAGCAAACATTGTATCACCGGGTATTCCTCCTTTGCTATTCTGTATGGGCGTGAGGCCACCACTCTGTTGCTCCTGGGTGCCCCTCTACTCTCCTCTAACAAGGCTGTGAACCCTGATGACCATATCAAAGATCTAGTTAATTGCATCATTGATATACAGGCTACTGCATACACTTCTGCGTATAAGACCAAGGTGCTTGAGCTCTCCCCTGACAATGCTGGGAGATCCCCCTGCCTGAGTTCCACATTGGGGACCATGTTCTGTATTATCAACACAGAGTAGGAGGACGAGCTCATAGACTAGACTTGTTGTGGATTGGGCCCATGGAAGTGACTTTCAAGCGAGGGTCAGAGTATATGGTAAAACTCCTCTCTAATGGTCAATCTTTTGCTTGTATGCATTCCAAGTTCCTCCACAAGTATCACCCCCCTAAGGCCAATATGGAGGGGGGCAATGTTGTGAATGCTGCCATTCACCATGTTTCAATTTTTCCTTTGTTGAGTTATTTCGAGGACAAATCTCTCTCTTTTGCTTTTGCCCTTCTAAATAAAGCTGACTCCAAATTAGGAAATACAATTGTTCAGTTTCCTGATCCTGTGCAACTCACTTGCCCCACTCACGCTTGTGGCAAGTGATACTACTGTCCTGGTAGTGTTTTTTGGTATTGTCTACCACTATATAATCCATTTTCTATTTTCCAATAAAATTAAGTTCTATTCACATTTTTATCTTTGTGTCTCCCAGTACTTTGGCGCCTCTCTAGCCACGTTTAGTAGATATTATTCATTCAGGGCCACAAGGTAATTGCATAGCCTTTCCTGACATTCTAACCAAGACTTAGTACAAATCCAATCCTAAGGTTAGGATTTCCCATTGTGACTCTGGGCTGCGCCTCAGATCACAACATAAAGATTATTTTTATTTTCAAATATTACATTTAGTCCCTAGACTATTAATAATGATATATAAAACTAAGGTTACCGAGCCTCATTTTAAAATATTCTCTAATAGACTAAATCAATAGGCTATGCTGATAATAAGTTTATAGTAAATTAAAGAAGACTTTTTTGGTTGTTTTTGTCAAATAATTAGAGTAGGAGCAGGCACCAAAATATTCACAATCTGTGTTGTGACTAGGGTTGGGACAGGCACCAAAATCTACACAATTGGTTTTGTGACTTTGTCAGTTGAGCACAATTCATTTTTTGACCTTCATGCGCATCATAATTCATGTAGATTTGTTTTGTGTTTTTAAGGAGCAGCTCACAATTTCAACTGCCACATTTTGTGCCCTGCTCCAAAAGTCACAAAAAATCTGCATGAATTGTGATTTGACCAAGCACAATCTCATGTGGTTTTGTGTTGTGTCCAATCATAAGTATGCAAGCTATTTTTTCAATTGAAGTAGATATTTATATTATTTTGATTGTTGTTTTAATAAAATTATCTAAATCAAACTATGGTACAATCAAATCTATCATTGTGAGGTAATGGCAGATAAAGCTTTAATAAATTCAATTTAAAAAATAAAATCTGACAACTGAACCTGCTCAAATTTTACATCCTGTGCCTTGCACAAAATGACACCATCTGTTTCACTCTTGAAAACCATTCCAATTTTACATCCTGTGCCCATTCACAAAATAAAATCATCTGTCTCATATTTTAAACCCACCTTTCTTTTTTATTTTGTGATCTACACAATGGAGTGAGGCACAAATTGCGACCTAATTCAAAAGTTGTGGTACAAACCCACCCAAATTGTTTTGCAACCTGGTGTGAATGTTGCCATTCACCATGTTTTTATTTTGCCTTTGATGGGTTATTTTGAGGACAAATCCCTCTCTTTTGTGTTTGCCCTTCAAAATGAGTCTGGCTCCAATTTAGGAAATTCAATTGTTCAGTTTCCTGATCCTGTGCAACTCAAATACCCCACTCATGCTTGTGGCAAGTGATCCTACCATCCATGTACTGTTTTGTGGTAAAGCTACACAGTATATATTCCCAATATTTATACCCAATAAAATTTAAGTTCTATTCACATTTTTGTCTTTGAGTCTTCAAGTACTTTGGCGCCTCTCTCTAGCCACAACTAGTAGATATTATTCAATCAGGGCCCCAAGGTAATTTCATAGCCTTCCCTGCCATTCTAACTGATACTTATTATGAATCCAATCCTGAGGTTAGGATTCCCTGTTTTGTGTCTGTGCCGTGCCTCAGAACATGACATGACCCAATCCAAAACATCCAAAAAAACAGTTTTGTGATACTTTTTTTACACAATTGCTGTTCCTGGCTCTACCCAGTTATGACCAAGCTTCACCTGTCAAAAATCTGTTTTGTGACTTTAGTAGCTGGTTACAAATCATTTTGTGACTAATCACCATCCTATCTTGTTTTGTGCTGTGTCCAATAATAATCTTGCAAATAACTCCTTTCAATTGAAATATATATTTATTCTTTTCAATTAGTATTTTTTATCATTATCTAAAGAAAAATATGGTTCAATCAAAACTTTCATCATTGAATAATAATGGATAAGGCTTGTGATAAATTGTAGTTGAAAAGTAAGATCTAACAGCTGAAAATGCTCTAATTTTACATCCTGTTCTTTGCACAAATTGATATCACATATTTCATCCTTAAAACCCATTTTAATTTATATCCTATGACTTGCATAAAATGAAGTCATCTATTTCATCTTTATAAACTGACTTTCCTTTTATATTTTGTGACCTACTACAAAAGATGTGGTATAAATCCTTTCTTATTTTTTGTGACCCATTACATAAGCATTTAAATTGGGTTTGTGACTTTGTGATCACATAATTGCTGTAACTGTCTCAATCCTAAAATAATTTCTGCTGTACCAGGGATCTCTCTGTGAAGTGACCACATAAAGATGGAAAGGCAATTCATTATGAAAAAGAATCACATCACTCATAATCAACCTGCTAATAGGGAAGTGTGTGTTATTGATGACCTCTTAATTTCAATCATGTAGATCTAACTGCAACAAAAAAGTTCATATATGCTAATCAACTTTGCAATTGCAAAAGCCATCCATAAATCCAAATTATTATCTGTTGTTAACCCATATACTTTAGGGTATTATATAAATTTTCTGCTGAAGTAGTGTTTGATTTACACCTTATGCAATATAAATATTAGAATAAATATTATTTTTTGAATCAATCAAACAAAAACCAGGAAGCTCTAGACTGAAGCAAATAAAATTTGAATTTGTATGTACAATATTTTCTTCTTTACCTATTCATTAATCCATTGACTTATGAGTTTCAGCATTTAACAATTGAAATCATGATACAATTATAGTTTTAAAGTATAAGTGATAGTATTTAGATTTACATCTGTATAAATTTTCAATTAAATCACGTAAAATTAAGGCCACCAATCCATTGGTTGTAATTACCCATCTAAACTAGAAAAGAATGTTCATAAATGAGGTTTTGTTTATTATCCAGTACATTTCAGTTACATTTACCATCAATTTTATCATGTAGAGTCTTACTACTAGCTAATTCTTGATGCAAAACTCTGTAGAGTTTTTTCTCCAGATCCACTACCTTTTGGCTAAATTCCTTATTTTTTCTTCTGCTTGGCTAACATCTCAACACTTTTGGTTTCCATTAACCTCAATCCTTATATCATATTATTGGTGGTGTTTTTTTTGAATGAATTTCTATCAAACCCATTAAGAAAAATTGAGCAAGTCCCAAGCAAAAACTTTTCTCCCAAGGCTGGTGTCCCTCTGTAGTGAAATAATCAGAATGAAACTCCTCAAAAGCAGCTTTTACCTCTGCTATTGATTAAATTAGAAAATGTATTTACTACTTCAAGATCTCCTAATATTCCCCCAGGAAACCGTCGGAAATTTCCTTCTATAGGGCTTCACTTCTGACTTTTGATTAACCAAACTTATCTTTCTTGAAACTAAAAAAAGCATAAATAATAAAAGTGAAAGATAAATGAGGCAAAAGTGACCAATGCCAAGAAGATTGTTTTATAATTTTATACATTTTCCTTTTATATACCATTTGAGAGATATATATAGCTGTAACCCCTGCCTACCTTTAGATCTTACCTGGATCTCCCTAAAATAATTCTTGATAACTTTATCAACCAATCCTGATCCTATTTTGACAGGAAGTATTTATTCTTGATAATGCAATAATATGATTGATCTTTGTCCTTAATCACCTTGATTCATTACCTGGACATTCTTATTATAGCTTGAAGTATTCCCTATGGCGCGCTTTTTGCATTACAGCGCCACAATTATTTAATAATATAGGGCACAGATAATTCACTTGAATACAGTCATATGTGAGCATATGAGTAGTTTTTATCAAAAGAGCCAGGATCAAATGGAAACATAATTATTATCAAAGAATGGCTACAGAACACACAGAAGTACTTACATATTAAAAGATAATTTTATTTTAATTGATTCATTCTTTTTATAAGTTCAGAAAAGATTAATCTCTTGGCTGCTAGCAATGTCTTCTAGGACATTCTAACACACCCCTATTTTGGGTAATCAGTAATCTAGGTTTGGCACTTATTGCACGTCAACCAATAGAATATATTCATCTTCACCTAGAACAGGTGGCCCTTGCTGGTGTGGGTTAGTTTAGTAGCTGCAGGATCACTTCCTTCTATCCTGGACATACTTTAGGTTCAATTCTTAATAATATGATTAATATGGGAATTTGAGATTATGGGGGATTGAATGCAGTGCCTTGGCGCTTGATGTAAAAGTAGTGCAGCGCTTTGGCACCTGCAATATTTGCAAGTTGGCACTTGCAATAACTTTTGGTTGGTACAGTGGCTCCTGGCGTATAATTAGTTTGGTGCTTTGGTGCCTAGGGTAATAGTTAGGCAGTGCTTATCATTGGTTGATTTGTGGTTCAGGTTAGTAGACTGGTGCTGGTTCAATATACATACATTTTATATTATCAATTTATGGTGTTCAGCTGCTGTAATTCCTATTTGCGGGCTCTGTCATAATTGACAGCATTGATTTTTTATACTGTTAATTTATGGAGTTGGATTCTGAAATCCTAATCTGTGAGCTCCATCATAATTGGCACCATTGCTTGGTCAAAATACCCAACACCCTACCATTTCTTATATAATAACCTATTGTCAACTTAGTGATCTAAGCTGTCTAAAGCTCCTACTGGTAACAAGCTGATCAAATCTATAGATAACATTACCTCTATTCTAGCAAGTCTGAATTATTAATCCCTATAATGAACAAAATTTTCATCACTTTTGAGAGTCTAGTAACCTTAACCTAGGGCAACATTTTGAATCCATCAAGACATCCTTATCCCTGTAATTAACTTACTGTCCCTTATATTCCTGGGTATTAATCAACCTTCCTTGTTAAACAAACAACTTTTGAGACACATAGTCCTCAAATCTGATTCAACCAGATTGCCATAATTCCTTAATAAGTATAGCCTAATTTATTCCAGTGGTATCTATATATAATTAACACAAACTAAAATGGTCTGGGGTATAATAATAATTTTGAGCTACAAAATTTATTTCAGGAGAATTTGTGACCAATTATTTGAGTCTTTATTTAGATACTTAAACAGATGAATGTAGTACAGTCATACTTTCTTAATCAATTTTAGTTAAGACTATTGTATATTCTGCATTCCTGGCAACTTTAAGTAATTATCATAAATATCCTTGAAGAAAAACTCTGGCTATATTAAAACCTAATAATATGGTATGGATCCTGTATTTGTGCCATTTCTCTAAGACTAAGGCACACACAATAAATTTATTTCTCACTACAGTGTGACAGAAATTACTGGGTAGTATAAAGAGGTATCCAAGTGGTGAGGAATAACTACTTGGATCTATAAAGAGTTGATGATTAGCCATTACCAAAGCTTCAAATATTTTTTATTGAAATTCAAAAAGAATACAATAGGATTTAATAAGATAATTAAACCCAACCAAAGTAATTGTCGTAACTGTGCTGTTTTAGCAGAGTTACAAGGGGAAAAATATTTAGAAGCTAGATAATAATTTTTATTGAGAGATAGTGATTATATAGTCATTGTGAATTAAAGATAACAGGAACATGATTGTGTTGATCACACAGCTGGATGGTGAAGGGGGTGGCTTGATCCTGGTAATGAGTCAAGCGCCAAAACAAGGTATCCACCATAAAGGATCATTGTCTGTTCATATTGTTGGATTTGGTAATTCAAGTTGACTTCCTAGTCTGGCTTTGAGTGACCAGGTAATTGGATTGCAGGTCACAAACCCACTTGGTTGGAATCTTGCTGGCAGGTCAAGCCTGCGGTTTCAACCCCCCAACTGAAGGTTGGCCTCCTCTGGGGGCAGGTTGTCAGGGAGGTTGTCAGGAGCCCGGGCGCTGTATTAAACTAATTGTTGTTCTGTGGCGGGCAGGGCTATCTCTTGTTGTTTTTGTCTTGCTTTGCAGGGTCTCAGGCAATCATGGTGTAGGGACTTGTCTTGCTTACATTTTCCAAGCCCTTGCACAAGGTAAGTGTTATTGTTGTTTACCTTTAGAATGATTGCTGGCCCCACTTTCTTGGGTTGTAGTTTGCTCTTGTCAATGTTCATGACCCAAACTTTGTCCCCAACTTCATGTCTATTGCGGATGGGGACAAAGATTTTTTGTAGAAATTCATTTTCCTTCACTGTTTGTTTTCTGTTAGCCTCTAC